>OY755172.1:13299588-13808285 GCA_963576735.1 Bedellia somnulentella | reverse complement strand
GAATACATGTCGTGTGTGTAGGCGTATATCAAACAAATAAATATTATCTATCCTCTTAAAAAAAAACTGTCACTATATTCGCAAATTCGACATAAAATAATAATATAGTTATTGAATAGATCTGGTACATACCCACTTCTGAAATATAAAGAAACTCCAATTCTTGAACACTGACTTTATTTCCACTTGGTCATATAAAATATATTACAACTAACAATTAACTATTTGTACTATAATTACGGGCAGTAACTTTGACTAAACGTCTTTACTTCACTCCTGCTAACGATAGAATGAATCAAAATAATGTCCCGCCTCAAAAGCCGTCCTCGTCCCCACCCATTACTTGTCAAACCGAAAACAGTCACTTCAACCGGAAGTTGAAGTGAAACACTTCACAAAACTGGTTGCTTTAAACGGAAGTTGAGGTGAAACACTTTACAAAACTGATTAACAAAAGGTACTCATATTAAAAATCAACATGAATTAATAATATATGTTTTTCAAAGAAATCATTACAATATATTTTAACAAGAATCATTACATTTGTTTGATATACGCCTACACACACGACATGTATTCGATTGGGGCTGCTCTCCGATAATACTTACTCACACGACACGACATGCATTTGATCGGGGCTACTCTCTGATAATGCTTACTCACACGACATGCATTCGATCGGGGCTACTCTCCGATAATGCTTAGTCACATGACATGCATTCGATCGGGGCTACTCTTCGATAATGCTTACTCAGACGACTCGACATGCATTCGATCGAGGCTACTCTCCGATAATGCTTACTCACACGACATGCATTTGATTGGGGCTACTCTCCGATAATACTCACTCAAACGACATTCATTCGACCAGGGCTACTCTCCGATAATGCTTACTTACACGGCATGTATTAGATCAGGACTACTCTCTGATAATGTTTACTCAGACAACATGTATTCGATTGGGGCTACTCTCCGATAATGCTTATTCACACGACATCCATTCGATCAAGGCTACTCTCCGATAATGCTTATTCACACGACATGCATTCGATCAAGGCTACTCTCCGATAATGCTTATTCACACGACATGCATTCGATCAAGGCTACTCTGTGATCATGCTTACTCACACGACATGCATTCGATCAAGGCTACTCTCTGATCATGCTTACTCACACGACATGCATTCGATCAAGGCTACTCTCCGATAATGCTTATTCACACGACATGCATTTGATCAAGGCTACTCTCCGATAATGTTTATTCACACGACATGCATTCGATCAAGGCTACTCTCTGATCATGCTTACTCACTTGACATGCATTCGATCAAGGCTACTCTCTGATCATGCTTACTCACACGACATGCATTCGATCAAGGCTACTCTCCGATAATGCTTATTCACACGACATGCATTTGATCAAGGCTACTCTCCGATAATGCTTATTCACACGACATGCATTCGATCAAGGCTACTCTCTGATCATGCTTACTCACACGACATGCATATTATACTACAATGACACTATCCTATATGTACATAAATTTTATGTTCTCTAAAAAAAAGGCATCCTAACCTTTGCCATTGAAGCCTAGCCTTGGCTTTGAAGTTTGGGTATGTAGATGCACCGTGACATTCGCAATTTGTACGGAAGTAATTTGAATTTACCTGTGTTTTAAACTATTTTACCGTCAAGGAATGTTAAGGACTTCGCGTTGTGCATTGGTGTCAAAACGAATCACAGACTAGATTTGATAACGTAAGACAGTATCTGTTTTCATTTTCATTTAGTCTAGAATCTTGTTTATTTTATTTTAAATTATTTACAATGTTGATAAAATATTATGCAGGTGGAATATTATTTCGTAATCTATTTTAACATTGTAAAACTTTATGACTAAAATTTGAGTGGTTTTTACATATTTGATATAAAGTAAGAGTGAGTTATTGAAATTATTTTACACTACCTGCATATCGTGACGTACGTGATGTAATGAACTATGTATGAACACTGTATTATGGGACTGAGTGGACTATGAATGTTCACTGGATTATTTATTTACATAACACAACCATATTTATTTATTTACATTACACAACCACATTTATTTATTTACATAACACAACCATAATTATTTATTTACGTAACACAACCATATATGGGACTGAGTGAACTATGTATGTTCACTGGATTATTGGACTGAGTGAACAATGTATTTTCACTGGATTATTGGACTGAGTGAACTATGAATTTTCACTGGATTATTGGACTGAGTGAACTATGCATGTTCACTGGATGATTGGACTGAGTGAACTATAAATTTTTCACTGGATTATTGGACTGAGTGAACTATGAATTTTCACTGGATTATTAGGCTGAGTGGACTATGCATGTTCACTGGATGATTGGACTGAGTGAACTATGAATTTTCACTGGATAATTGGACTGAGTGAACTATGAATTTTCACTGGATTATTGGACTAAGTGAACTATGTATTTTCACTGGATTATTGAACTGAGTGAACTATGTATTTTCACTGGATTATTGGACTGAGTGAACTATGAATTTTCACTGGATTATTGGACTGAGTGAACTATGCATGTTCACTGGATGATTGGACTGAGAGAACTATGAATTTTCACTGGATTTTTGGACTGAGTGAACTATGAATTTTCACTGAATTATTGGACTAAGTGAACTATGCATGTTTACTGGATGATTGGACTGAGTGAACTATGTATTTTCACTGGATTATTGGACTGAGTGAACTATGAATTTTCACTGGATTATTGGACTGAGTGAACTGTGCATGTTCACTGGATGATTGGACTGAGTGAACTATGTATTTTCACTGGATTATTGGACTGAGTGAACTATGAATTTTTACTGGATTATTGGACTGAGTGAACTATGCATGTTCACTGGATTATTGGACTGAGTGAACTATGAATTTTCACTGGATTATTGGACTGAGTGAACTTTGCATGTTCACTGGATGATTGGACTGAGTGAACTATGTATTTTTCACTGGATTATTGGACTGAGTGAACTATGTATTTTCACTGGATTATTCGACTGGGTGAACTATGTATTTTCACTGGATTATTGGACTGAGTGAACAATGTATGTTCACTGGATTACTGGATTGAGTAAACTATGTATGTTCACTAGATTATTGTACTGAGTGAACTATGTATGTTCACTGGATTATTGGGCTGAGTGAACTGTGTATGTTCGCTGGATTATGGGACTGAATGGACTGTTTATCTTAACTGGATTATTGGAATGAATGGACTGTGTATGTTAACTGGATTATTGGAATGAATGGACTGTGTATGTTAACTGGATTATTGGATTGAATGAACTGTGTATGTTCACTGGATTATGGGACTGAAAGAATTGTGTATATTTATTCGATTATGGAACGGAGTTGTCTGTGTATTTTCAAATTAATAAATAAAACTGAATGAACTTGCTATGTTAACCTGATTAAACTGGACTTGACCAAAGTAAGAGATAATGAAATTAGGACGTTGTACTATCTGAATTTTGACTTATGGATCAGACATCTATTCCGAGGAACTAGGATTTCAGATATGCGACCCCACGAGGATAACGAGGGGACTCCTCCAGGAACTCCCCCGAGAAATCAATTGAGGAGGAAAAGAAGTAGAAGATCTCCTTCTACATCTTCTAGTGAAGAGGATAGAACGCCGCATAAGGCGCGAATGATATCAAGCCGTTAGAGTGCTGAGGATGTGCTACTTGCAAGTTTCAAAGGAGAGTACAACACTTCAGTAAGAATTAAACCACAGAATTAGCCAATCACTGATACCTACTGATCCAAGCTTTTTATTCAGCAATGGATGGTTAATTTTAACGAATTTACTGGCAAATTCTATCTAAATTTCATCAATTTGGTGGCCAGCATCGACTATGTCGGAGGGTTTATTGATATAGCTGACTAAATTAGATTCGACCGGTCGCCCTTTTCTGAAACCGTGTTGTGATGTATTTAGTGATGCTTAATATATAATGTATTTTATTTTGTAATAATGAGGCAGATTATTTTCATTTAAATAGTAAGAGAAACAAGGGAGAAACGGGTCTATGGTTTGATACAACAGATAAATCACCTTTCTTGTGAATAGGTATAAATCGTGCTCTTTTCCATTGATTAAGAAACTGTCCGTCTCGTAGAGAACGATTGAATATAATACAGATAGGGAAAGAGAAATGTTTTATTTATTTATTTATTTAAGAAACAAACGGTACACAATATTTCAAATAAGATAAAAGTACAGAGAAGTTCTTGACCTATAAAGTTTCTACCAATTGTTATACAGACGATACAGACAAACCAAAATTAAAATAACTAATGAAAACAAAACAATTATACATCAGTTGTAATATGAATAATATATACAGATGAAATTAAGAAAGTTAAATGAATTATATTGTCATTCCCACCAGACCAAGCAAACACTTGATTACAAAATATGCATAGAGATTTTAGGAAATAATGTTAACAATATTTTATGATAATAAAATATACCTAAGTAAGATACTTACTTTTCAAGGTTAAAAATACACAAATACAACAACATTGCACAACAATTTACGAAGAGAGGGTAGATGCCGTCTGTACCAGCATTTTGATAAATGTTTAACTTACATATGTACTTACTAATTTCATTTTCGGTGATAAAAATATTTGTATTGTTTGTGACGTATGAAGATGACAAACTGTTCAAAATTGGATCATTGTTGTCAATATTTTTATTATTCTAATTGGAGCAATGGGTTGCAAATAAGCTACTATTTTTTTGTGCATTAGATCCAGTTTCATTATTAAGATGCATCTCGGCTGAAATTGCTAAAGAACCTTTACGTCTTTACAAAAATATCTAAAAGGAATTTGAATGAGTTTTGATTTATGATTCAAGTATATTTTTATAATCTCTATAGCACTTGTCCATAAGTTTGTGGCATCTATTACGTATAATATCGTATTCTAGTTTATCTGTAGGATTTTATATTTATAACATCTACATCGAATCTTGTTTACTCAGTGAGAACCCGAATCAGTGTAAACTATACCAGGAGGATACTTTGACATCTTTCTGCTCCGTTTAGGAACAAATTCATCATGACTGAATGTAAAGTATCATTAAGTAAATTCACCATACTATGAACACTTTCAAGGAGAGTAAGGTATCCCAATCTATTGTACTTAATTCTAAATTTATTTTATCATAGTCAGCCTTGAAAGTATTTGACAAGAAATAAGATATATTATAGAAAAGAATCAACCTACTGCTTGGTTAGATATAATTCTAATTGGTCTCCTGCTACTCAGTACAAGGTTGGCGACTTAGTGATGATTGTGCGAAATAATTTTGTCAATGACTCGAAGAGTACCAAACTCCTTTCAAAATTTATTGGTCATTCTAAGATTTTGAAAGTTCTCGAGAACGATCGTTAAAGGGTTACTGACGGTCCAGGTTTTTGCTTAAAGAGGTAATACGGAAATAATAAAAACATAAAAAAGAGGCATTACGGTTCTGTCAATTGCCTTTGGTAGAATTAGACCGTGTGTATAAAAGCCTTAGAAGTTCAGAATAGCGATCCTAGTAGTTCAGATACTTGCAGTGACAGTGACAATGACTGATATAATACCCCTGCCATACCTTGTTTGGTATCTATTTAACAAGTTGAATAATTACATTATGTATTAAATATCCATTAACTTAATCCTATATTTATTTTATTTTATTATCGTTGGGGGGCTTACAGCTAAATTTACAATATAAAATAATAACATAGGCAGAAACAGGCCAATAACAAGCTCCCACATATCCATAAAAATAAAGAACATCGAAAACAACAGAGAAATAGAAGGCTTAACTAAAAAAGGAATTTAACTAATTAATAAACAGCAAGAAAAATGCACCGAAACAAATGGTGTGACAAACCAATATTCGGCAACAGCAACCGCTAATTTGAAATACTAAAATTTAAAAAAAAAGTCATTTGCAAATGATCGCTTAATGTGAGCTATATAAAATTATCTGATTGCAAATTGTTCATAGTAAAACTTGTTAATATAATACACTTTTTTTTAAACACTCGCGGTTTGTAGACATTATATATAATAATCGGGATTAACCAACGAAGATTTTTAAATCACTTTCGTGGTATGATTCTTAAATTAATGTTTTTTAAACTAAAATAATTATTATTAAAATAAGTAAGAAGTACATATACTGACAGTTAACTCGGGAGCAAACTTTTTATTTTATTTTCATTTATTTATGAAACAAATAGTCGTAAACATTTTAAATGTGCACATTTATATAAGAAACAATTAGACCTACAGCTTCATAAATTAATATTAAACAATTTCGTATGCGGCAGGTAGATACATCAGTAATTATTATTTTATTTTTATTTTTAGACAGGCTCAACAATTATACAATTAACCTAAATAGGAAATTGGAATAATATCTATGAACAAAAAAAAAGACATGAATGAAATGAAGTCAAAAGCGAATATCTTAATTTTGTGACAAGAGTTTAAACTGTTACAAAACAGATCAATTTCATAAAATTCTGAGTTATACAAGTTCACAACTCACCAAAAATAAAATTGTTGCAAGTATAGTATATATAGTTTTATGATGCGGAGGGACAAATAACTGTTTATTGCAAGCCATGTCTACTGTCTAGGTATCCTAAATAATATTTTTCTAAAGTTCTGGAGAGTCAACTTTACTATTGAATAATTTAAACAGGAAACTCAAGTCAAATTGCGTACGTCTATCTGGAAGAGTGGTTAGTTTATGATTTGAGCGGGAATGGAGATAATCACCGTAGTAATTATACCAATATTCTAATGTTTTTATAAACTTTTTCTGAACTCTTTCTATTCGTGAAATATGACAGGCGTAAAAAGGACTCCAGATAATCCAATATTGAGCGCACATAACTAAAGAAAAAAAATAATAATAATAAAATAATGTAAGTTTTTGAACGGTTTTGATATATCTACGCAAAATAAACCCAAGTTATTTAAATGTTTTTTTTTTTACTGTATAATCGATATGACAAATAAAAGATATTTTAGAATCCATTACGATTACCAAGTCACGTATTGATGTTACTCTTTTGATTTATATATACCATTCAAACTTTACTCATGTTCAATAAAGCTATGTTTTCTTGTAAATGTTATTACAATGCTTGTGAAAGGTTCTTCAAATAAGAAATGATCCATCGAAGTACATCCCCATGTATTCCTATATTTAATAATTTTATGGCCATGAAATAATGTATCTTATCACACGCTTTAGAAAAGTCGGTGTACATAACATTAACTTGTCGCCCTTTATCCATGGCATCTATGAGGTAGTTAGTGAAGGATAGCATAGTGAATAGTGATTCGACCGAACGCCCCTTAGAAAATCCATGTTGAGAGGGAGAGATATGATTTATGTAAAGCATTCATTATTAGCTGGGAGACAATCTGTTCAAATATTTTTGCAAAAATGTTACGTTTGGATGTAGGTCGATATTGTGTAAAATCATTTATGATATAAATTTTTCGAATCGGTGTTTAAGGCCTTTTCAAATTATTAAAAAATCTGCCACTAGCTTGCATTTACATATATGAAGTGTGTGTTTTTGTAAAGAGTAATAAATCACTTTTTAAGAATATGCCACTAACAAGGAGTGATAGACTTAATATAAAATTTAAAGACAAATTAGCAATGCCAGATCTGAGACAGGCTTTAAATAGGAAAAGTATACTATATATGTCGTGCAGAATTTATAATAAAATACCTGATTACTTTAAGAATTTTCCTATAATATTATTTAAAAGAAAAATATTTGAATGGCTAATGGAAAAATGTTTCTATAGTGTTAAGGACTTATGAAATGACGAAGAATAATATTTAGTTTTAAAGTTAACATGTTTTTATGTTCTATTATAATTCAGTTTTCGTTTTGATATGTTTAAATTGATTGAAAGGTATTATATATATATATTTTTTTATGTAGTCAACTTAAAATGATGATGATATCTCTGTGGCATAGGGTTATATTTTATTTTATGTGTATATTTTTCACTGACTTCAATTTATGAATAGTACATTTAGAGTTATGAACATTAATTTTATTAATTAATTAACAATACTGCATGATGACATTTCTATGAATTTAAATAAAATGACGTAGTTAAACTATGTACTAATGTCGTACACTCGAAAGAGTAGATTGTGACAGTCACTATTATAAATTTATGTAACATCTTTTGTTTCATCCGCAATCATGACAAGAAAATAGTTTCAATGGTTTCCTGTTTTTAAATAGACGGAAATGTTTCAAACTTAATTGACAAGATGTATATGTATGTAAGAATATAGTAATTATTATTTGTGCTAATGCTAAGATGAATTGAATGTAATGATTTCTTTTGTATTTTGTTTTTGCGTGCGCCAGGAGGCAGCACTCTGTAGGATGGCCGAATGTAATGATTCTTGTTAAAATATATTGTAATGATTTCTTTGAAAAACATATATTATTAATTCATGTTGATTTTTAGTGTGAGTACCTTTTGTTA
This sequence comes from Bedellia somnulentella, assembly GCA_963576735.1. NCBI lineage: Eukaryota > Metazoa > Arthropoda > Insecta > Lepidoptera > Bedelliidae > Bedellia > Bedellia somnulentella. Next base: position 13,799,660 of record OY755172.1, on the reverse strand, counting down.
ATCAGTTTTGTAAAGTGTTTCACCTCAACTTCCGTTTAAAGCAACCAGTTTTGTAAAGTGTTTCACCTCAACTTCCGGTTGAAGTGACTGTTTTCGGTTTGACAAGTAATGGGTGGGGACGAGGTCGGCTTTTGAGGCGGGAAATTATTTTTATGGATTCTATCGTTAGCAGGAGTGAAGTAAAGACGTTTAGTCAAAGTTACTGCCCGTAATTATAGTACAAATAGTTAATTGTTAGTTGTAATATATTTTATATGACCAAGTGGAAATAAAGTCAGTGTTCAAGAATTGGAGTTTCTTTATAAATCAATTATCTAAATTCTATAAAAGGGTAGCCATAGCTTCAGAAATAGTAATTCTTCATCCACTTTTGGAAATAGATTAGGGAAAAGTTAGTTAAATAAAGATTTTAGTGATGGCTCACCAACTTCATCGCCCAACAATCACTTAAAAAGGGTCAATGTCCTTTATATCCTTTACAACGCCCGCGGGAATATAAATGTTTATAAAAAATAGAAGTTAAGATAGTGTTTTGGTATTTTGAATGTTAACCGGATGCAAAAAATGAAGTCCACGCGGACGAAGTCGCGGGCAAAAAGCTAGTTTCAAATAAAATACAAAATGTTTCTTACTAAAAGGCATTTAAATGCCAAATACAAAATAGGTATTTTGCATTTTGTACTTGCATTTTAAATAGAAGTATTTCAAACTAGCTGACCCCACAGACTTCGTACTGTCAAAAGTGTAGACTTTCACGTCGTCAAACTGAAATATTTAACTGACCTGCTGAGGGTATCTGTCATGCGATGAGAAAAAAGGTGTTTTTCATAGCGTCCTCACAATTTTTTCACTTCATAAGTTTTAAGTTTATAAGTATAGTAGTTTCGGCTGAGCATTGATTCTTAGTTAGTCTATTTAACCATTTTTTAAGAAAATTTATTGATCTTTTAATTTTTCTGGGATAAAAAGTGTCCTATTGTGTTAATTAGATCATTATCTGGCTTCCTGTAAATTTTATTTTAAATGCGTTCTGTGAATAAGTCTTCATTCTTCATTCATGATTAGGCGCGTGTAAATTTTGTTACGGAGTAATTTTAAAATTGTATTATCTTCTAAGATGTTTATTTAAATTAAGTGATGTCAAGGACAATTTTGTTCTCAATTAAATACTCTCAATCAACAACATATTTATTTGGATAAAGATTAATATTATGTTGATAAAACATTATGGTAATTATGCATTAAATTCGACCAAATTTATTTACCATAAAAATGGTTATAGTAAGTGAAACTTAAAAGTTAGACATATACTGTCGCGGGCATTTTTTTAGATCATTTAAAGAGAAATAATTCTTTAATACGTTTTTTTTGGGTAACTTAAACCGTTTACGCAGCGCACACAACGGAAGTCTTAGTATGAATAATTATCCCCATTTTTGCAACATTATACGCTGATAGTTTGCTCCTGTTGGTCGCAGCGTGATGATATATAGCCTAAAACCTTCCTCAATAAATGGACTATCCAACACAAAAAGAATTTTTCAATTTCATTGGGTAGTTCCTGAGATCCTAGCGTTCAAACAAACAAACTCTTCAGCTTTATAATATTATATAGTATAGATAAATCGCATCTTGTACTTAATAATACCAAATGTATTGAGTCCAATTCTCTGACTAACTTATTAAAACGGAGTGATTATATACTCTTTGATTCAGAGGTCCAGTTAAATAATTTATCATAAGGACTATTACTGTATATTGACTCTAAAAATAGTATAAATAGTTCACAAAGTAGCAAAGTTGTTTTTCGGACTATAATTATTTAAATGATATTTTTACCTTAACATACATACAATTTAATATTTTGATGCGCAATAAATAGTATTTTATTTTATTTCATTTTATTATTTTCTATTTGGGAAGGCAGAGTTTAGATATCGCCACCTTTTTGCGATCCATCTTTTCTCACATGTTCTTTTATTCTCTGGTGCGACCATGGGATAGACAATGTCCTTAATAAGGCACATTAAGGACATTGTCTATCCCAGTATATGTATGTAATGTACGAACTACCCCTTACTTATTATTATTACAAATAAATTTTAAAAATGTTTATCTTAACTTCCCCGAATAGACAATGTCCTTAATAACGCATACTAAGGACTTTGTCTATCCCAGTATTAATGGACAAAATACCCAAAGCAAACACTGATGAGCCATACCTTATTTTAAAGCCCAAGGCGTATACATATACTTGTTTAAAGCGCATTATTGTAGAGTATGGGAATATTCAAGCATTTTAAATTCATCATTAAATATAAAAAGTGACTTAATTACCAGTTGAATACCAAAGTACAATAAATAAACTTATATAAAAGTACAATAATAATTAGAATAGCACAAAGCTATTTCTTCCGGTGTACTTAAGAGGTGACTAACGGTATTGGGGCTTTTAAGGGATTATTGGGCTATGCGGTTAGAGACCGAATCTTTATTTCACCATCTTTTCCCCACGCAACATCCAAAAGTGGCTGAGGAATTTCTTATTCCCTGGCTCTGGCTACCCCTTCAAGGGATTTATAGCCGTGAGTATATGTTTGTATGTATAAAACAAAAAAATGTGTCAAATGTGTATTCTGTGATGGTCTAAGTCACTGTATATAAGTAATCTTAATCATTTGCCAATATTAGTAAGTATTAGAACGTGCAAAAACCTTAACATAGTTTTGTTAATATCTCTAGATTCCCATTACTTTGTTTAAAAAAACTACACAGTTTTAACTTATGCAAGGTTATGTTCATACTAATATGAGTTTAATTCGTGTTTGTTGAATTTCGTTAAGCGGGTCATAAAGGTCCCAATGTCATTTATAAAATAAACAAAAAGCTCAGTATCGATATATGTAATTACTAATTAATTAGTGCATAGTAAATTAAGCACAATCGGTGGTCACAATTAAACCTTAGAAGAGGATTAAGTGACCACGATATAACCATTGTATAATGTACTTTGTCTTTATAATGAATAAATAATTAAAAAAAAAAGCAATTTTTCTGTTATATACCACAGCGGCCGCTTTAAATGTAAAAAAAATCTATTCTAGCATTCTAGTACATTTTTATATTTATAATTTCTCCAATGCTAGTCAGGTATAATTCGACGGTCTTTTCTATTCCTTTGTTATACTTTGATCTATGTTCTGCCGAGTGCCGCCTTCCTTTCTTTTCCTTCTGTCTTGTCTATGTTTATCGACAAATGGCTGGCTGGCTTCGGCTCGGCTTGCTTTCTTTGTAAAATTTGCTGCTTGGTTTCTTTGTAAGGATAATACCGTCAAACTCGTCAAACGGAATCGCCGTCTGTTTACGTTCTAAATTGTTTAATACTAATGCATATTAATGACTTAATTGCTTTGGATTGTTGTATTTTGTTGAATTGAATAGTTATGGTATCAACATTACGTGGTCAAGAGAATTAGACCACTATGAACGACGGAGATTGGATTTGCGTTGACGCAAACTGTGGAAATATAAACTTCTCGCGCCGGCTGGTTTGTTACCGGTGTAATAAAGAACGACCGGAATCAACAAAACAAAGCAAGAAGAAACTAGGTACTGAAATCGGAAAGTGTGCTGCAGAAAAATCTCGCGGCTTGTTCAATCCCGATGATTGGCAGTGCAATAAATGTGCTAACGTTAACTGGGCTCGCCGGGTAACGTGCAATGTTTGCAATGCGCCGAAGTTTGGTGATGTATGGACTATTTTGTAATTTTATGGGTTTTTGATTTTTTATTGTTATGTGAATGAAGTTGAAAACTTAGGTCTTCAAATAATTATCTGCTTACAGGTTGAGGCTCGAACAGGCTATGGTGGAGGTTACAATGAACGAGGAGTAGTAGAGTACCGTAAACGGGAGCCTTCATCTGAAGATGAATTTGATGAGTTTGGACGGAGAAAGAAGAAGAGGAGGATGGATGACTCACCTGAAGAGGTAAGTTAAACATAGCAATTATATGATTATTGTGTTATTTTACCAGACTATTTCAGATTTCATTTTAAACACCCAGAATTCATTTCCAAATTATAATCTTAATTATTGTGAAGCTTATCCTAGTTTGGGTATGGGCTGGGCATTTAGCTGGGGTTTTATTGGGATAGTTGAAAGTTGCTTACTCTTCAATTTGATTGAAGCACATCGTTGTTAAAGTGGAGAAAATTTTTCCTGTCTCCAGGTTGGCGTTACTGAAGGACCAGTGCACAAAAAAGTGCCGCCAAACCTGCAGAGAGAAAGAATCAGGGAGTTTCAGTTAAGAAAGCCATCTACTGAGTACTCTCATCTAAGTAGCAACGCAATGCCTTGGACCAAAGTGAGTGGCAGTCTAAGTGATGGGTCTGTGTGTGAAGTACCATCATATAGTCAGAAGAACCATGAAAATTCGGGTAGGCAATATTCTTACACTGATTACGTCAAAAGTGACATGATACAATCTCAAGAACCTGTAATCCAAAATGGTAACCCTAATAGAAAAAGACAAACTAGTTCTGGAGATGTAGAAAATACTGGATCTTCAGGTTATGAAACAGGGTCAAAGCAGGTCAAATGTAACATTTCAACCTATGTGTCTCCAAAGATGGTTAAACCTAATTATGTTGCACCTAAAATATTTGATTCCGAGAGAGAAGATGTATGTCAAGAAAGTAATTTAAGTGATCTGTCTAAATATACCATAAGAGAAAAAGTTAAACTAGCAGCTTTAACAGTAGCCTACAATAATTGTAATATGGCTAGATTCAAGTTTGAGAAAGAGTTTAATAAGAAAGCTCCAGATATAAAAACAATGTTTTTACTAAGGCAACGTTTATTGCAAACAGGTTGTCTAGTTGATTCACATGTTCATCAGAAATCAAAATCATGCATTAGTTCCTCTGCCCTGCAAGATAGAAGTATTAATAATCACACTACACAAACAGTTAAGAAGCTGCTGCCCAATCCAGAGGAAATAATACTGGACCTTGAGAATGATGAAATGATTCATATACTACACGATAAAGATGAAAGATCAAGATTAATATTACCAGTTGCTACAAGAAGTCAAAGTGTTGAAACAATACTGATTGAAAATGTAGAAAAGAAAGTTAACAATTCCAGCAAGTTCTTGCAAGACAATCAATCAGATACAATTAATACTTGGTCTAAACATTTTGAATCTAGATCCCAATCTTGTGAAAGTTTAGATAAGCACAATTCTGATAATATTGAAGTAATTCAAAAGATTGAAACACGCACTAATAACCCCCTATCAGTGACTTACAAGAACAGAAAGATGTTAGATTCAGACTCTGATTCATTATCAGACTGCAGTCAGGAAACAGACTTCCTTTCCAGACATTACCGTAAAAACAGGAAACCTAAATTTAAGACCAAGAAACGTAATGAAGCCATAACTCAAGTTTCTCAACCTGTGGAAAGTAACCAGGCATCTAATGCAATCAAAGGTTATAATACAGTTAAGTCTTCAGTGTTACCATTAGTAACTGGTAACATTTATAGTCCTAAGCTAGCTAATATGAATGTGCGTAAACCATACAAACATGTTCCAGTAGAAACTGATGGTTATGGAAGTGAGTATGTGCCAACTAAACTAGGATGTCTAACAAAAAATAACTATCAGGCCTTCAAGGATAATGTTATGAAGAAGGGCTACTGGGCAAAGGGTAATGGAAAATCCACTCAGAAGAAAGTTGAAGTATTAAGTGACCAACCAATCAATAAACAAGACCTGGAAATAATACTATCCAAAAATAATACTAAATCATCAGTACAGCATACTGCTTCTAAACCATTCAGTACTCCAAACTTAAATGCTTCTTATAATTTTAATCAATCCAATTGGATATCAGCATCACCTACCAGCATCATTCCTTTAAATAAGCAAAGTATATCTAATCATTCCAATGTTGTTTTTGATGTGGTTCAGTCCAACAGTAGTTCTAAAAACAAAAGTATTTTAGAAATATTTGGGAGTGAAAAAGATAATGATAGCAATGAAATAGAAATAAAAAATAACAGTACCAGCACTGTGAAGCCCTATGAAGTCAAATGGGATGAAGAAGATGATGCTTTGTATAGAACAGATACGGATGAGACTACACCCAACAGTCAACAGGGAATGATTGAAAACAGTGGCAAGTGCTTACCTTCAAGTATATCTCCAAGAATTCCATTATTACAGGCTGTTCCAGAGACCATTCAAGAAAAAAGAGAGGAGTTATTTAGTTTTCTCAGTCAGTCAAGAGAATCACAAGTACCTGTATTGTCTTCTCCAGTGAAGAAATTTAAAAACCATAATGAATGCCCTGTGATATTGGATGATCTATATAATACGTCAACTAGACTTCCCCATGAAATAGAACTTGAATCAAGCTTTAATAATTCGGATTGTTGTAGTACACCTCAAAAAAAGTTTGATTATAAGGGAAAACCTCTGCCATCAAATAAGTCCATAAATCTCCCTGGATTACAAAAACCATCACCAAAAATATCTTCCATTAATACATCTCCTAAATCAAAGATTGAAGCATGTGTTGCCAATATGTTGGGAGACGAAACTGACAATGAAGTTTCAAATGTTCAACCTACAAAATATGATTTGGCTAATCTGCTCACTGGTATTAATACAAATACTTTATTGTTGGCCCTGCAAAATTTGAACCAATTAACACAAAACTCAGTCGATAGTGTTTCTTCTGAAAAAGATATGAATCCTTCACAAACCCAGGAAGATTGTGTAAATGATGTTGAAGTAGTAGAGGAGACTATTAATTTGACAAATGATGAAGATTGGGAAAAAGAATCACTTAATGAAATTGAGCGACAACTAGAGCGAATGGATGGTAATACTGGTGACACACCTTTCTTAAGTGATATTTTTGATCCAGGTCCAGTTGTACAACCAGAAACTTCAAAAAAATTTAATATAAACTTAAAAACTGATCTCAAAAATGATGAAAAATCTCAACCAACTGATAATCTACCTGTCATAGGAAATTTCAAAAGCTTTGCCTTGCCTAAACCACTTATATTAAACAGACTTAAATTGAACTCTCAAAAAAAGACGAATGCAAAGAAGAAGAAGAAGGTTTGTATACAATTTATCTACGTTAAGAATTCATTGCACATTGTTTTTGTTATTAGATAATATATATTTTTCAACAATTGTTTCAGAAGCCATCCACATCGCAAGGAGGTGATTTAGTGGAGGAAGATGATGAAGAATCTGGTGATGAGGCAGATCTGTCTAAATATGATCTTTGGGGTAGTGAGGATGAGCAAGGGTCATCATCAAAACCAGGTAATGTTTTGTGTCCTTTGAAATTGGTTGGTTTGGTAGTATAAAATTATGAACATTCATTTATTTAATTCCTTAATTTATTTTAAAAAAATACTTTTATTTTATATGGACTTATTATAGTCTTAGATTAATGATTATTGTCATCATCATACAGATAAAACAGAGGCAACTAAAGAAAAAGGAGATTTGCCAGAAGTTGTTACAACGAATTTGGATAAAAATGGTATATCAAATTCACCAGATAAGAAGTCCAAAAGCAGGTTAGTTTTGGTCACTTATCACTTACAGTTACAAAGTTACCTCTAATCACAAATTCTAAATTACGTATACTGTGATGAATCTTAATTTTACACACTTCTTAGATGAATCTTAATTTTTATAAATCTTGGCTGCAGCACATATGTCGGGAAATATGATTAAAAAAACAATTGATTGTCGGATATTTAATCGCGAGTTATGACATGGTTGTTACAGCCCGACGTTTCGAAAACTTTTCAGTTATGATGGTCACAAGAAGACTTAAGAAAATACTAAACACATATTTTAAAAACTTCAGGTCCAGAAGTTCATCATCGTCTTCAAGCACCTCTTCAAGTTCTAGCTCTAGTCAAAGCTCAGCAAATGCTCCCAAAAACAAGTAAGCTATGGCATTTTCACCTCTTTGGTTTTCACATTTAAATGAGGGTTTATTGATATCAACTGTAATTATAATAAAGTTTTAGAGGATTTTTTTTGTCTATTGCCTAATAGAACTTTTAATCGAAATAGGAACAAACTTAGTTTTCTCTAACTAAACTAATAACTAAAAGATAATGCAATGCAGGATCACCCCTAGAACAGGTGTATTTATAAGACTTTAGAATTAACATGTCTTTGTAACTGTATAAATGAAACAACACTACACTGAAGTAAGTGATAGCTTAATATAATTTCCTAAAATATATTTCATTGTGTTGTAGGTTTGATGATTTCAACTTGAATAGCGAGCGAGAGTGTTCCCCGAAGGGCTCACGGCCGTCTAAGTCACCTCGCTCGCGCTCCATATCTCGTCGCCGATCAGGAGATTCGCGAGAATCCCGAGATTCAAGGTAATTGATACTTCTTAATTAAATCTTCTTAAATTAAGGTGGACGACATTTTGATACAGGAGAATATGATCGAATGCGTGCTTGAGAAGTGGTAAGAAAGTGAAACAAGTTAAAGGGTTTGTATATGTGGCCATTTTGTTTACTAGGGATGGAAAGTGTGATGAAGATATCGAGAGAAGAGTTGATAAGGGTAATTTGATTAATGGGCTGCACTGAACAGTCTAATGTCTAGTCAGTCGGTGTCCGAAAAGGCCCGAATGACATCATGCTGCTCTACCACATCCAACTTTCATTGCCATACATAAGCTAAGGAACTCCTTAGCTTATGTATGGCAGTAAAAGTTGGATGTGGTAGAAGAAGCATGGGAGTGGAGTGAATGCAGTAGAGATGAGGTCCCTCAGAAAAGTTTGTTATGGAAGGTTATGTGATCGTGTGAGAAATGACGTTGTGAAAGATGATATTGTAATAAAGATAGAAAAAGGAATGTTGAGATGGTTTGGGCACATGCTTAAGTTCTCTTTTATTCTTCATACTGCGGACACCGGACTTTTTTGATGAAAAATATTGATGGCTGTGAAAGAAAATAGCGAGGTTTGCAAGGAGCGTACAAAATGGCGTTTGATAGATAGCCTACAACAATGAGAACTGAGGGCGTGGGTATATTTATACGGAATTTTAGCCTAAGTGGGGGAAATTTGTAGGTTTCATAAGTGCAATCAGTGTATGATTCCATCTAAATGTGTCCGTGGCCGTCTTCTACTACGAAAACACCATCCACATTGGCTCTAGTATTCCGTGGCCGTCTTCTACTACGAAAACACCATCCACATTGGCTCTAGTATTCCGTGGCCGTCTTCTACTACGAAAACACCATCCACATTGGCTCTAGTATTCCGTGGCCGTCTTCTACTACGAAAACACCATCCACATTGGCTCTAGTATTCCGTGGCCGTCTTCTACTAATAAAATAAGTAAAAAAACATTTTAAGAAAAAGCTTTTATTTAAAAGCTCTAAAAAGAAGAAAATAAAATATTCCTTTTGGATTATACTAACAACTCCTCATTATACACAATTTATATATAATAATAAAAGCTTGTCGCGAGGTTTACATACCTATCAACATTCCTTTATATCATAATAATTTGTGGTAAATCGAGCGACAAGCTTTTATTATTATATATAAATTGTGTATAATGAGGAGTTGTTAGTATAATCCAAAAGGAATATTTTATTTTCTTCTTTTTAGAGCTTTTAAATAAAAGCTTTTTCTTAAAATGTTTTTTTACTTAATTTTTTTTATTTTTTACTTTTTAGTTATCGCTGGCTATTTTCAAGTTATTATTACTCTCAAAATGCCCTCTCATTTGACACCCATATTGTAGAAGTAGACTAAAGGTAACTATTCCGCCATCCTGCACGGTCCGCCATATTGGATTCAGAATGACGTCATATTCTTTTTCTAGTCACTCTTAACTAGCCCTTTCATTTGATAACCATATTGTAGAAGTAGACTAAAGGTAACTATTCCGCCATCCTGCATGGTCCGCCATATTGGATTCAGAATGACGTCATATTCTTTTTCTAGTCACTCTTAACAAGCCCTTTCATTTGATACCCATATTGTAGAAGTAGACTAAAGGTAACTATTCCGCCATCTTGCATGGTCCGCCATATTGGATTCAGAATGACGTCATATTCTTTTTCTAGTCACTCTTAACAAGCCCTTTCATTTGATACCCATATTGTATAAGTGTATTAAATTTAACTGTTCTGACATCTTGTATGATCCGCCATATTGAATTTAGAATGACGTCACATGTCTTATCATATATTGTCATCCAAACAAAATGCGTCCACAAAATTTCAGCACAAACGGTTGAATATATCTACTTCAAAATTGAGTTCAAAGATTTCACCCGAACACACAAACATACATTGCAAGTTAAATAAAAGCTTTTAAAAAAACCATCCACATTGGCTCTAGTATTCCGTGGCCGTCTTCTACTACTAAAACACCATCCATATGAAGGCTTACAGAAAATGCTGAGACAGTACCGATTCGCTGTTGCAGTGGCGCAAGAAGTACTGATACTCTATATCTTATACTGTCGTGTTGAACATGTGTATTTTTTGTTGTATTTTTATATGTGTTTTTTTGTGTGTTGTATTTGTAAAATAATTGTTTTTCTTGTGCCTACAACGGCGAATAAACGTATTTTCTTTCTTTCTTTCTTTCTTTCATATTGGCTCTAGTATGCCGTGGCCGTCTTCTACTACGAAAACACCATCCACATTGGCTCTAGTATTCCGTGGCCGTCTTCTACTACGAAAACACCATCCACATTGGCTCTAGTATTCCGTGGCCGTCTTCTACTACTAAAACACCATCCACATTGGCTCTAGTATTCCGTGGCCGTCTTCTACTACTAAAACACCATCCACATTGGCTCTAGTATTCCGTGGCCGTCTTCTACTACTAAAACACCATCCACATTGGCTCTAGTATTCCGTGGCCGTCTTCTACTACTAAAACACCATCCACATTGGCTCTAGTATTCCGTGGCCGTCTTCTACTACTAAAACACCATCCACATTGGCTCTAGTATTCCGTGGCCGTCTTCCACTACTAAAACACCATCCACATTGGCTCTAGTATTCCGTGGCCGTCTTCTACTACTAAAACACCATCCACATTGGCACTAGTATTCCGTGGCCGTCTTCTACTACTAAAACACCATCCAAATTGGCTCTAGTATTCTCTTTCACTAATTTACTTTTACCCATCCCCCATATGGATAAAATACATATAATACAAGATAAGCAAGGCAAGCAAATAATCTGGTGATGGATGTGTCGCGATATTTGCGACGATTCCGTGTGCTGTACCAGCCATCATACAGACGTTCTTGAAATCAGACGTGTGAATAATAAACATGTTCTGTGTATGCGCTCACACACACTCCTGACATCAAAGTTACAAAACCTCGTTGGAGATCTATTCCTCATTCGCATCCTCACTATTCATGTAATATTACAGGAACCGTGACTCAAAGTCCCGAGAAGACCGTTCCAGAGATCGTGACAGACGCGACAAGTCTCGCAGTGACAGACGTGACAAACACAGCAGCCACCATAACCGGCCGAGACACCGGTAGAACTATTTGTAAGCCATCAGTGTTCTGTTCATTTCATTTGTACCATAGTTATGCTTATTGACCGGAATTTTCATATAAGTAACTTTTTTTTAAGTCATTTTTCCTTTTTTCTAAACGTATATTGAATATACGGACTTTGTTTCCTAAAAGTTCATTGTTGTGAATCGCTTTATATTATCTGTCCGACTCGCCATTCGAATCAGTGTTTGGTAACAAAGCTATTTGAATTTAGATCATTAATAAGATTTTAAATCGATTAGATAGTAAAATTGTTCTAACATTCAAAACTTTGCCTATTTAACTTATTATGTGATCCAGATAACTTGAAGCTGTATACTAAGTTTCTACCAACATTTGAACATTGAGCGATTATAGTTTGTTTTGTTTGCGCTTTTAGGTATCAAGATTTGGTTTTCTTTTCTTAAGACCTTGTCAAGAAAGGGCGAATTCGACGTGATTCTCTTGCGCGTACATTGCGTCCAGAAAAAGCGTACCGAGCGCATTTAGTAACGTATTCAGTTGGCTTATTCCGTTTATCCACCCTAAAACAGCCTCCCCAAGTCGGATACTCGGAAACGCGTGTCCTTCAGACCACTCTGAACAGAGTGGATAATCGTTATTCGTAATAATATGTTTTCCATCTTGTACCTAAAAATATTAATTCACGTGAAAGGATTCGCTGCGAATTCGTCCTTTCTAGACACGGTCTCGATAGGATTGTAGACTAAACTTATGTGTGATTGAATTTGCTGACAAGTTCTGATGATGCATCATACAATTTTATGTGATAAATGCTGAATTCTAAATATGTATATAAAAAGTTAGCAGGATAATACGTCTACAACTTTGTAATGTATTATTATTAAGTACAAGATGTAACTAGGGGTTATCGTCCAATAAAAGAATTACACATAATACGTGTTTTAATGGTGAATGTGGGGAGAACCTTATAAATAAAAATAGCATTCAAATAAGTCTTACAAAATTTGTATATGTATTCAAAATAAGACAAGATTATAAATTTTGTTCTCACTTTAACAGCTGATAGTGATGTATCACATTTCAATATGAATAAAAATGGGCTTGGCTTGGTCCTGGTAAACGATAAACTAGCCCTTTTTTCCTTTGTCTGAAACAATTCAATACTTTATTAACATTGGTAAATAAGAAGAGGTTCTTCATCATATACGGAGTCCTGAGAATATTTCCAGATTTATTTTGCTTACTGAAGTTATCTTTTTACCATATTAAATGTATGATCAAATTTATCTATTTATATTAATTTTATTTAAATTCTTACGGGCCCAGATGTAAGGAAGCAGGAAGAATAACCCGAAATATCGAAGCCACTGAATACAAATTGGCAAATGGTTTCAAAATCACTAGAATTTTAAAAATATTTTTTAGAGAGAGAGAGAGAGATAATTTTTATAGAAGTATGAATGGAAGCTTTGTCATGCTCCATGTATAGTCTTAATTAATCCTAAAAACACCCTCTAACATAGAGTTTTGGAAAAGTATGTCCATTTATCCACCCTGAAGAATAACTTTAGACTACTAAGTATGCCTTGAAGCCATAAAACCTGTCAGTCTGGTCACAAATTAATATGACCTCATCTTGTCTTTAACAAAAGCTAATAAAATGGAACAATTACCTTCAAACAAACATCGACACTGCTCCTGGAAATAGAAAACATATGTTTGCAAATTTTCTATAGACAACCGTTGATAAACTTGCCTACTTTATCGTTTGGATATACGTTACGTAGAAAATAACAATTCGGTATGCAAAGTTTTTTTTTGGTATTTATTAAATATTTTTATTCGATAGTAAACACGAAAATAAAAGACTAATTTGAATATTATCCATTTAAAATAAGTAATTGTAAAGTTATGATTTTTTAAAGATTGTTCAACTTTTGTACTTTATGACGTCATCGATTGATAAAATCACGTAGCGACATGCAAATGAAGCGAAATGTTTTATAAAAATGTTGCTGATTGCAAAACATAATACGAATTTGTGATGTCAAATGAAATTATTACGATATTATACTAAACAAACCTATGATTTTCGATATTTTATTAATAAACTGCAAAACTGTATGTCTTTGAAACAACATTGAAGGTCAAACACTGTTACAGTTTTTTGATAAAATAACAGTCATCTTAGCTTCAATTGATATAATTTCAAGAAAATATTGTTTATAACCATAATATCTCGAAATGGTTTTGTAATCAGCATCACTTTAGTAAAACTTTGCATACCGAATTGGTGTGAAATGTAAATAATTCCACAGACTACTTGTTTCCAATGATATAACTGAACATCACCTTTCATCGTCACCTGGTGTTCAGAGTACCCACGTTATGCTTGGACTGTGTACTCACGTGATAGGGGGCAGGCCTATCGCCATTTGGCACGAATACACTGTTACATGTCTAAGTACAACTTAGCCATGTGGGTTTCCTTAGGATGTTTTCCCTCACCGTTAACAACCATGATAAATTAACCACACAAAGAATATCCAAATTTGGTGAATTCTTTATAAATATATTCATCTCATTTTTTATTCGACATTCAGCATGCAGACGATGTTTGCTGTTCACTCTTCCTATTCCCGATGGGGTTGCAGTGGTACTAATACTTTCGAAACTCATGTTACATTTTTTCACCAGGGTCAGGTACATTCACGTAAAAGGGGACGGGCCTTAAGCCGTTTTCTACGAGTACATTAGCACATGGCTTAGTACAACTAAGCCATATGGGTTTTCTCGCGATGTTTCTCCTTACCGTTATATCTTGATGGAATACATCGTGAGGAAACCCGCATCGCTATTTTGTGCTTAGTTATGTTAACGTGTATTCGTAAAAATTTAAGAAGAAGGTAAGTATAAGTGAGATAGTCGAGTTCCATACATTAGATAAATAACAGTACACATTGTTGTTTTGTTCCTTGGCATTACTTTACCGCGGAGTAAAGTTAACGGTTATTTTGCTAATTTTAATATATAAACGATAATGTTCATGGCGGTGAGACTCTGACTATATTTAACATTATCCCTTACAAGATTTTGCTATGAAAATATTTACACAAAAAATAAAATGGAAAGGTTTATCCATTACCTCTAAAATAGTCGGTTTGCTAACTGGTGGTTTAATAGACTCTCTCCTAGGCTTCGTTGAAAGGGCATCATCCACGGATCCTCCTAAAAAGAAAACGAATTCATAACTTATTAGATTATGTACGCACTCAAACCTTCTTTCATAAAAACACAATCGTATAAAGTTTAATCACATTAAAATCAGAACTAAAGTAATTTTGTCGTACCTGTATAATATAGCAAGTTCAGTATTTATAATAATAAAATAATTTCTCAGTTTTTTTTGTAAAGCTAGCAGCACCACGAGTCGTATATCTTTGGGTGACCGATGAAACCAAAAATCAAATAAAGGAGATTAAGCTTACCTGGGCCAACATTTGCCGACTCTAATGTATTGACTTGGTACATCTGAAACAATATCAAGAAACAAATAAACCTAATCAAAATTGACTGTAAAAATAATCTATTAAAAAAAAATCTAAAAAAATGTTTGCCTAGTTGCGGTACTACAAGAAACTGTACTATAGTTGCTCAACGCAGGCTGGTTGCGACGTACTTTCGTGATATGATAGTGTCTGCTACATCTGAGACACACATCGAACAGAATAGTGAATTCTTTAAAGAAGCGTCTTAACTTGTCTTCTTAATCAGATACCCGCAATCTTTGTAAGCAATGTGCAATACTTTTTATTCAATCCCGCCTTCATCATAATCCATAATTTGCTTAAAATATACACACACTATAAAACTCACATTGTGAAAGCATGCATGAAATTGTGTGATCTAGATTAGGCATTTTTGTTTCTCATCCTTTCATTTGTCCTCTTTGAAGTTCAGTATTATAAAAAATAAATCTTACCCGACCGTCATCTCCAGCGGCCAGGGTCGAGCCCAGTGGTAAAACATCGGGTCCCCACTGCTTGACGAAGTGTCCGGTGCGGGCGACCCTCTGTGCTGCCGTGGTCAGCGTGTGCGACCCGCCGCAGTAACGGTTGCAAAGGTGCTTGTCCGGGCCAGCCGTTCTGGAAGTACTATTGAGTTTAATTAGGATTTACAAGAATAGTCTAAGGATTTGAAATATTCTCCAGGCTCAAATAATGATAATGTTTCAAAACCAGTAAGTTTTATTTAGTGATACTGCGTTTCTGCTACACGTTTTTTTTTGTTCCTCATTTCCAGTTCCTCAACTCTGGCTACCCCTTCTAGGGATTTATAGCCGTGAGTATATGTATGTATGTTTTTTTTGTTTCTGGTAAGGTGAGCAGCTTTGGTGATTCAGCATGAAATTTACGTAAGAGTTCATTGTTGTATCATGAATGAAGCAGAGGTGAAGATTTATACTTAGGTCTGACTCCGCCTTTAGGTTTATTCATCTGTTTGTCAATGATTTCCCAGTCGTGAAGATTGCGTTGCGGCACATTCGTCGCCTGTTGTTTCCGAATTGTATCTGGAGGTAAACGAATATGAATCAGAATACTTAAAAATGGCCAAGTGCTAGGGACTTGCCCCTGATGGATTTCGTAGTATAGGTACGCGATTTGAGCCGAATTCAAAACGCAAACTTAACTTGGTTTTTCAAGTTACATGCAGTTTTACAAAATGTGATATATCTAAAAATCTTTGAATTTATTTACTTAAAACCACTTTTCGCTGTTAGTTTATTCATATGTTATTTCATATTGGGCGGGGGCATCAAACTAGAAAGAAATGCAATTTAGGCTGATTTCATAACACTGAGCTTCCTTGTGGGATGTATTATTGTATGAAATACATACATGTATACTGAAGCCATTAGTTCCCATATGGGTAGGCCGAGACTATCGATAGCCACTTTGTTCGATCCTGGCAAAACTTCATCTAAATTCATCGATCTTTTCATACATGCTCTTTTATTCTTCAAACACGGACACATGCTTTTCTATTTAATATTTAATTTGATATTGAATCTAAATGTATCTTCCATAGTCGTCCTCTACTGACATTAGCATCCACATTTGATAAATCTCTCACAAATTTACTTTCATCCATCCTTTATTCGGTACATCAATATTATGACTTAAAAGTTTAACACTTTACCTAACTCATATGTGAGGTACGGTTTCATAGACATCGAAGGAGGCAAGGCGTTGGATTTGGTTCCCTCATTTGATATTACCATTGGCATTACGGCTGGTGCGTCACATGAAATACAATTGACGTCTCTGTTGAAAAAAAGCTGTATAAATCTCTGCCTTTTTGAGCACCGTAAACATCGTATGTATGTTTTTGGTCTCTTTCTGATTACCACTGCAACTTCACTACAGAGACAAAGCATTAGGGACGAATATCTTCAAATACATGACAGAGGTATACTATTTAGTCTAAACCTCACAGGACTTTTCGTGACCTGGTGTTCGGAGAACCCACTTTTTGCCAGCTACCAAACAAACACGGTTCATGCTTGTAGTGTTTCAAGATAATGACTAAGAAAACAAAATGAAAACAGAAAAATGTTATTGGTACCTAAGCAGTTTCTTTTTGGTACCGGCGGCTTCAGCTTCTCTCCTCATGGCCGCCATCTTCTTCAAGGTATCTTGCAACGCCTGTAGTTTACTGTTAAAGAACTCTTTGACCGGAGATAGCTCATATTTATCAAGTTTCGATTCGATTTCGCGCTGAATATCGTCAAGTGCTTGCTGCCACAACTCCTCCTAAAATTCAATGTGTTCAGTAAAATCTGGGTACCACGTTTGAGTGTACAAGTGAACTACATTTAAAAAAAAACATAGATCATTCATACCTGTAAAGATACTTTATTGATGGCGCTCTGCAAACCTTTGGTCAAATCTTCGCAAGCCATTTCGAACTGGTCGTGCGAAACTTTTCTCGCGAGCATTCTTAAGTCTGCCTTTTCAGACATGGCTTCTATCATATCTTCCCTATCCAGCTTCACTGTTTTCAGCAATTCTATTTGCTCTAGTAGAGCCTGAAATTTATTTCGCTAAATTAATACACAGCCAGAAACGAGCGCTAGGGTAGGGTCAATAGGGTATGTTTATGTTGGTAAAAATAAATTATATTTTGATTTCCTTTTTAACGGAGTTTTATGTGATGTTATTCACAGCTACATACAAAAATCAAAGTTGCTTAATTAAACAGGACATATTATGTAATGGTAAATTAAAAAAAACCTACATTAGTGCGTGCCAGTCTTTCTTCTTTTTCCACAACCAGTTGAGCAGCAACATCTTTCAACCCTCTAAGTTGTTGACGAATTTCATTTATCGTCTTAGCCATTTCGATGACAGCTGAAAAAAATATCATCAACCTGTTAGTACGTGCTAAAGAAATAAGTGGTATATTTGGTGATTGTCGTGAAAACGAGTTTTAATTGGCCTACCTTCCAAGTGACTCCTCATTTCTGGCGGTAATTTTTCATGTTCAATTTCAGCTTCCATAGTTGCTATTTGTTTTTGTAGACCCATTATTTGGTTTTGGAATGACTGTAACTGTAAAACAAAACGCGCAGATACGCATAGAATTATACTACTACATTGTTACCTGCCACTTAATTTAAAATTATGGTAAGTTTATTACGATTTATTTTTTACTATATTCAATAGATATAATTTTCAAGATAAACTTCTGGAATCCATAAAGGTGGTATTGGTGCAGGTGCAGTCATTTAAGTACCTAGGTCATGTTCTGACGTCTGATCTGAAGAATGACTGCGACATTGAACGAGAGCGTAGGTAGGTAGTAGGTAGGCGTTTGTCTGTCCGGGTAAATATGATCGCTTGGAGGTTTGCACGGTGTTCAGTTGAGGTTAAAATAACACTCTTTAAAGCTTACTGCACGTCACTTTACACCTGCAGCCTGTGGCGTGATGATACGCAACGGGCATACGGGGCCCTGCATATCCAATTTAATAATTGTTTCCGTGTGTTGGTGGGGCTGCCCCGCTTCTGTAGCGCATCATAGATGTTCGCAGACGCGCACGTAGATGTTCGCAGACGCGCACGTAGACTGTTTTTACGCGACAATGCATAAGCGCTGCGCCTCCTTGGTGCGCCGGGTGTGGGACAGCCCCAACACAATACTAGGTATGATAGGGGAGAGGTTGGATTGTCCCTATATGCAACACTGTTGTGCCCTCCATGCCCCATGTGTAAAAAAGGATAGGGCTTCGTAAATATATTATGTGTATATAGTATGTGTCTATTAGTTTACCTAAGTCATGTTGTTCCTAATATAGTTTGTAAGCATTTTACTAACACTAATGTGAGTCTTTGTTACTTTAATAAACATTTTAATTATTATTATAAACTTCAGAGGTATCGTTGGATTCGGCGAATAGCACCATGTATCCCTCCGAGACTTAACTAAAATGTTAAAATCCGAACATTCGTTTCGTGCGAGTGAGACAGAAGTTATTGTTTAGAAGAGATAAATACATACACATTTTCACGGCCATAAATCCCAAAAAGGGGTGGCTAGAGCTTTAGAGCTAGGAACTCCTCAGCCACACTTGGAAGTTGATAGGGGAGAAGATGGTAGAAATAAAGTATCATTGGTGATGGGTTTCCAACAGCATCGCCCAAAAACCATGTATAAAGCCCCATACCCTTAGTCGCCTCTAAGGACACCGTGGGTAGAGAGGTGTAGTAACATTCTAAGTCGGAACTACACGGCACATGAAGAGAATATAGTTAGAAGAGATTCGTATCTTATTATTGTTCTCGATGTGAAGAGTAGACCTCCAGTTTGTGTTGCGTTCGCACAAAACGAAGATTCGAATTCTGACAAGTGTATTCTAATTTAAATCTTTTTGTTCATGAAAACCTCACGTGGGGATTATTACTAATAAATAAAGAATAAATAAAGGAAAGAAAAATTTCGACACAGGCGGGAATCGAACCCGCGACCTCGGGTAAACGCCCCGACGCTCTGCCAACTGAGCTACCGTGTCAATTGGCTGCCAGTGCGAAATTCTTCTATCCTTTATTTCTTTTACACGTTTAAGTAGTGTTTGCGTTTCCTACCTCCGAATTATTACTAATTCGAAAGGCCACTTGTCTACCTTTTCAGATAGAATGCAAATGTTGAAAACGCCTAACTATCACATAATTTAAATCTTTTTGTTCATGAAAACCTCATGTGGGGGTTATTACTAATAAATAAAGAATAAATACGTGTATAAGAAATAAAGGATAGAAGAATTTCGCACTGGCAGCCAATTGACACGGTAGCTCAGTTGGCAGAGCGTCAAGGCGTTTACCCGAGGTCGCGGGTTCGATCCCCGCCTGTGTCGAAATTTTTCTTTCCTTTATTTATAAGTGTATTCTATGTGTTTTCATAGTGATATTCGGCTAATGCATCATGGTTTTTCGAACTGTTGAGTTGACCCACTAGATTGTCTATGAGACTATACCTGATCTGCAACAACACCGCTTTCTTTAAAGTTGTTTTCACAGCAATCAGTGAGTCGTTTTTCTAGATCTTCAACTTTATCCCATAAGCCTGCTGATTTTGAATTTCTAGTTGCATATTGACGTAGTGCAGGGTCAATATCCCCTCCAGTACCACCGAACTCTCTATCAGTTCTGAATTCAGACCCCTCAGTTCCACCTTCTTCATCATAATCAGTAGTCATATCTCTCTCTCTGGTCGAACCTCCAACAGTAGCTCTTTCAGGTACCGCAGCACCTAAAATATAAATTTCGAAGTATTACTTTTTTTTACTTACTTTATAACTTATTAGGTATGTTATGAATATCGTGAAAAGCCTACCCATGCCCTGAAGAGTATCAAACAGAGCATCCACATCTTGTTTAAGTTGTCTGAGAAGGGCATCAGCGCGACCACCCATTCCACCGTAGCCTGTACCACCAGCCCCATGGCCATGACCAGCAGCTCCACCATGGCCAGTGCCACCAATACCACCGACGCCTGCGCCACCACCGCCGCCGGTTGTCGGAGGCACGATTGGTTGGAAATCTCTTAAAAAATAGGGACAGTGAGATTCATTTAAAGTCAGTTACGGATATCACCAAGTTTTTTTCTTAAGATATATCTTCATATGAATCAGATCCTAAAATTACAGTAAATACTAATTTAAGTTATAGATCTGCATTTCAATGCAGTAGCTGATTTTAATTGTTACTTTACGTATAGTTTAATTCTCCGTCTAACATAGAAAAAGGTATGAGGTTGGTACCGCGGAACTCTGCTAGCATCGATGGTATAACTAAAACTAACAACCATCCAATCAAGTCCCAAAACTAAAAATAACATTTTACTTACTCTAAGCCGTGAGTTTTCGCAAATTCTTGAAGAGCAGGGCTGCCAGTAATTAAATCTTGTACTAAAGATCCTAATTTGTTGAGTCCTTGTTCGATAGCTTCCATTCGTGAGTTTATATTAATGTTTTGCCAAACTTCATTGATTGCATTAACATTTGTTTGCGATCTGGTGAAAAAAAATGCTGGATTAGTCATGTTCTGATTTACGGGTCAAATAAGCGACCCTAGTTTAAACCTGCTCTAACCAAGACCGACCGTCTAGTTTGTCAGCAGCCTGTGCCCAATGAACTGTAACATAGACGGTCTTTTATCATTAGATTGCCATGCTAATACAGGACTATCTAATCTAGAGTATTTTTTTTTATACTTAAACTGACCTCACTCCTTCCAAAATAGCGTCATTAGTTGGCACAACTTGGAATACTCTATTCTTTAAGTTATTGACATCTTGGCGAAGCATGTCGAATTGGCTCATAGTGACGAGTGAGAGTCGATCTGAGGGTGCAGATTTGCGTCCTGCACCTCTGCCGGCCTCGGTGGCAGCTGATGATGATTTCGGCCCTCCTCCAGCACCTCCGCCGACGCCTCCGCCAGCACCTGCTCCGCCACCTCCAGCTGTAAAACCATGTGTCGGACCTTTAAATACATTACCAGAATCATAAAACACTTGTGAATTGGTGGAAGCAAATGTAGCACAATTCTATGGTGTATCCTAATAGATATGTTTAAAATAATACGGAAATTACATTGTTACTTACGGGTCGGTGTTGTTCCTGTTTTCTTGACACGTTCCACTGAAAGAAAGTATTTTTATGAATCAATAGTTTTAGTTTGCTTTTTTCATGGATTAAGAAAGCAATAACGATCATTTATAAGAGACCTTAACAAATTATGCCTGCATCAAGAACAGTGGGTTTAATGCCTTTTATATTTTCTACAGTACCTGATAATGTGCAAACGTAAGCAACTTATTTTTTGGTCTCAGCAATTTTTTGACACATTCATTACGAAGAGAAAACCTAGTTGCATATATATTTATTTTGGCGCTTTTTAATTGTGGGGCGATAAGGCTGGACTCAGTATCACACCTTCCCTTCTTTTTTTGCAACCTTTTCTCCACACGATTTCCTAAGTAGGTAATACATTTATAATCCCCAAGCTCTAGCTATACTTTTTGATGTTTATATCCGTCAGTATTGGTAGGTATCTAAGCTAAAATCCTTAAAATACTTTAAGGAAATAAATAATATTCTTGAGAGAACTACCTTTCCTATCGGTCTTTCCAACAATAATCTTTCCAGTGGCTAAACATTTCTTCAATTAGAAATTTCTGTGTGATTTACGAGTTAACTATGGATCATGGCTCCCAAAATATAAACCTTCCGTTCTGCAGTTTTATTTACCATCTAAAATGATTTTACATGAAAATCTATAAGAGATTTGCATGCCTCTTGTATTCTAAGTTGCATTCTCTATAACAGAGCTACCGATAATAGTATTTATATCATGTTCATGACATACCTACTAAAACAGTGTCTTGCTCGTTCTCCTGGTCTACTGGCACCTCACTGATGACCACAGTATGAGCGTTATCCCGAAGAGATGCGGGAGGTAGAGAGTACGACGGAATTTTCAGTTCAACGTTCTTCTCGAGGAGACTCATTTGTTGAGCAAAGCAATGCAATACATTGTGAAGCATGTTGAAGTCTACTGTGCCAACCTTTGAATAAAATAATTTTTACTTTTCTCTTTTTGTATTCTTATATTATACTATAACATACGTACATATACTCACTCACGGCCATAAGTCCCAAAAAGGGGTAGCCAGAGCTTTAGAGCTCGAAACTCCTCAGCACCATTTGGAAGTTGATAGGGGAAAAGATGGTAGAAAAAAAGTATCATTGTTGAGGGGTCTCCAACCACATCACCCAAAAACCATTTAAAAATCCCCATAACCTTAGTCGCCCCTTACGATAGTGGGTATTAAGGGGTAGTGATGTTCAAAAGCGGCACTACACGGCAATAATTAATTTATAACATGTTATAACAGTGCCCCAATTTCCTTATCGGTGGCGAATGCGAACAAGGATTGGCATTACATGGATATGTTTGTAGAGACTGAGCAATGTGATTACAATTATTCTGAATCTGCTTTTCCACATTAAGATATTGAATTGGCGGGTGAAGGTGAGGTGCGGATGAAAAATAACTTTGCTAACTTTACTATTAATTACGCATTAAATAGCAATTTCGAATCTTAAATTGTTTTGTTTCCTAATTGTTGAAAACGGTTAACAGGGATTTAAAATTAGATTTTCCTCAGCCACTTTTGGATGTTCAGTTTGGAAAGAAATGTCAAATATAGAACGGTTGATGATTGGTGTTCAGTCAGATCACCCAACATCCACTCTTAGTCGTTACTTACTACACCCACAGAAAGAAATGGGCTAGTGCTATTTTTAGTTGACTGCACAGCTTTACTTATTTATAAAAAGGTGATGTGGTATTGAAAACATAATCTAATTATAATCATAGGGGGCAACTGAAGCTTCATTTTTTTTATTTTTTTTACATTGTTCGGAAAACTCACACCAATTTAAACATATATAAATATAAATCATAACATTTCTATAAGCCAATTAAGAGTTTTCACTATGGGAAGAAAAGACCTTTGGATGTAAACTACCCTAATTTTATACATTGCCTACCACTCAACAAGAGTTTGCTGTGTAGTGTCGGCTTAAAATAACACTACCCCATTTCTTCCCGTGGGTGTCATAAGAATCGACTAAGGGTTTTGGGGCTTTTAAAGAAGTTGTTGAGCGATGCGGTTGGAGACTTAACGACCATAACCTTTATTTACAATCTCCTTCCTACTAAAGTTCCAAAAGTGGCTGAGGAATTTCGTACTGAAGCTCTGGCTACCCCTTCTAGGGATATTTAGCCGTGAGTATATGTATGTATATCAACAAGAGCGAGTTTGAGTTTTGATTGCACAAAAATGTTTCGTCAACGACGACGACGTGATAGCTCAGTGGGTAGAACACTGGTTGACGTGCAAGCGACTAGTGTTCAAATCCCGGGTCGGGCCTACCCCAATTTGTCTTTTCTAAAGACATATGTGTGGTTAATTTATCACGGTTGTTAACGGTGAGGGAAAACATCGTGAGGAAACCCACATGGCTGAGTTTGTACTTAGTCATGTGACAGTGTATTCGTACAAAACGGCGATAGGCCTGCCCCCTATCACGTGAGTACACTGTCCATGCAAAACGTGGGTACTCTGAACACCAGATGACGATGTCACGTGATGTTCAGAAGTATTAGTACCTCTGCCAACCCCTTCGGGGATATTCGGCGTGAACGTTTATGTTATTATGTTTCGTCAATCCGTCCGCAACCAATCATATTATGTATATTTATTATTTGTCATTTAGTCTATTCTATCAAACCAGCATCCAGCAGCGTAAACGCAGCATTCTCTGATTATACTGTATATAATGAGTTTCTACAAGGGTCTATTGAGTGATTGATGATAAAATAAAATATATATTAACCTCAGGCGAACCGATGGCTAGGTCGATCATATCTGCGATCTTCAGAAGTAACCCATCTGGAAAAAAACGTACATCATGTGTTAAACGGAATGATTAAGGATTGCGAAAGAAACTGCTGGGTCATTATACTGTTTAAATAAATTCATATACTCACGGCCATAAATACAAAAAGGGGTAGCCAGAGCTTTAGAGCTAGAAACTCAGCCACATTTGGAAATTGATGGGGATAAGATGGTAGAAATAAAGTACCCGATGCACATAGGTAGGTTTTTAATATTTATGCGGCCAAAATTATTTTAATTGATATTACTATTCTGAATGATACAATTGATAATAAAATCAACTTTGTGTTGAAATTAAATAAATATAAATATGAAAAAATTTTTTTTTTAAAAAAAACGTCATAAACCCAACATCACAGACGTAAAAAATATTTCTTTTAAACGGAAATGTTACATAGTAATGTATTATCGCATCCTGTTGACGTATACTGCAATTCGTTACTCCAGATCATCGTAGTCCGAAAATATTTAATAATTATCTCTAAACATCAGAAAGTGCTTGTTTCAGACCTTTTGAGCCTCCTATCTAATTAATCTGTAAGGAGAAGCGAATATTATGTTATATTCTCAGTAGAGAAATGGGCAGGTAACTAATTTCATTGCGGATGAACAAAAAAAACCTACCTAAAAAAATAAAACTACTTTTTTTGGAAATTTTTCAACTGCTCTTTTATACCCTATCGGCACCTATCTGCAGCTATTTTTTATCTGAATCATAAGACAAGAACATAAAGTTTAATAGTAAATAATAATGTCACGGCAATAGGAAGCGATAATATAAATTTATTACTTTTGAATGTAAAAATCTGGAATATTTTTCGAGGAAATCGCAATATGTTTAAAAGCATTAAAATAAAGTTTTTAACCATACTTGGTTGTCATTTTTTATATTATATAATGGTGTTTACTTGATGCATTAGAATCAATAGCGTTTACTTGGTCAACTATTTACAAATCAAAAATATTGATGAACAAAGATAAGTCACTTTAATAGAGTAGAGAGCGAGCGCGTGCATAGTGGGCGACTATCAAGTTCCCACTCCCTGTGCATGCACCCCGCACGGGTTTCGAAGGCGAGAGGACCAGTTTATTATCGCCTGGTCTCTTGTTAAGGTAGAGAGATATTAAATTTTGTATTTAAAACTACTTTAAAAATTCAATTTTGGCCACATAAAACCTAAAAACCTACCTTTGTGCGATGGTGATAGGTCTCTAACCGCATCGCCCAAAAACTACTTTAAAAAGTCCCATACCCTTAGTCACCTCTTATGACACCCGTAGTTAGAAAGGGGTAGTGACATTCTAAGCCGGCACTACACGGCAACTTTTGTTACGTAGATATACTTACTATTAACTTAATATAACTCAGTGCATGTATTCTTCATGAGCCATAATGTATTCTGTGATTGTATTGTATTTACTGTCCGACCCCTCTTATCGCACTGGTTACTTTGTAGGCAACTGTGTACAGCGAATATCTCAGTGTTCAGCGTTCATATACATACATATAATCACGGCTGAATATCCCTAGAAGGGGTAGCCAGAGCTTCAGAATATCAAATTCCTCAGATACTTTTGGAACTTGAGTGGGGAGAAGATTGTAAATAAGTTCTCCAGCTGTATCGCCCAACAACATCTTAAAGAGCTTATAAACCCTTAGTCGACTTTTACAACACTCACGGTTACAGATGGGGTAGTGTTATTCTAAGCCGACACTGCACAGGAACTTAACTGTATTACTGTGTTGTAATAGTTCAAAATAACTCACCTGTTGCCATTTTCTTTTATTTTTACTGTATTTCTCTTAAATGAAATAACATACGCTCGTCTGATAATAATTTATAATTTAGAAAGCTGTAATTAAATGCTAATAAAGCGATTATAAGTGATTAAGATCTATCGTAATATTTATCAAGAATCTAAAAAAATATACTTTTGTCTGTTGTGATTAAAAATGACACGATAAGTCACATCTGTCAGATAAATGATAGCCCTTTTTTTGGCAAATTTATTCTTAAAATTATTGTTGTTTACTTTGACAACCTCATTTCGGTTGTAATGACGAAATTCAAAGTTGAAACAGGGTAGCTAGATATCTAACAAATCTTATGAATTGTGTATGCAAGCTTTTAATGTGTTATTTATAATATATGTTTTAAAAATAAACATTCCACCAAAAATATTTTCATGTAAAACGTTGCGAGCCCAAGAACTATTATGTAACACAAAAGTAATGAACAGTGAATTAATTTTTCACCTTACGCCGATGTGAATGTAGCGAAATGGCCAAGCCACATATTTTGACTAAGGTGTAGAGTTTGTGAAGTTCGGCCTTGTAGAGTTAGGGCGTGTAGTGTTAGAAGCTTGGCTCTACATGAGATCTGATAACTTTTTGACAGTGCGAGTCATATGGGCTCGTCTTGGCAACATTTTTCATGAAAATATTTTCGGTGGGATTTCATTAATTTTTGTAAGTTTAACAAGGAGTACCTATATATGTATATATCTGGGGGCATCAAGTTTTAGATGATGATGAATGATCATCAGTGGGTCAGTGACGAAAACAGCGTTATTAAAAAATATATAAATAAAGTCTGAAGTATAAAAGCTAATGACATTGAAACTTTATATGTTCAATAAGTCCGCTATTGACAATATATCCCGAAAATTTTGTTGATCTAGCATAATCCAAACCCAAGTTATGAGGGTTCAAAAAAACGACGAAGCGCGACATTATTTTAACTCACCGTGTCGCATTCCTAGAGATTTACACAGAAAAAACGAAAGAAGATATTTTTCTAATACACACAACAGATGACCCAGTTTTATAAAATAATTCTTAACTGACATTCGCTGCCTAATCCCATAATAGAATTATAACATTAATTATATAAAACACGTACATACTTAAACTCACGCCGTTAATTCCCATTGGGGTAGGCTGAGCTATCGATCGCCACTTAGTAAAAACTTAGCAAACCTCTCGAAATTCATATACATTCATCAATCTTTTCATACAGGCTCTAAATGTGTCCTCCGTGGTCGTCCTCTACAGACAATACCATCTACATTGGCTCTATATATCCTCCCACACCCTCACGGATTTGCTTGCATTCATCCTCTGTACATTCCCATATTAAGATTCCTTTTTCTATATTTCTGACAATATCATCTTAAATTAGCAAAACAAACAATTCGACCTGTTAAAATATCAGATATTTACGCGGCTGCTTAGCCTAAACTTTCCGAAAGTTTTGCTGTAAGTCCAATTGTCACCCCAGATTATTGTATTTTTGTAATTTGTAATTTTAAAGGTATTTACGAGTTACCAGTTAGCACCTGTATTAATAAATAAAATATTCTACCTGATGACACGGTTATATACTTATTTGACGCCTAATATAACTTACACCCTTATGCCCGGTCCGTAAAATTTGTACATCAAGCGCCAATCAATTTAAGCTTCAGTTTTGTTTTCGAAAATATGTTCATTAAGTACTTTACAAATTTACTACCTAACATGATTTTTACACACATTGCACAGTAAGACTATAGTGTAGTGTCGGCTTAGAATAACATTACCCCATTTTTATACCCGTGGGTGATCGTAAGAGGCGACTAAGGGTATAGGGGCTTTTTAAGTGATTTTTGGGCGTTGTGGTTGGAGACCCGTCACTAAAAACATTTAGTATTACCATCTTTCCCCCAATAAACTTCCAAAAGTGGCTGAGGAATTTCTCATTCCAAAGCTCTGGCTACCCCGTTAAGGGATTTATAGCCGTGAGTATATGTATGTATGTATGTACTATAAAATAGGCCGTTACTTCAGCACATGGTCACCCCTTAGGGAAATGAAACGTAGCTTTGAGATGCAGTGTTACGTATCGGTATTCTTTCCGAACGAATGTTTCTTACTGTAAGTCACAGCTCACCGGGAATGATTTCCATGACCGCATGCTTCGCAAGTCACGTTAAGCTATTGTCGGGCCTGGGTACTATTGCTGCCCATATTATATCCCCCCTGAGGGGCTTGAGCCTAACCTTTATATGGGTGCCAGTGAGGGTTGTCAGACTGACGACTATCGTGATAGTAGCGGGCCCGACGGCTTAACGTACACTCCTATGTGAAATTCGCCTTAAATCCTTCCAAATCAACTGTGAATTTTAACTTTACCGCAAGACCACGTAGGTAGTTACATATATACATACATATACTCACAGCTATGAATCCCTAGATGGGGTATCCAGAGCTTCGGATTAAGAAATTTCTCAGCCACTTTTGGAAGTTGTGTGGGGGTAAGATTGTATAATAAGATTGTAAAACAAATTTAGTTGAGGTAGTTACTAATGTCGTTAATGTCAACCAAAACCACCCGATCTCGACTCAAACCTCTCGTTGGGCACAATATAAGTATGAGCTGTGATGAAAGCAAACACTATATCTCCAAGAAATGAAAATGAGCCAGACATTAATAAAAGACTCGGAACTGAAGACGCAATACAATGCGTCACACCCATGCCTTTCTGTATGTAAGTGTATAATCAACTACCTCGATAGCTCAGTGGGAAGTCCACCGCTTCTCATGCAGGAGATGTGAGTTTAAATTCTGACTCAGGACTACACTAGTACATAGTTACTTACTTTACTATTACTATTATATATATATATTTATTTATACTCACGGCTATCAATCCCTAAAACAGATGGCCAGAGCTTCACAATAAGAAATTCCTCAGCAATTTTGGCGGTTGAGTGAACAGACAAACAGACAGAAAAAAAGGTTGTTGGTGAAAACACTTAAAAGGCCAAACACACTCAGAGTCATAATACCTTAACTCGCCACTTACAGAAAGAAATGAAGTAGTACTTTTCTAAGTCGACACTACGCAGCTATGGTTAATAAAATTTATCTGTGTTGTTAACGTGGGGATATACATCGTGAGGAAATACACATGGCTGGGATATAAGACTTATGCTTAGTACAATGTTTTAGGTACAGGGCTCAGACTTAATTAAGAGCTATTTAAAAAGGTTAATCGATATTTCGATCTGCCCAGCTAGCACGAGGGACCTTTTAACTAGATAACGCGTGGTATAAAACACCCATCTCTTTCGCATTAACATAGTATTGTATATTTTCATCTCATTCTGACCGACAGAGTAACGATAAAATAACGCTTGAGCTAGGCCTCCTGAGACGCTCGTGTAAATCAAGGGCAAGCACGAGCCGTGTTTAAACTAGTTATCGCGTGGGATAAAGCAGCCATCTCTTACGCACTTACTTAGTATCGTATACTGCCATCTCATTCTAACCGTTATCGTGTCGATAAAATAGTGCTCGTGCTTGCCCACACAGCTCCAGTTATAGCCCAATAGCTAACAAATCCACAGCATATCAACAGCAACAACATGTGTGTTGATTTTTGTAATAATTTACCGAAAGACTTATCTTTCATTACCAAATAATTTATTTAATAGGAAACTAAGAAAATGGCTTTCAACTTTAGTAGGTGAGATGACTATTTATAACATTACTAGTTGACCAGCCTCCGTAGCATATGGCAAAACAACCCGCACTAGTGTGTGAGAGCGACTATGTCATGTGAGAAGTGAGATACTGACAGGTTTGGATGAGCAACATGTCAGCTCTCACTTCTCATATAACATACGCGCTCTCACAAGCCTCATGCTTCTAGTGCTGGTTGTTTTGCCATATAAATTATTTCTAGTCTATATAATAAATAAAAATGTTAGGGATGCATAACCCTTATCACTTAGAAGTATAAAAAATTGTTATAAACCATTAATTTATAATAAAAAAATTGGTAAAAACGGTTTAGCGTTTTGGAAGAGTTTGGTGACAAACATTGTGAAACGAGAATTTTATACATAAGATTATTTTGATTTTATTTTACTGTCATTCATATTTTTAAAGTGTTCAGTTCTTAGGTTCTGGTCCAGATTTTTTAAATTGAGTTTTATAATTGTTAATAAGTTTAAAGTAAGTAAGAAGAAACGTGTGGTTCCCTACAATATTGTAACTTTTTACTTTGACAAAAACATAATTAAATGAGTATTGAATGCTGTAACTCATGGCTATAAATCCCATAAAAGGGGTAGTCAATGCTTCAGAATTAGAAATATCTCAGCCGCTTTTGGAAGTATAGTGAGAAAAATATCCGCAATTACTTAAAAAGCCCCAATACCCTTAGTCGCCTTGTACGCCAACCACAGAAAGAAATGGGTTTAGTTCTATAAATAATGAGTTTTAGTATGATATGATAGCAATCAATTCAATTCGGAATACTGGTTCCGTTTCTATAGAATTTCGTGTCCACTTAACACGTTTTCTTGTTTAGTTCCCTCGTTATCATAGGAGCGTTGAAACACCCTCCTTACAGCCGCAGCTCAAATTATGGGTGCGAGAGATCCCATTTATCTGAACGCTATACGTCTCTCAATGATAGATAATGATACTTAAATTACTTGCTTTTGGTGCGGTTGTTTCTTTAGATATATGATGAGTATTATAAGATGAATCTTGTAAGAGATCGGCATGTTGGGCCGTGATGATTGACGTTATGTTTTGTGTCTATAAATGCAACTGAAAATAATTCTAGTGAATGTCGAGTTGATAGTATGTTGCAAGATTTTTATAGATAAAGGTATCATAATTACGGTATTTCGGTGAACCGTCTGTGTCTGTCTGGCATGAGAGGAGCGAGCGGGACGGCAGCAGGTGAATCTGTCGGCACGGCACTCCACAAAAACGGAGCTGACTGGCTGAGCAAGGAAAGGAAGGACCATCATTATTCATAAAGCGGCCAGTACACAATGGCGGACGATGGGCCACGCTTCGCAATTGGCAATTGTTGGCCACGATCAATTGGTGTTCACACAATGGCCCATTGCTCATTACTGCCTGGCAATCCACTTGCGACGGACGTCGAAGTAATTATGGTTGCAGCTATTTATTTATTATTATGTATGTAATTTATTTAATTTATGGCGCTATTTATGTTATTTTTACGTCATATAGTGATTATCAATACATTTTGCAATAAAATATTCCAAAGAAAGTATAAGTATCTATGAGCGGTCGGTGACGAACTAAACAATGGCCCATTGTGGAAACACCACCGGCCATGCTACGCCACGATTCCTTTGAAGTGTGCCCGAAAAACCGACAACTTCGCCATTGCGCGCCATTGCGCGCCACGATCGGCAATTGTCCGCCATCATGCACCATTGCCCCCTGTACACAGTGGCGATGGCGAGCAGTGGGCCATCGTCCGCCATTGTGTACTGGCCGCTTAAGCAGCGCAGCAGTCTCGTGCTGGTTCCGACGGAGAACGGTCGTAGCTCGCGTCTGTTTCACGTAACACAAGTTGAAACGTCAAAAACTTTGCGTAAATAATTACGTTGTTAAACATCGCGGTATTAATAGGTTTATTTGTTTTCATTTACTCGTTCTATTGATAGGTAGCTGGGTTCAGGGTTAAGAGCTTTTGCGTTGCACCGGTGATTTATTTTGGAGTTGTGTCTTCGGTTTGGAGGAAAGCAACCCTGTGTGCTCAGAGGTCCTGTTGCATTTTTATTATTGGTAAGTTTATGATAATTTACTCATTTATTATGCATTGCATTAAATTGTTTTGTTAGCCTTATTGATAATAATCAGTGCAGAAAACAGAACCCCCAATATTTATTTGAGGTTTCGGTGATTTGGTTTTACTTATAAAATTTTAGATCAACCCTCCTCTTATGGTAACAATAATAAGTTATAGAATAAAATTACGTAGTTGTGAGAATATTCGGTATATATCTACTAATAGGTTCTTTTGTTTTTATATACGCACATTTTTGTCATTTTTTGATGGGCAATAAAGAGTTTTTTATTCTATTCAATAAAGTATTTAGTAACCATTTATATCTGCATTATTTCTACAGCTGCCTACCTACTCAGGTTAACGTTGTAGAAAAATCTGCAACCAAAATATTTAGAATTTATGTCGGATGACAAACATACCAGAGTGGTTTAATTTAATAGCTTGTTTAATACAAAGCATGTTTACTCAATTTTAACAAGAACTTACGAACAATAACGGTCGCAGTAAATGGAACAGTTTTTGTTGCCGCTTAAGCTTCAAAGAATCCAGTTTTGCTTAGTAAGGAAGACCCTTCAAAATGTTGAATGAAAGATAATGAATACCCCAAGCCAGGTTTTGGTACTTTAGCTAGACTGTTGGGCAGTGGTCGGCAGTGTCTGTGGATTAGTAGCACGAAATGGAGTACAATAGCTTTATTGAATGACAATAGCTTGGTCCGGTTGAGTGCGGCTGGTACCAAACCGAGCCGTAGCAATGCATCACCATTCACACCCCACAACTGCAATGCAAGCACTATTTAATTTATTCACATTTTGACCTACTTTAAACTTTATAACAGGCTGATAAGAAAGTAAAAATACATTGCGCTCTGATTCAGACTCGTAATCAAAGTTAGATTTTGATAAGCTGTTATATTACCATGACATTTATTGCGCTATTTTATGACTAGTATTTAAACAGCGTATGTTTGGAAATAGGATCACATCTATACTATAATAATATTATAACAAAGAGGTAAAGTTTGTAACTTAGTTTATTTGTAAATATTAATAATCAATATTTCTTTAAAAGAAGACACATGTTATTGAAAATGCCTAATATTGTTTTTTTTTCATAAAAAAACCGATATCATAATTAATGGTTTCATAAAAAAGGATTTCTACCATTATCCATTTTTTGCTGTTCATTTCTGAGAAATCGACGTGTTTTATTGAACAGATTGTAATGGTGCACCAATCATTTCCCAGAAAGTGATCATTGTTGGACAAGTCTGTCTTTGTTTTCTACAAAACCCTCCTCGGAGTTATGCTTTGACAAATGATATATCCACTTAATTAAAATTCTGGAAGGATTCAACATCAGAAACACTGCAGTTTTATGTATGTGGAGTAATGCGGACAGCTCATATCATATCAATTTCAGAGTAAGCTATCAAAAGAAAAACAATAGAGCCTTAAAATATGAAGCCTAAAACAGAACCTCCTCATTTTAAAAATAGTTTAGGAAATATATTTTCAACTATTTTAAATAATATACAACCTTGATTTTAATCAATGACCACCAATATGCGTGAACTACCGAGAAGTTATATAATCCCTTATAGAATTAGTGGGCTACTTCGAACTTAATATGAATAAAATGTAGTTTTATTACATAGTGTCAGTTAATATCTACATTACTACTAACTATTTTAATTAACTATTTAAAATGAACGTTAAATTTATAAATTTCGATAAAAATAATAGCTTTTTAACTGTTGATACCGCTGACGAAGCGAAAATGATAATCATCCATTTCTCAAAACGGCGATGAGAATAAAAAAAAATAAGCGCGTTCAAGCGGAACCCTTGATATTGTTGAATGACCTTCAGTACTGTTGACTTTTTTCACACCTCCGGGCAAGGGCGCCACCCTCTTTGAGCCAGCTCTTCTCCGTATTCCAACAAAAGCTGTCTGCGTTATAATTACAAGCATCCCGCAGTTTTGCTCCCACTTTCATTCAACAAGAATCAATCAATAAAATAAATGTTATCCATTTAGATTGTATCGATGTCATGAGGGAGATAACATTCTTTGTAGTTCTATATCGATGGCTTCTCAATGGGTTTTATTTTCGACTTAACCTTTCTGGTGACTTTAATTCTACGATTTTAATGTTAATACGAACGTTTTGTTCGTGATATGATGTCAATACGGTAAAATGAGAAATTGAACTAATTTGTATGAGCATCTTTTTTTTTCTAAATTATTTAGATACTTTGGCTTTGATCGTACTTTGATTCATTTGTACTACGTATACAATGTTAGCGATCATGGTTTGATTCTGCACGCTTAAGCCTTTAAAGAATATTAAATTCATAATCATAAACGTACTAATGCTTCTGAACATCACGTGATTTTGTCACCTGGTGTTCAGAGTACCCACGTTTTGTACTGTGTACTCACGTGATAGGGGGCAGGCAGGCCTATCGCCGTTTTGTACGAACGAATACACTGTCACATGACTAAGTACATCTCAGCCAGGTGGGTTTCCTCACGATGTTTTCCCTCACCGTTAACAACCATGATAAATTAACCACACATATGTCTTTAGAAAAAACAAATTGGTGTAGGCCCGACCCGGGATTTGAACACTAGTCGTTTACACGATAACCGATGTTCTACCCATTGAGGTATCACATCGTCAATATTAAATTATGTCTTTTAATTAAATTAGTTCTGTGTAGTGTCGGCTTAGAATAGCACTACCCCATTTCTTCCCATGGGTGATCGCAAGAGGCGACCAAGGGTACGGGGCTTTTTAAGTAATTTTTGGGCGATGCGGTTGGAGACCCATCACCAAAAACATTTCTTTTACGATCTTTTCCTACTTAACTTCAAAAATTGGCTGAAGATTTCTGATTCTGAAGCTCTGGCTGGGTATCGTTTGTTTTAAGGGGTCTTTTAGGGATTTACAGCCGTGACTATATGGATGTATATGTTAAATATATGAAATAAGAAATTGGGAAAGCACGATTGCATTTCCAAAAGACAATAATATATACCATAACGAAATTTGTGATACCAAAAAAATGTGTGTCAAATGCAGATCTATTTTTTTTTTGCAAAAAACTTTTTTTTCTATATCAAGTATTTTTTTGCCATTGGCTTGTATCATCAAGTATTACATTTTTTTCTACAAAAACAAGCTACAATACATTTTCACAATTCCTTTTTTCTCTACAAGCTGATAAATGTTTCAAAGAATTACGCCATACTCAGCGAAACCAGTTACTGTATATTGTGTTCAATTCAATTTTTAACTTAGTTGTGTTCGGTATGAAAAACCAGTTGTAGAACAATTTATGCAGCAATTTACATGAGTTCATATGCAGAAATCGGCAGGGATCACTTTTTACCGCAGCGGGCCTGCAGCCGCTTGTTTGATGTTTTCTTTGAATATCCTGCCTGTTAACTTTAAAATGTTGTTGAACAAATTCGCTATTGTTGTCTGTGTATGGTATGTGCGTATTTACTGATGCTCACACCGTTTCTTTGGAACCGGTGATTGCATCATATGTGTCACTTTGTTGGTGATAACTACTTTTCGCCACTTAAACTGTATGATATTTTCCTTCTGTTGAATCTATTCGTCGACATAAACTTGTTATTAAAATTAATAAGTTAATTTAAACATTATTTTTATTTTGTTATCATCATTTGATACTCGTGAATGACTGAAAAATTTAACTGCATTGCAAACTGCATTTTTTTTCTGCATCACGGCTTTAATCCAAAAAAGGGTTAGGCATACCCTCAGAAAAAAACAATTCCTCAGTTACATTTGGAAGTTACTTGGGAAAGGAACAGTAAAAATAAAGTATCGTTGGTGATGGGTCTCATACCGCATCGCCCAACAATCACTTTAAAACCCTCAACGCCGTAAGTTGCCTCTTACGGCACCCGTGTGGGGAGAAATGGGTAACACTACTCTAAGCCGACACTACACAGCTACAAAACTTTGCATAATATTACATTGTTCGTTCTGTTTGTTATTTTACTACCCATTGGCCACATTTGTGGCGAGATATCAGACATAGATATACCTTTTAAAAGCTTTTAACTTAAGATTTTTATATATATTGGCAACCTTTAATAGATTTCCAATAAACCTTAAGCCGTCACACTTCAAAATCGATATTCCACTCTAGTTTCACAGCAAATTACTATAGACCCGAATATTTGAACGAACTACGGTTATAAAGTATACATACGCTTCTCGTGAATAGTGGTTCTGTCGGCAAAACCTTTTAAGAAAATTGCTCGAATCGAACCCTTTCACGTCCATATGGATCCCGATACATTGCTAATGTGCCGAAATACATAAAAGTGTAATATTACTATTAGGAGACTAGTGGACGGGGGTAAATAGGGGCAATTCGTCGACGTTGTGGGTAATGGAAAAGTTATGTAGTGTATTTTGTGGTCCCGAATGAATCCGCTGAGCTTTGCTCGCCGCTAGTTTTAGTTGCGCATTTCACTTAGTTATTCTATACTATATATTCATTTATTCTGTATGACACTTTCGGTTATTTGTTTCACATATATAATACATATACTCGTAACTTATGTTTGGATTAAAATAGTTTTAGCTTAAAATAGAATATACTGAACCAATATTAAAATGAAAAATTGTTTATTGCGCATTATTTGACTTTTTTACAGATCATCTCAATCAGAGTCCTAAAATTTTTAGGTGCTTAAATCCAGTAAAACACGAAAAATTATTGAAATGTATATTTTTTAGTAAAATCTCAACTCCCAAAAGGACTACTACTAAAATGGGACTAGATTTTTTTGTGTAAACTTGATAAACTGTAAGGTCTACTCTATAAGTTACATCTAAAAATACGTATGGAATTCTTCCTGACTCTAGGGAAAGCAGAGTGTAAGGTTATTAAATTTATGTTTGAAACTCTAGTGTTTCATATTATATTTATCTCTCGTGATATATGTTCATAAAATGAACGGTTTTTGTTATTTTACGTACATACGTAAATATAATCACGGCCATAAATGCCGAAAAGGGGTTGCCAGAGCTCTAGAGCTAGAAACTCCTTAGCCACATTTGGAAGTTGATAGGGGACTAGATTGTAGAAATAAAGTATCATTGGTGATGGGTCTCCAACGTCATAGCCTCAAAACCACTTTAAAAAGCCCCATACCCTACGTCGCCTCTTACGACATCCGTGGGTAGAAAAGGGTAGTAACATCCTAAGCCGACACTACACTGCAATTTAAAATTTTACTATGTCGTTTTAAAATTCTTCGGGACAAAGAATACAATAAGAGGAATACATTTTGACTTCTACTCCCAAAACAGAAATGATTAAATGGAAATGTTAAACTCACGTGAAATAAGGCAAAAGTAGCAAATATCAAATAAACAGAAAGCGAAATCACAAAGGTAAATATTGGTGGAAGCTCCGTTTTCGGGCAGATATTAAATGAAACGTCACCCTCGTAATACTTCAGGGAATCCGACAGGAAAACATATTCCGCCATCTTTCGCAAATAAAATAGCTGCCTGTTTATTGGTGGATAACTAGGTTTGCAAATAATTACATTAGGTGGCTGCGTTTAATAGCCAATTTCGACATATTTTGTGATATTTTTGGATCAGTAACCTATTTTATTTACTACGTACGCATTCTTGCCAATCGTTTTGTAACTACAAGAGCTTTGATATTGGTAAAATTGGGGATTGATAAGATAGGTTACATCTGTGTAGTAGGTAGATCTTCAGTACCACTTATTTATTCTCATCTTTTATACAGTCTTGTTTTCTTTTTGAGTTAATTCGATATCTTGTCAATTATACGTATATTGCTGTATGGAGTATCAGAACTTTTAAAGATATTTCCCATATAGTGCCAGCTTATAGCAATACTAATTCATCCTTCGGATTCGAAGGGGGACTAACAGGTCATCGATTTATAAATGCGATAGTGATGTGGTCGGTTTACCATCGATGATACTTCATCTCACCACTTTTCCCCTTTAAACATGCAGAAGGCGCCTGTTCGATTGTTAATTCTAAGGCCATGGTCTTTTATAGGTTTATTGTTGTGAGTATAGATAGGTTGGCAGTAGTACGCTAGTCTTCACTATAAAGTGATGTTTACGACAAAAACTCTCCTTTCGTTCGTGCAGAGAACATAGAAGCTTTATTATCATAGAATGCAATTGCCAATGTATATTTTACTATTTTGAACACGTTTTTAAATAGCGGCGGCGTACCGGGAGCCAACTAGGGAGTCGACACCAAATTAAGAGACAACCCGCTCTGGAAACCTGAACCTGCCATCCTTAATAAGGGAAAGGTGATAATATAGGCGGCGATACATTTGGCCATGACGGGTTGTACTATGGAGACAGGTCGGCTCTTTCTTGTTAATCATATTACGTTTTTTTTGCATTCTATATTTGTTTCTGTAAAAAACTCGTTCAGGAATCCCGATACAAACAAAAAGAAACACCAATAAATATGAACATGAAAGCTGGTCATGGTGTTCGCATAAATGGTTCTGTTTTTCATTAAATCATGTTCAAGAAATGGTACTCCATCGCTCTGTGTAGCGAAATAATACAATTCTTTATCGAACCCATTTATCGTTGTAGCTTTTACAGACGTAGACGAGTTTGGGTCTTTGTAATTTATTTGAGGTTAGCGAATGAGGTTTTATAGACAAATTTTGTATATGTACTATTTATAATCTTTATTTCTTTTCTACCATCTTGTATCAACTTCAAAATGTGGCTAAACCTCTGGATCCCCCTTTTTGTGATTTATGGCCGTGAGAATATGTATGTATGTATGTACTGTTTATAACGACTTAAAAAAGGTTAAAATTCAGATGAATCAGAAGCACTACATAAAATTGACAACACTTTATTTCACTTATCGTGCTGACCATGAGCGTTCGATTCTATTTTTTTTCTCTTAAATAATTTTCTCAAGACATGTGTGTGTTTAATTTATCATGGTTGTTAACGGTAAGGGAAAACATCGTGAGGAAATCCACATGGCTGAGTTGTACTTAGTCACGTGTATTCGTAAAAAACGGCGATACACTGTCCAAGCAAAACATGGGTACTCTGTACACCAGGTGACAATTTCATGTGATGTTTTAGTACCTATACCAACACCTTCAGGAAAAAACGGCGTGAACGTTCGACTTATGTTTTTCCCATTATTCGCAAGCTCTTACTTTATACCCATCCACCATCAATTTCCTTGTGGTTCTTGTGCCTTATGGAATAGACAGCCATCCGACGCTTGTTTTCACAAAACAAATTAGTGTGGCGGAAGATAATTCTTACCTAAATTTATGTAATGGTGCGGCAGGAAATGTCTTCACTGCCGCCGGCCCGCCATGTTGCTTTTAATTTTCTCCACATTTTTCTTCATGGGTTTACCTAACTACTAACTATAGGGTATACAGCTAAAATGTTTATTGAAAGAAATTGTTAAAAAAATAATTAAGACCATTTTTTACGAAATGATTACTCTAGCTATACTGTAAAAAACATGAAGTTGAAACTAGAACGCAAAGTTTACTGAACAAACCAAGCGGCCAATACTAAAGTGTTGTCATTGTCTGGATTATATCAATGTAGGTAATTGCTTCGGAAATATATGAAAACAAAGAAAATTTCTATTATATCGGTACGACTGATGTGGGGTCGGTAAAGGGCACTTTCCAAGGCTTGGAACAACTTTACTATCGCTCAATTGAAGCAAACAAGATATCTATGTTTTTTTTTGTGATCTGTTTGAGGCAATTAAAATTATTATTGTAAAAACCAACATTTTAAATTAAACCCATCACTAAAATTAAGACCCCCTTTTCACCAACTTTCCTCTTAAAAAAGTCTTATTAGTATAGAGTTCTGGCCACTACTTTATGGAATTATTTCCGTGAATGTGAACCATTACTAGTAGTATAAGGCTTGAGAGAGCGCGTATCACATCACATGAAAAGTAAGAAACTAACAGATTGCTCATACAAAGTATGTCAATACCTCAGTCTTCACCGTTGTGCCGTGTAGTGTCGGCTTAGAATAACACTACCCCATTTCTACCCGTGATCGTAAGACTATTTATTCTTAAGTGATTTTTGGGCGATGTGGTTGGAGACCCGTCACCAAAAACATTTATTTATTTTTACCACCTTTTCCCCAATCAACTTCCAAAAGTGGCTTAGGAATTTCTAATTGCAAAGCTCTGGCTACCCCGTTAAGGGATTTATAGCCGTGAGTATATGTATGTATGTATGCTCAGTCTTCACATGATAAACTC
Source organism: Bedellia somnulentella (assembly GCA_963576735.1). Lineage (NCBI taxonomy): Eukaryota > Metazoa > Arthropoda > Insecta > Lepidoptera > Bedelliidae > Bedellia > Bedellia somnulentella. The sequence continues at coordinate 13,759,111 of OY755172.1, read as the reverse complement.
GCTCTCAAACGCCTCATGCTATGTTTTTAATTTTAAAGCTGGCTTCGCATAATGTTTGCACTATGTAAAATCACTAATTTAAGAAACAGTTTTCGACCAATTAGCATACATCGCGGTAAGCAATTAGTAGTTGGCACCTATCAATATTTAAAAATATTGCATAATAATTACAAATTAGCAGTAATAAAGAATTTAATACTCCGCTGTGCTAGTGACTAAATTTTGATTTAGTGAGATTGTAGTTATGAATATTTTAATTAGTTATTAATATAAAACAGCTCTATAAGTCATGGTTTTGTACCTGAAACTTAGAAAAAACGTTGATCAGATAAGAGAGTTACATTTTCTGTATTGACAGGAAATTTTAAAATATTTACTAAGATGCACACATTTTTGAGCCATGAAAATTAATTTAATGAATCTTATTAAATACATATGCGATATAACCTAATAACTTTATGACTTACATACATTTTTAGATTTCGTAGGATAAAACATTTCGTAATTAAGGATCAGTGGGAATAATCACATTGTCAGCCAATCACATTTAAAGTGAAATCTACAAAAAGAGATAAATAGTGTTATTCGAAACCGACACAACACAGTATTTTTTTCATCTACACATATAATAAATTATATTATATAATATGCGTAATTTGCAGTAACACGTCTTTCGATTATAATGAAGCTGAGGGAATTTCCGGCCGGATGCCCCCCGGACTTAAACGTATTCCTTCTACCAACATTATGTATATTTTCTACATCTATACTGCTAATTTGATGCACACTTCAAATTATCATAATTAGCGTATCTTACATTTAAATATTTATCCTCAAATGCGAGTCCAATGCCTTTGCGTATCCCACGATTTGATTTTGATTAATAGAATGTGTAAAATAACCAAAATAGCTAAGTGGTTGGACGTGCGCTTATCATGCAGAAAGGCGTCGGTTCAATCCCCGAGTCGGGCCTTCACCAATGTGTCTTTTCTAAAGTCATGAGGGAAAACATCGTGAGGAAGCAGCGTATGACATTGTATTCGTGTAAAGCGGGTTAGGCCTGCCACCTATCAGGTGATTATACTGTCCAAGCAAAACGTGGGTACTCTGATACAGGTGACAATGTCACGTGATGTTAATAAAAATGAAGTCTTACCGAAAAAATATATATTCAATTTAAGATAGGCTAGCTCCGTAAAAATGGCTAGTATAGTAACAGAGTATGAGTCATAATTGACGAGACTTGATGTCATTATTTATAATGCTGTTAACGCGAATCACGTCAAATAAAGCCAAGCGAATTTGCTGCGTTCGCGCGTTCACGAACATAAACAAACTCTGGCGTCCATCTTGTCTCGTGGGAACCGCTCCTACTTGACATGTGTCTGTGACGTCGCTACATAACATCACAGATAATATAATATAACATAATCCTTCGGTACGTAGGTCATATGTTTTCTTAGCGGCTAAACTGAGGCCACTTACGAGATGTTTGTGTCATAACTTTTAAGTTTTTTTGGGAAATATATGTCAGGTTTTTTTATATGAAATGTGTTTGAGTTTTATATTAGGTGAAAAATAATTTATCTACTAAAAACACTGCGCATATAAACACTTTATTTTTATAATCAATTTGCTGATTTTAGTAAGATTTCGATGTGATTATGTTAAAGTCTGCAAATATGAAACAAGTTTAAATTAATTTAGACAAAAAAAATCCTCTTAGAGTCTCTATGGTATAGGAGAGTAGTAGTGTAGTAATGTAGTCAAAGCTACAAGATTCGAATCCATGCTAGGTGTTTCTGGTTTCATAATTAATTAAATGACGATGTATTATAGCATTTCGGGACCTACGAATCCTGCATTCTACTTCTATCTACTGTAGAGTTGTGAGGTCGTGTAATAAGTATGTTGTTAAAATTAAAACTATGATATGAATTAAAATGTCCATCCTGAAGAAAGCGGACTCTTTAAAAAAAATGAAGTCGAAAGTTAATGAAAGTAAGGTCTGTGAACGACAAAAAACAAGCATTAAAATTTTAAGCTGTGTAGTGTCGGCTTAGAATAGCACTACCCCATTTCTTCCGGTGGGTGTATGTAAGAGGCGACTAACGGTATTGGGGCTTTTAAGGATTTTTTTGGGCGATGTGGTTGGAGACCCATCACCAACAACCTTTATTTCACCATCTTTTCCCCACTCAACTTCCAAAAGTGTCTGAGGAATTTCTAATTCCCTAGCTCTGGCTACCCCTCCAAGGGATTATTAGCCGTGAGTATATGTATGTATGTAAAATTTTGACTTTTTTGTATATTTTTGTAATATTGTGATATCAATATAATTTATTATGAGTATATAGGATCCCGTAAAAAAGTGTCTAATTCCAGTGAGCTACTTAGCAACTGTGACGTAGGTGTCAAATTGTGTTTTGATGAGCACTTTTTACTGAGATAATAGGTGATGCTAGTTTGTGGTGATGCTCTTAAAACAATTGATATGGTACTTAAAAAGTGCTTGGTATATCTTAATGACTTCACTGTATAATGACTAATGGAAAATATAATTGACGTGTAAAAAGGACTGATAGGAAATTAAAAGTCTTTAAGAAAACTTATCTAGTAAATTTTAATACTTTTTGGATCCCATTATAAATATTATGCAGTGGGTTGAAACACTAAAGTCTTTTAGTCAGAAATCACATCATGGAACCAAAATTGTAGGCGTTTCAGGAATATCTTAAATGATAATAGCAAGTTTTTAGTTGATTGTAATTATATATTGTAATTGATTTTTTTAAAGGTATACTTGTGTTTGGCTCTTGTTTTTATTTTATAGATGAAATTTTTTGATCTACATACATACATATGTATGTAGATAGAGGCGACTCACGGTATTGGGGCTTTAAAGGGTTTTTTGGGCGATGCGGTTGGTGACCCATCATCACCAACAAACTTTATTTTACCAACTTTTCCCCACGCAACTTCCAAAAGCCATCACCTCTATGCATTTATTGCCGTGAGTATAGGTAGTATAGGTAGGTATCATCTTAGAACTAGAAAAAAATATACTATTGTCCCACAAGAAATTAAGAATATCCCCGCGACATAAATAAACCACAAATATGGAACACAATATTTGGTGTCAAGTCTGTGGGTGGACATAATTAACTTGTCACAACATTTTCAACATTTATCATGATCAAAGAATTCCTTGTCCTCAGCCCGTCTCCCATCCAACACTTGACGGTGATAAGGGGCCTGTCATGCTGTCTGCTACCATTTGATATATTCATTATTTATCGCTGCTATAACAATAACCTTTATCATATTATAATCATAACTTTAATGGAAAGTCATGTTGATTAATTTATTGGAAGTTTAAAAGCGCCAATTAGCGGGCCAATTATGTTTAGGTTGTTCTTCAAGTTAAATATTGTAAATGAGAATGTATGAATGAGAAGATGATTAAGACTTTTAGGTGATAGTAGCTGAGACCGACTGTTTTATGTTCCCCCAAAGAGCGCAATATTCTTAATTTTCAGACTACAACTTGACTAACACCCGATTTCTAAATTGAGTATTTAAGCTGAGAACGACTTAAGTATCATTTTGTCTCATTTAGTTGTTAAGATTTCAATGCGACAGAACGATACTTAAGTTGTTCTCAGTTGGAATACTCAGTTCAGAAATCGGTCGTAAGCCTGCAATATCTTATTAAAACTGAGATTTCACTGAAATTTAAATCTGTATGTATGATCATTATGTTGTTAAAACGTAAAAGACATACTATGAATTAGGTACTATGAAGAAAAATCACTATTAGATGTTATAATCACTTTTACTAACTTAATTTACTATTATAGCTTGGGGTGACATGACACTGTTTTCAATTTACAACAATACCCAAAACAACGGTCATAATTAAATTTGCTTAAAATAACTGTAGCAAGCAACATTTTGTTAAAAGGCTAAGTGGCACTTACGCGAAGCGGAGATCCTGCAAAAGTGAAGTGAAACATGTTAAATAATTCTATACAGATACGAAGTAAACAAGAAAATACGAGTTGCTCCAATCTAAAATTAAACGGTGATTTCATACGCTTTTTGTCATGCAAATATACTGATATCGTTGCAGACTAATCCATAAGTCGTCATTCCGGGACCGTAAATGAGGTACAATACGTTCCCGCGACAAATGGGGTCCTCGCTCTGCTATCACTTGTAATCAAGAGTGCGATAACTTCACACTTGCTCTGGGCTGTGTACTGTACATTCGACATAGCGAGCTCGACTTGTCCGATGTAACTAGACATTCCATTAGTAATGGCTGTATATAAATAAGAGCTCTGCTTACAATGGACATGTTAAGCTTAATGTGCGGTCGAGTCGACAGTACCAGAGACGCCGACGACTGTTTGCTATTCGTTACATTTCTACTGAGACTGAAAGCTGTAAATAGATGCTAGTTTACACTGCCATAATGTTTACTAACTAATGCATAATAATAACACATCGTTCTGGCTCTTTAGTGTGTTGGTATATAATTATAAAAGCGGTTTTTAGAGGCTGCTGTACCAAAAAAAGGTAAAACGAGAACTCTATTACTGGGACTTCGATGTCGGTCTGTTGGTCCGTCTGCCTGTCATCAGGCTCTATCTCAGAAGTAGCAATAGCTATATTCGACATTTTCAAAGATGATGTTTTTCTGTTGCTGCTATAATATTAAAAAACATAATAAAATTAATTATGAAGGGCTCACATACAACAATTATTATTTTTTGCTCATTATCACTCGATATTGATAACGGTAAGTCGACGATTGAAATGCTTACAAATTATTGAGTTGACGTATTAACTTTTAACATTAATGATGGAATAATAATAATACCCCAGTGAGGGTGGCGACCATACTAGATAAAAATATATCTTAACTTTTTTATGGATAATGTTGCGGAACCTTTAGTGCATGCGTCAGACTCGCTCTTGGCCGTTCTGTTACATCGTAAGTGTTTAAAACGCACACGTTTTTGTGTCACAACACAAATTTTGTTGTCATGAGAGCCTAAACTCTTTAACGGTTTTCGAAAGAATATCTATGGATCTATGTCTGACTTTATAGAATACGCATTTTTTAACATTATCTTAATTATTTTGTAGATTATTTTCAGAATCGCCATTTTTGTTTGAAAAGTTGAAGATTTAGTCCAGGTTTTACAAGTTTTCACTGAAGATAATTTGATACTAAATTTTCCATAATATATTTACCTATTGCGTATCTATGTTTCACAGAAAGATATACTTTTAGGAACAAAATAAAAACAATATATATTTGCCAATACATGAGTATAAATGGTATAAATGTATAAAATAAAGACCTATGCATGTACTGCCAGTAAGACGTGCAAATTTTAAACATTAAAATTATACAATAATACTTACAACTTTATTTAATGGTATAGTTAGTTAAAATAACTTAGGAAATAATTATTTGTACAGAATAACCTTAATCTATGAGTTTTAAATATATATACAAAAGATAGAAATAATAAGAAATAATAATTAAACAATATAAAAATATTTTCAAAATCACTGCTGCTAGGGGGAAGGGTTCCCAAGAGGCTGGCTGCATTGCCCTTTTGTACGGCAATACTTATTCTTTGAGCAAAGTATGTGCCAGCCCTAGGATCCCCACTAGTTTCGACAAGGCGCGTAGATATATCCTTGAATAATCTACGCGCATCTGGACCTCCGACTGGACCTCTACAGCAAAAGGAACAAAAATATGACTTTCGTCAAGGAAGCCATACTTACGTTTCTTAAGACCCTCGGCTTCATGAGCCGCAGCTCCAGCCCGAGCCGCAGACCCTGACAAATGGGAAGTCGCCAGCGTGTCAACACAAGTTGCGTACCACACAAGCGTATAAAATTAGTAATAAAATTAAAATTATTAATAAAATTGTTAAAATATTACAGATCAACACATTAAAAATTAATGTAAAAATATTATTGACGTGCTGTTTCGATATATCTTAAAACATAACATAACATAAACGTTCACGCCTAGAGATGGGATTTTGCCCGGGCATTTTGGGCGGATTGGATTTATGCCCAATAAATGTCCATAAATGCCGAATAAATGTCCATTACTTGGGCAGAAATCTTATTTAATTTTAATTTTTAAAATATCATTATTGTAAGAGTGTGGTTGATGTTATTAGTTAAAATCATCATAAAATGACCTATTTTATTTAAAGAATGAATAATACTTATAGGGTTCATGATAGGGACCATTAGCATAAAAGTCAATGGGTGCAATCCAACCCGTTTTATGAAGTTTTGCAGACAGAAACGCAAACATTTTTAAATGCAAGAATCTTATCATACTTTTTATGATAATTCATTAATTTGTTACAATACAATAGGGAAAAATTGTGATACTGTTTTAAACTTTTAATTTAAACAAACATTCTGGATGGTCATAGTCCAGATTATGATGATTTTCCACTATAAACGTATGAGAATCTAACCCTATTTACGTTGGGCTCGTATCAAGTACAAATCGCGCGCTCCTATTGGACACTTTATATAATATAAAGTTGAGTATAATTATATAGAGTTGAGACCAAATTGACATTGACATTCCGCCGGATTCAATCTCGCTATTTTGTACCTAGATTTTAAATTGCGTAGAATTCTGACAGCTGCCATTTTTTGACATGTCAGAGGTTATAAATCTTTTTGACCAGGCTCATTTTTTTAATTTCTATTAAAGTATGAACATCCACGTCAACTCATTTTATTTGTTAGAATATACTATATTAATTTTATTATGTTCTACGCTGCAAATGCAAAAAGCGCATTCACGGTGAACAGAAAATTTTAAAATATAACAATTAATAATAAAAAATAATAGCAAATACCGAAAAGAAATGAGCGCATTTGAGTATTCAAAGAAGTCGAATGACATGGCATGACAAGACACACGCATAACGACAGCTAAGAGCGACATTGAATAAATAATACAGAGCGAGCCATTTGCTTTACGTTTTACATCCATCTACTTACGGCTACAAATCCCTAAAAGGGGTAGCCTGCTCTTCTGAATCTTAAAATTCTTTAGCCACTTGGAAGTTAAGTAGAGAAAGATTGTTATATAAATATTTTTGGTGATGGGTCTCCAACCGCATCGCCCAAAAGTCGCTTAAAAAGCCCCGATACCCTTAGTCGCCTCTTACGATAACCCATGGGAAGAAATGGGGTAGCGCTATTTTAAACCGGCACTTAGCCGACACAGCAAAAAGGTTTACTAAACCTGGACTAACAAAGAAGGAGCCAGCTAAAAAAATAAATAAGGTAATTAAAATTGAATTGATATCATGTTCGTAATATTGAAATATTATATAATATATAAATATTTTTTACTATTGTATAATTTTACTTAACTTAGGTTATATTTGCATTTGCCTTTAAAAAGGTAAGACACAACTTAACAAAAATCTAGCAGCGGATATACGCTCCCGTCGCTCTGCCAACTGAGCTATAGTATCAAGTGATCATGATCACTGGCGCGAAAATTGGTTTTTGCCTGTTTCTTTACATCTTTACTTGTGTCAACGCCATCTACCGTCAAATTATTACAACCCGGAAATATGCGCCTTTTGCCACGAATAGTTCATGTCCTCTGTCAATATATGACATCAAAATCATTCGTGTCCGCTGTGGTTCTTTTTCCGTACATTGATGCTCATTGACCTTTACTAATTAAACACGAACTGTTTTTCAGTTTAAAACCCTAATACCTAAGTATTATTTCATCCCCTTTGAGTATAAAAAGTAGCGTGAACGTGAGTATTTTCACATTTTAAAATTCTGTTAGCGGAATATACCGTTACTACATGATGTTAATAATCTTGAAAAATAAAAATAAAATAAATGTTTTTTTTTCGCTTAGTTACTTTATAACATTATTCGTTATGCTAAAGTTAACGCCGCGGCTGATTTTACCGAAAAAATATGAAAATCTCCTTTTGGCGGGAAGATCAGCTGTGATGTTTAGTTGACATTTCCGCCAATGTTTGGCTATTGACACCGAAGATTGACGTGGATGGATGGATGGATATGAAATTAATGGAATGTTTAATATATTTTATTCAGTTATCTCGCTTATATTTTATTGACTCCAATGTGGGATGATAATAATGTTATTTGTTGTGAGCTGTTGTAGTTGTGCAAGCAAAAACCGATAATTACTGGAATACTTTAGTTTAGGTTCCAAAACAAAGAGTAGCAAAAAGAAACCGTTTACTGTATACTAAAATTCTATTTAAAGCTCCTGGAAATAAAGCTTCTTAGTTTTGTTGCGTATTGTGCTTTGTTTAATACTTTTAGTAAGGGTTTTATTCATTCTCAATCTAACTTAGATTTTCGGTTGGCTCAAAAGATCGAGAAACCAGGGCCGTATAACCATTATTTATATTATCTGTGCCATATATAAAAAAAGAATTTCGGTGAAAATAGCCTCGGCCTAAAGTTAATAGCTTATAGCTACTCTATCGCTTGATATAATTGAATGTGTTTTTTTTATTGTAAGGGTATAAATAATTATTATTATAATCGTTCAAAGTAAAAGTGGGTTAAGATTAAGAATTTAACATAACATAAACGTTCACGCCGTTTATCAGAGCCGGTTGGCAGAGCTACCAATGATGAACATCACGTGACAGCGCCACTTAGTGTCCAAAGTAGGTACCAATGTTTTGCTTAGACAGTGAACTCACGTGATAGGGGGCAGGCCTATTGCCGTTTTGTACGAATACACTGTCATATGGCTAAGTACAACTCGGCCATGTAGTTTCCTCTCGATGTTTTCCCTCACCGTTGACAACCATGATAAATTAACCACACATATGACATTAGAAAAGACCAATTGGTGTAGCTCCGACCCGGGATTTGAACTCACGACTGTCTGTTTACGGGCGGGCGTTCTACCCATTGGACTATAATGTCGTCTAAGTAAGAATTAAAAGTACTTATATGCCTATATTTGGCATATTGTAACTTTTTTTTCTTCTTATTCCTTTATTCTGATGACGCTGATGTATATGTATAAGTTAAACACAATTAAAATAATGATCCACTTGTAGTTTAATTTTAAAGTAGAGTTTTGTTTTTCCGCCCAGCGATTGGGCATTTATCGGGCGTAAATTCATTTTTGCCCATTTTAACCCAATACGTCCAATCTGCCCAATAAGTTTTTATGCCCTCGACCCATCTCTATTCACGCCGTTTATCCCCGAAGGGGTTGGCAGAGGTACCAATACTCCTGAACTCACATGGCGAGCGCCATCTAGTTTCCAGAGAAGGTACCCACGTTTTGCCTTGACAGTGTACTCACGTGATAGGGGGCAGGCCTATCGCCGTTACTAAAATAATAAAATACTAAAATAATATTGTCTATCAAAATAAAACTACAGATAGATAAAAAAGAATTTATAATAATAAAACCCATATCAAATGGCGACAAGAAAGAAGGTTTGTCTTGGACTGTATTTTTATTAGCACTTTAATGTTTCAACTAGATTGTGGAGTTTCTTGAAAACCAATTTAAATTCTAATACGCAAACCTACTCGCTGAAATTCTATGAAGTGTTCTCTTGCTACTAATGTCTATTTAATTGGAGAGCTGAGTGACGTTGTTATATTAAATTTATCTGTTAAAGGTATTCTTAGATATATTTTTCAAGACGATTAGATTAAAAAGCTGCTAGATCCAATTGTATTGGAATTGTGACTAACTTTTCCATGCATCTACAATTCTGTATCTATATGAAATGACAGCCCAGGTTCTTATTATTCAGTTTATCGTACAGCTAGATAAAAAAAAGGATACCGTCACCAAAACAATAATAACAGACAAGAAATTGGCGAAGGACCTAACCAAAGCCTTATTGCTTTATTGAATGGTGAAGAAAAAATTTCTTGTCTTCCCTCTTCCTGACCCTTTTAAGGGAATGCAGATTTAGCGTGGCATTTTCAGTATTGTTTGTGAAAGGATACTAACATGTTATTAACATGCATAACGAAGAGTAATTTCTACTTAAAGCAAAAATATAAAGACCGAATCATCGAAGACTCGGATTTTGATGAACGATCACAGAGAGACAAACCCAGGGAGGTCGTCAAACTGGTGTCCGTTGAAGATCCCCATTCGTAGCTTCTTCCAATTTATTTTAATGCAATAAACGTCGACACAGCAGCCGACATGCTCATTTATTAAGCTTCCGTAATTGGTAAGTTTTGCAGTAACTGGATTCGCCATACACTAATGGTGCGCATTCTCAGATTCTGAGGCCCTCACTCACTTTTTATGACCTGGGTAGAAAGACTGCGCTGTCACCCGTTTAATAGCCGGCAAGCGGGATACTTTGTCTTTTAAATTAAATTGATAAACGTTGATCAAAGAAAGTAAGTTTTGCAATCTACGGTATACGCAGTTGGGGTGTTAAATCGTCTCTAGCTCGGTCGTCAGCTTCTATGGGTTGCAGTTTGGTATATCCTACCAATGTAATGGAAATGGGTGGAAATCTATCTTTTTAATTATTGTAACTTTATATAATTATTGAAAAGAGTTGAAATGTGCGTCAGGTATTCCAGTTTTTCCATACAATGAGAGAGAGGTTTCAAGTGTCAACAGTAAATTTAGGAAATATTTTTGAGGGTTATACAAGCTTTATAGGTGGTTGAACTTTTACTATGGGAATTGCAATAAAGGAATTAAGTCCTGAAACTTTTGTAGGTGTTTATTTTGTTATCTAGCAAGGAGTTTTTTTACATAAGGAAACAAGTGAGTCGGTAAATCCCTGCATCAGCTAAGACAAGTTGAGAATTAAATATAGTAGTTTGATTCTACGCCATATACGAAACATTCCTGGCTATTAAGTCTTACATATACTGAATCTGAGGAATTGCTTAATATAATAAGTTAATATAAGATGTTTTTTTATTGTAATAATATAATTTGTTAGATGCAATTGATTCTGATAATAATTTATACACTTTTTCTGTTTATTGTTGCCTGATATACAGGTAAATGACCTAGCTCAGGAACAGGAATATATGGACTTTTGAAAAATGAATAAATTTTTATTATTTTTTTTATTTATTTTCCTGTTAACATTTTGCAAATACTTTACTGTCTTCCTTTATTATTGTCAATTATTTAAAAAGAGGTTGCCACAGAGCTTGTACTCATTAATAAATAAGCTATTTTAGATAATGAAGAAGTGATAATACTTTCAGTATACTAAGATATCGTAGTCATATCATATGACACAGAGAGAGAGAGACAGGGTAGTGCTACACAACTTACATATACATTTACCCTATTATCAATTTGTTATTCTCGTAGGCACATTTATTTGTAAACCTCTAACGTTTCCCATTTGCCACAATTTATGACCGTTCGGCTTTAGTTGTGACATCGGCTACTTGTCTTGTTGTTACAGACAGACAGGCCATAAATTACGGTTATGTATATGTAGTATCGATGTCTGATTGCTCGTAATGGGTGGAATACAAAAGATCGCGACGGGATACAACGACATGATAACTAATAACTACTTAATTTTATGGGTTCGTTCGCTTTCAGTTCAATTTGTAGAACTGTCTCTTATAAAATGTGTTTAGCTATGTTGCAGCTTCCTTGTGCCTAAATATTCATAAAGCTAACGCAATGAGGGAGGGAGGAATTTCACTACTAATTTATTTAAGTGCAAGAATGAGATCAATAAAGTCATAATCATGGATTTTCCTCATTCCTAACTTTTAGTACATATACATGAAATATAGTCGAAGACATGAAATCACTGTTTAGTGAACCTATCAGCTTTCACCGTTCATCACCTTTTAGGTTGTTGGAGTATTCCCATTCAACCCTCTTAGGATAAAGTTTTAAATCTGCTACTGCGCTTTAAAAGCGGCTGGTTAAAAGTTTGAACACTAGTACTACTATGTTAGTAGTTTTGTTTAATTGGTCAGTACTCAAGTTCTTTAATTTAAAAAGTCTCAACTATAAAAGTCTATAAACAGTGGAAGCTTCTTTGCAATAGTAAAACTTAAAGAGCTTTAAGCGAGTAGACGAGTGGCGCGTGTTATACCTTTATGAAGCCAATGTGTTTTAAAATGACTTGAACTGAGCCTTGTACAGCGTATGGCTATGTATACGTAGTATACAACCATTAATTAAGTCTCAGTTATTGTTTGAAAGAAAGACGAACAATCATTTTATTTTAGTTTAATGCCCAACTAAATGAGGATGTCTTTAAATTTAAACTAAATCGATGCTTTGTACAATGGCGAACGTAAAATGTGACAAAATTTTAAATTTAATGACTGAACCGAAAGTACATACATATACTCAATCCCGTAGTTTCTGTTGGGTTAGACATAGTTGAGACTATTTGATTCGCATACATTCATTAACTCTCTCAAAGACACACGCCTCTTAATGCTGCCATTTTGGGACCGTTTAATTTAATCTAAACGTTCTCTTTGAATGTTATCTGCTGACTGTTTGAATTCCAAATACATTATTCAAAGCGACTGTATATCTTTGTCACCACATTGCTTTTATCCATTCACATGGTCTCAAATTAATATTTTCACTTTATTGTTTGTCAGTGCAGAGTTGGTTAAGATTAGCACCAACCCATCCCTCTTTGTTGGATCGTGTAATACTAGTACGATTACTGTATACTAGTAAGTGATAGGTGAGTGATCGATTAACATCGACCCTTATTTCATTGCTTTTTCCCCATAAAATTTCGGAAGGTGTTGTTTTAAAGTAATTATTTATTTTAAAACTATTATTTCCACTGTGTGTGATTATAGGTTAGTGACTTAGTGTCTATTTCTTACATCATCATATTTGACAGATCATCGTCTACACTTTTGTCACTTATATCATAAAAATTAGCCTTTCTTTTAAACACCATAAACCTTGCACAATTTGTTACCGACATTCAACTCTGCTCTTTCTATTGACAAATTGCAACACGAGAGAAGTCTCATATCATATCGCTTTAATTACCTTTGGTTAAGTGAAGTTTTATTGTGGAAATGTGTTAACATTTTCAGGCGACTAATTATACTTTTATATAGCATCCCAGCGTGTTAGACAGTAATAGGTAAAATACTGTCTCCAAGAGCATCCGAAAAATATTTATTATCATTTAGTTAGATACCGAGTTCAGTTAAACAAAACCGTTTCTGTTATTGCAATATTGCCAAACGGTTCTGTGTTTTCATCACAATATGGATTAGGTTTGCGGTGAGAAGTCGGTGGCTGACCAATATCCAACCGAGCTAAAACAGAATGAAATAATAAACAAGCGGATTCGATCAGTCATTGCCCTGTCCATGAGTGGGTTGAAATCTAAACTAATGGCGTTTATAAGACTCTCGTTACTAACCAACGACAACAAATAAGTTTACACGTGTTTTGGCTTTGATAATAAGATATGATTTGTATCGATGACTGATGAAACATTGTGTTTCGGTAAATTCACATAAAGCTGTTCACATCTTATGTTTTTACAAAATCCATTGACTTAGCTCCAATTTGGCTAAAAGCATCGGGAATTATTTCCACAGAAACCGTTTTTAGTAGCGTGTTATTGATCGAACAGATTTATGTGGTTAATTTAAGATTCTCAAACATTGTGATTCAGTAAGGCTCTGCTATTAAATTAAAGGTAATTCTTATGTTTTTTACAGGGTGCAAAAAACATGGGACATCGACTCAAGATAGAGAAATGCACTAACATGTGGGCACTACTGACATAAAAGATATAAAAAGTATAAAAAAATACAAGTTTTGGAAGCAAAAAAATTTAAAATGAATCTCAAATTGATCCCACTTGTATTAACATGGAATTTCCTACTTATATTGGCAAAGAAAGAATCTCTTGTAGATGAAGATGAAATAGCAAAAGCTAGGGAAATGAAAAACAGAGAAAACAACAGAAACCGTACTACATTCAATGGCACAGCGGTGGATGTTCCTGACAGAAGAAATTTGCGCCACAGGAATAGTTCCCGATTTAGAAATGAGCGTCGCAGAGCCTGGGAACATGAACTCAGACGTGATCGAAGAAAAGGAGCCGATCCTTATGCAGCGTTAAACAAAGATGCAGAACTTATTTTAGACCCTTTCGACCAGAAAAGAGACCACAGAGAACATAGAAATAAGAAAGTAAACAACCGACCCTGGAATAAGAGTACGTCTGGCGAAAAACTTGTTCGGCGCCCAATTGCTGCTAATCCTAAAAACGGTCAAGAAAAATCTCACTCTACAGTGCCACTTAGGGAGAACACAACACGTTCGAAAGTAAGAGCTGAAACAAATAAATGGGCAAATACTGGATATATCCCGTATCCGCAGCAGAGAGAACGCAAGCCCAATATAATTCTGATACTGACAGATGACCAGGACGTGGAGCTCGGCAGTTTGAACTTTATGCCGCGAACAATGAAGGCTATCAGGAGCGCCGGAGCGGAATTTAGACACGCTTACACCACTACTCCGATGTGCTGCCCATCAAGGTTAGTTACGCATAATGCTATTACCGTTAGTATAATCGAATCTAGTTCTAAATAATTGCTTGAATTTCAATATAATGAAGAAGATCATATAGATATGCAACAGTGTAATATAGGGTAGCCAAGTTTTACTTGAACTGTTCGTTAAACAAAATGTTTATTTTTAAAATGTTATCTATTAAAACACAACTAATGCTTCCCCCTTAATCTGCCAAATTAAACAATAGAAAGATGCAGAAAAACAAATTGTCGGTACTTCAAAGTCACAAAAAAAAACTAAAATATTATATTTCCTACTGACAGGAGTTCTCTGCTGACGGGTGTGTACATCCACAACCACAACGTGTTCACAAACAACGACAACTGCTCCTCGCCGCAATGGCAGGCCAAGCACGAGACCAACACCTTCGCCACATATCTTTCCAACGCTGGATATCGCACAGGTAAAGAATCACTATAAGTTGAACCAGCCTTTATTACTAATTATTTTTTCCTTTCAATCTCTTTAGGAATATCTGTGGGCAAGCCCTTGCTATCCCTTTTGGCTATTGACAGACATGAGTATAGGTAGTTAGCAGATGAAGGTAAGCGAAGCAAAGACTTAACACGCCTTTTTGTAGGTTCTTTCGATTCCAAACATTTTTTACGTTGTATAAAAACATATGTTTAGAGCAAGGTAATAAACTGTGTAAAGAGCTAATAAATGGAAACCTGAAGAATTTGTTTTTTTTGAACGAGCCAATCTAAGATACCGTGCCTTTTCTTACTATTAAACAACGCATAAATGAGAGTTAAAATTAACCGCAACCATTTTATTTAGCTAGAAGTTCAACTGCACCAATAAATTTAAATAAGGTTTCCTACATTTAGCGCGCGTCATAATAAAACATAGGTATCCTATTACGACCGCCTTCGATAGAATCGTTAGTAAGCGTCTGATGATGCAGTGTGACGCGCCCAGGTAAGCCATAGAAATATGATCGTCTGCACCTGAGAATGCATATTAGGTGGACTGCAACCTCATTTGTTACAGACTCCTTGCGCAAACAGTTTATAAATTGAGTTGGCCGAGTTAAGAGGAAGTTAGAATTTGACAGTTTAAAAGTTTACGCTTTTAATTTTTTTAAATTATTGTATGAAGATTAAAATTGTGTGTTTCACGTTCGATTTTAATTGAATGAGAAAGATGATTTTGCAATTTATTTTATAGTTATCATTTAATGCATTGCTATAAAATTTACTTTTAGCTGGTGAAGCTGACCTTTAATGAACTATAGAAGTTTATAGTACAGTAGTTATTTATTTGTTTTTGAGTAACTGTCGTAAAATGCTTTGCAATTACTAAAACACCACAGTCCATTTGAAAGGGTGATTTGGTATGTGTTCTATTTTGTCCGTAGTTATAAAGCGTAACTATTAATATCTGGTGACAATGAACTGTGGGTGCAAGGCGCTAGTGACACGGTGATTGCGTTCGTATCGTGAAGAATTGTGATAGGAACTATTCAATCATCCAAGTAGAAAACTGTAGCAACGTACAAAGTCTTGCTGTTCAAAATCAGTTTATTCTCGTTCGTTGCTGGGCCAAAAAAAGATTACACAAAGAAGATTTTTTTTAACATTGTCGGTAATGTAGTATCACCTTCATTCACATGGTATTCTATTTATCAACTACGGGTAAGGTCACATGAATATTTGTAATATGAAAAATAAAATAACATTATTTAAATTTATTTGTACGATGTGGTACTAACAAAGCGGCAAATCGGCTTGGTCTGAATATATATTTAAAAAATATGAATGAATGAAATATGGTTAATTGGAATACAATGCTAAATGGAATTGTATGTGAATTCTTCAGGCTATTTTGCCGTAGACACTTTAAATCAGGTTCATAGCAACTATCCTCGTAGTGTGTCCAAGATTTAATTACGCAACTGCATTTTAAAGGACGGAATAAAATCCAGAATTTTTATTTAATTAAATTCTATATGACTTATGCAAGAAGCGGGCAAAATAATTACGCTCCAACGAAACAATTAACCACATATCTCGTCCCGAGGAAGCGATGTAGATGTGAAGAATGTCGTTTGACGGACTTCTTGAATCATTTAAAAAAAACTACGGTTTATAATGTTCGGTATTCGTCATATAATACGAGATACCTCCCTTCCCTACCGTCTGTTATCAAGTAAATATAAAAATATACTGTTTAAACCTATAGTAGTTAAAAGTAATTTGAAAATACATACATACATACATACATACATATACTCACGGCTATAAATCGCTAAAAGGGATAGCCAGAGCTAAGGAGTTTAAAATTCCTCAGCCACTTTTGGAAAGTTGAGTAGGGAAATGATGGTAAAATAAAGGTTGTTGGTGATGGGTCTCCAACCGCATCGCCCAAAAATCCCTTAAAAGCCCCAATACCGTTAGTCGCCTCTTACGTACACCCACCAGAAGAAATGGGGTAGTGCTATTCTAAGCTGACACTACACAGCACTAATTTGAAAATATATGCTAAAAATGCATAAATTAACATTACATTTACCTATTCCCTAACAAACAATTTAATGTACAATTTGTTCCACTCTGAATTGGAAACCAATACAAACTTCAATGCATATAAAAAACATACAATTATATAATATACAAGTAATAAGCAATTTGCAAGATCATTGCGGGTAGTTGATAATTCAGCGGCAGTGTTGGTGGTGTGGGCGGCACGCGTTCGCCGGATATGGAGCATTTCGCCGTCACTCCACACATCATCATTATCAAATAAATCTGGATGGACTTGTCCTTGCTAATATTCATATTACGGTTCAGACAAATCGTTGCGGTTGCCTTGAATTATTAATGATAATTTAAATACAATTAACATGTGGTCGTCAACTTACGTTATGTTCTTCTAGTGATTATATTTTGGGTTACCTTGAGTGATTATTTTTCTTTGACATAACTTCTTCCAATATAAGTGTGTATAAAACTCAGTCGCACGTGGCCGCCCTCGCATTTCGATGTCATAAATATCATAATAAAAAAGTAATATTATTTAACTTTAATTTGTTGAAAGGGTGCGGGGGCGGACACTAATATGTCACAACTTTAATGCTTTCGAATTAAAACTTTCATATTTTAAGATGGTAAACAATAATGTTTCGCTCCAATAATATGTTAAGTAAAACGTATGGCGCAAACCGTCAATTTATCACTTAGTAGTGACTTCATTTAACTTGTAAATTTATGCGTTAACGAGCCTGCCATAAATCTGACTAAGGGCTTTCCCTTCCGGCGAGCTCTAATCGAATAGGAGATCTGTAACCAGCCTAACGTTCCTTTACTGATATGAAAACGTTCCATATGATTTTGTGGTTGTTAAAAGTAAATTTGGTTAGGGAATGCTTGGATAAGTGGGTGGATGACTCGCCCACGTGCCTCGGAGGCGCTATTGCTAAACTCGAAGCTATGATTTGTGAAGAAACCATCTCGAACTGTTAACGAAGATTGCCTCTTCCGGTAGTTAAGAAAGCTAGAACGACGCGTGTAGGAGGACACTGCTGATAGGTTTACATTTTGAGGTCAACAAAAATTCTTGTCTCTTAATGTTTATTAATGGATCATTGATCTCCGTCAACCAATTCAGTTAAGATATTTCGTAATACCTGCATATCTTATTCTCTGATAAAACAATGAAAGGGTTTAATAAACAATGGTCGGGTCGATACTGTCTAAGCAACTTTATAATGGTGATAATATTAGATTTCTCGGGAGCTTAGGTTTAGTATTGAATTTCAACGTTCGAGATATTATCTATTTGATGTGAATATTAAGTAGTTAGTGGACTAGAGGCGAAACAGGACTGCTTAGTGTCTAAGTGGATAGTGGATGTCAAAACGTACAGATTAGTGTTACGACTTAATAACGAGGTTCGCTGGCGCAACATACCACTTCCTTTGAACATACTATTTGTACGATCTGATTAACCTTAATTCCTGTGATTATCATGTTCTGTGTGAACCGGTATGTGTTCTGTTAAGTTTTTTTATGAGTGTATAACTACTTATTTACTTTTTCTGTGAGGAAATTTTTGAATTTGTTTATTTCTACACTTGCAGTTGAGTGAAATTAATAATTTACTTCAAGTTTGAAATGTTTTTGGTAAAACAACTGATTTGGAGACAAAGGCAGGTGAGGCAGTAATTATGTGAATAAATAGGTTTTTTCGTTGGGTGTAATAATGACGACTATTGACTATTGACGGTATTTGATGCTTGGTGTCCGATCTATAAGATAATCACCATGAAAACTATACCCAAGCAATACTTTTATAATATACTGGCTCAGTAACTTATTCTAAGCTATGGCTAATACTACATAGTTAAATATTTTAGTCTTAATGTTGATGAGGAAGACAGAAATATGTCTGCCCACTTAATCTATAGTATTATGAGAAATGTGACTTTTTTTCTTCTCGAACTACCCCTGCTGCTGCATTATCGTTCGTCGCTCTGAGTCACACTTTTCGTCACTTATACACCAACTCACTCCCTATGCCAAGAATAACTCCTCATTCCACGTTTCTTATTAAGGCCATTTGTGGACCTTACATTAATGTGCTAGAATAGCTAGATCAGAGTACAACAAACCTTCTGCGTAGGAGTTGAAAGCGCCGCTGCGTCTAGGCACACTAGACTACAATTGACCACAACGGCCGACCCCTGTGATTGTCGCAATTTATCTCGGATTTTATTACCGTCTCATGTTACCGTGTTTAGTAATACGACGTCATTCTGTATTTATAGACTACGAGAAACGTATGTTTTAGTGTTAAATGCTGATTCTGATTGTAGTGTTTTAAAAGCTTCGCATTGTTATTAGGTATACATACATATACTCACGGCAATAAATACCAAAGAGGGGAGCTTCAGAGCTAGAAACTCCTCAGCCACATTTGGAAGTTCTTAGACAAGATGGTAGAAATAAAGTTTCGTTGGAGCTGGGTCTCAAACGTCATCGCCCAAAAACCACTTAAAAAAGACCCATACCCTTAGTCGCCTCTTACAACACCCATGGGTAGAAAGGGGTAGTGACATTCCAAGCCGGCAGTACACGGCAAATGGATTACTTAAGACTTATATCATTATTAAAATAATGTTATTAGCTATATCAAGTTAAATTTCTATCTTTTCTTTCTATAATATTATCATGATTGAAGTTTGAAATGAGGTCCATTGCTTGCCGTATTCATTTGGTTCTCACTCGTTGTTGAGGTTTATAAATATGACAAATAAAGTGGTGTTCAGAAAAGGCAAAAAATTACCAGATATAACGATTTTTTACTAAATGTAATGTTTCTACATAAACAAGAATATAAAATCGTAGCGTTGGCCAGAAATGTTATGTGGCTTATAGTCTTCGAGTGAGTTATGTTGGAATAATAATGAAATTCCGTAGCCGATCCTTTATGATAATAAATGCATAGTTTTACACGCACATTATGTTCAGAAAACATAAGTGGAACCTAACTTTTGGAATATACCACTTTTGAATAAACTGTGTAGTGTCGGCTTAGAATAACACTTCCTCATTTATTCCCATGGGTCATCGTAAGAGGCCACTTAGGGAATTGGGGATTTTTAAGTGATTTTCGGGGATGCGGTTGGAGACCCATCATCTTAAACATTTACTATAAAATATTATCCTCAATCAAGTTCCAAAAGTGGCTTGAATTTTTTTTGTTCCGAAGCTTTGGCTACCCCTTTTAGGGATTTATAGCCGAGAGTATATGCATCTATGAATTAGCTCGTACATAATGACATTGCCATTATGTGCAAAAAGTAATTTTCGTTGACGGGAAGCCGATGATTCGGGCAACGCAATTTTAAAGATCTTTGTGGACAATTCACTCTTTGTTGCGATTACTAAAACACGAATTTTAAAAAAAATGACTTTTCCCGAATAAGGTAAGTAGAATACATTTTCTTAATATTTTATCTATATATATTTTTTACGTTTTGTTTCATAGAGATGATGGTGGGTCATAATTTTATTTAATCCACAGTCAAGTTTTCTAAGGATAGTGTTCAGGACTAGCTTCCCCTTCTGACATTTAGCGTGATATTATATAATCTATGTCTCTTCTGATGGTTTAAGGTTCAAATTAGTGAATACATTTTTTTGATTAGTTTAGCGGTTTCGGTGCAAACCTTCCTTTAAAACCTTTAAATGTGGCAGACACAGAATTTTGGTTAAGATAGTATTTAATGGTTGGAGAGTTTGTAATAAAGAGCTTAATTGAAAACCAATGTTTTGACTATAGGCAATAACAAACACTAAGTTAGGACCTAGTTTGTGTTACACCAGCACTAATATTTTATTTACTATAAAAACTGCTATTACTCCTCTTTGCTTTTTTATATGCTGTTATATAAAGATTAATAAATGACTTATCTGTCTATCTACTGATAGAATAAATCAACTATTTAAACAGCTGTAAAAAGTTGCAACCGCTTTTTAAATCGAACACAGCTCCACATTTATCCGTACAAGTTTCAAACGGGCGGCGATATTTCTGGTGGCGCATTCTCAGTAATGGCTGCGGGCGCTCAGACAACGGAATTGCATTGAGAATACTTTCACGTCACGAATCCAAATAACGTGTCTAACAAGATTTATGTGGAAACAGGACTCGGGGCTGACGGCTCGATACCTGAGCTTACCTCGGTTGACCTTTCGGCATCGATGCGAGCCAGGTCAAAGACCAATCGCATACCCATACCGCTAATGTGTTAGGCCATCGATGATTATGTTCATAACTATGGATTTATGTTAGTTTGATAGCAATTATATTTCAATGTTACATCCTCAAGATTTAGTAAACCATGTAGTCCGATTCAGGATACACTGCATGGTCACACCGTTTCAGAGCGAAAATAACGATTTTTCAACTCATTCCGTTCACCAATCGGTCTCTCGTCCTCCAATCTCGTTCCTATGTTCGGTTCTTCATTCTTTTTAGGTGTGCTGCATTGGAAACACGTCTCGTCTCCGTAAAATAAAAATTGTTACATAATCATTCATCAAGTAAATATATGAATTTACAAGGACCTACTTCCGAAATACTATATATGTAAATTCATTTTTGATAGTTGGCGGCAAAAATGGCGGTGAGTAATATAATCATTTTATGTTCTTAAGCCCCTTAATGAGTTATTATACTTGTTATACAGTTTTTTCTTTAATCCACTTTTTTAAGTGATGGTGCGATACTGCGCAGAAAGTGACATAATTCTAACTAACTTTATCAATGACCCACTTTTTAGTCTTATTCAAGTGATAATAAGTAATGTAATATTACCCAGAAGATTGAGGTAATGCATATCTAATGTGGTTTTACCTACGCGATACAGCGTAGAAAGTGTCATGAATCATAAAAACAGTAAAGTAGTTCAATATTAAAATTTTCTTAAAGAGATAATAAGTAATATTAACCAGAACATTGATTGTCATAATGTATTTTCTTGAACTGGTTTTACACGATATCTCCCAAAAGGTGACATGATTAATATGTATAACCAACTACTAAAATTTCAAAACGTGATAAGGCGTTATACCAAAAGGTTTATTTAAAATACTTTTCTTTTGTACGAGATACCTACTTCAGCATTATCATCAATCAGTACATAGTTACTACATGTATATTAAATAATACAATGTGCACCTACCGTACGTTGTCACAATGAATAACATTATACATCGACAACTTTTTAATCTTCTTAAAGAGGTAATACGAGTTGTTATCCAGAAGATCAATTGGCATGCGCTTTCCTAAAGCGGTTGTACGAGATACTTACCAGAAAGTATCTTTATTCATTTCAGCATTATCGTCATTCAGTACATAGTTACTACATGTATATCAAATAATACGGTGTGCTCCTACCGTACGTTGTCACAATGAATAACATTATACATCGACAACTTTTTAATCTTCTTAAAGAGGTAATACGAGTTGTTATCCAGAAGATCAATTGGCATGCGCTTTCCTAAAGTGGTTGTACGAGATACTTACCAGAAAGTATCTTTATTCATTTCAGCATTATCGTCATTCAGTACATAGTTACTACATGTATATCAAATAATACGGTGTGCACCTACCGTACGTTATCTTATCACAATGAATAATATTATACATCGACAACTTTTTAATCTTCTTAAAGAGGTAATACGAGTTATTATCCAGAAGATCAATTGGCATGCGCTTTTCTAAAGTGGTTGTACGAGATACTTCCCAGAAAGTAGCTTTATTCATTTCAGCATTATCATCAATCAGTAAATAGTTACTACATGTATATTAAATAATACGGTGTGCACCGACCGTAAGTTTTTACTATAAAAACGTTGAGTTGTCGGAAAATAATGTGTCATACGAACCAGTACGAATGACATACCCAAGCAAGAAGAACCTAAAGGTCGAGACGACCATAGTTCCCATCACTGACGAGTTCTCTGAACATTGGGGTTATATATCCCAGCAGGATTAACATGAAACAGTATGATGGTAAGTATATCGACAGGTACCTGATAATCTACTCAGTGAATTTCACTTGAGGTGCTGACTTTGCCGTAATAATAGTTTGGAAAAACACAAACACAATATCAGCTTTGATTGCCTTTTGGCTCTTAGTTACATATCCAATAACCTTGTTATGGATAAATCAACATCATTATTTTGAATAATCACATGGTAATAATGTTTTTCATTATTACTAACATATGAAAATTAAAATAGTTTTCATTATTACCCACATACGAAAAACGACGGACTATCTTGCTGTCTAATTATGATGCCCACATGGCATTACAAGACCGCCGCCGCAACTGTCTCCGCTCGCTACGGTTGTGCTTGTACCTGCCGTGATGAAGACCGTGATGAACATGTCACGCCACTGTCGCCGCCGCCACCGCCGCCGGCCGCCACCTGCTAGACGCTCACAGGTACACTCAGTGTCGTCACAATGCACATAGGTGCTGATGATGCTGATGATCCATTCATATCTTTGTAAATTATAACGTCGTGGAAGGGTGTAAGAATTTTTTTTCATAAAATTCATTATGTCAACTAATTTTTGAAATTTTTGAGGGCCACGTACGAGAAACGTTTTATTCATGTGTTGTAAATGAAATATATGTATTATATACCAATATTCATATATATGTGATTGAGATTGTAGATTAGTTCTTAAACCGAGAAATTCATTCAAAGATCATAAGGGAATCATCTCGAATAACACAATAGATTCAAAGGAATCTTACATTTTGTTTCTTTTAGCAATTGTACGTATGCCTTTACCAAAAGTAAAGAACACGAAAAAATTCAGTTTTCACAAACTTGATAAATTTCATCGTTTTCCTTCTAGACCATTACCTTTACCGTTTATCTTTACGAATGTCTCTGTTGGTATTTAGTAAATACAGGGCTCCAATAGCATAACTGACACAATTGAAACCTCTCCATCGCAAAACCACTTACGTGTTTGCAATTGCCAACATACAAATTTGAATTTGTTACTTGTTCATATATTTTTACATATTTAAATAAAGAATTTTCTAATATAAAAATTATACATAAAAAGCAGTTGGTCTTTGGAAGTTTTTACACTAAACTTATATCATTACATTTTATCTGAATCGTCTTTTGCAGAACGTATTTATAACTGCTTATGGATCCGCACGCAAGGGCGGTTATTTTTATGTCTATGGTCTTGTCATGGTCATACGAGGAAAACGAACTGAAGATAGTTCCCTTTTATTGGGTTTGAATCTAGTTGGTTTTAGAAATATTACTATACAAAAGCATATCGCGGGTATGTAGCAGGGTAGGTATGAAATTCCCTTATATTTCTTACGTCAATAATTTACTTTTATTTAATTGGATATTACGATCAAGAGCATGCTATCGTTTTTTGTTTTGTATGTATACATACAATCATATCTCACGCCATTGGTTCCCGTTTGGGTGTGCAGTGACTGTCGATCGCCGCTTTGTGCAACCGAACAATATTTTCGTATAATTAAAGGAAAATACTGATACAGGCCAAGATATGGTTTTCTTTTTAAACACATATTCTGTCAAGGCGAGTCATAAATATACCTATTTACATCACAAGTAAAACATATTGTATAATATTCATACATATGTTATTTTTAATTTTATTACAGAAATATTCTTGATTGCAACATGATCTTCATGCTTATAATATTTTTTCATTCCATTTGTATCTTGAAACTGCAATTCTCAATGTTTCCTTTTTTGAACATTCGACATATATTAAATAAAGGTGTAGAAATACAGACTTTTTTTTTTGGCCTTAACAAATTCAAAGGCTCTCTCTTTTTTTTTTTTTTATTTATTAAGTCAGAAAATATCTTTAAGAAAATCTTATAAACTTTAAAGATATTATAATAATGTCTATTACCTAAAGTTTAACAAAAAGAAAGCATTGTTAATTCTATCTTGTTCTGATTATTTTTCCAGTCGAATTAGTTAAGCAGTTTCTACTGAAATCGTCTAAAATATTGTTAGCTATGGTATGGTCATATATATATACATGTATATATGGTTGGCAATAGTAAGTACTATTATACCTCTATAGGTATGGTGTATCAAATACAGAGTGCGCTCATTAATAAGTTTTATGTCTTAAATTAATCAACCAACAACAGTTTGGCGATTTTTTGTGAAATATAAATGGGTGTTAGTTTTGTACCTAACTTATGAATATTGATTTATATGCATGGAACGGAAATTCAAATCAAACCTTTCCTCTTGGTTTGGACTTATTCCTAAGCATATAAATATAATTGTATTATAATCTCGGGAGTATAAGTAATTTATAAATATTATTCTTAAAAATAAATTTATTAAGAAAAGCATTCTTATCTTCTTGTATAGATCTCAAGATATAGTTGCTACATGTATTTAATTCTTCTTTCAAATACTTTGGCTACAAAGATTCATCTTTCTATTTTGAAAGAAATTTTCGTTAATCATTTTACATTTACAATGACAAACACTTTTTGGCTGCGTACTGATCAGGGATGCCCATTGGTAGTTTAAGAAAGCAAGTAGATAGACTAGCTAGTCGACCTGTTTGGTATAGCTTTATTTTTTATCATCCTATATGTGATAAACAAAATATGTATTTTGACTTTTGGTATTATACTAGTTTTAGTAGTAAATGACAGTTTTTAAATACTTTGAAATTTAATGGGAAATGGACTTTCACCAATGTTTGCAATAATTTATTTAACCAAATACATGTTATCATTTGCAACCAGAACTCTAAACATCTACATGGTTTACTAAATCTTGAGGATGTAACATTGAAATATAATTTATGGTTAAAAGAACTTACCTAAGTGAATTTCTACCAAAATTATATGAAATGTTGCATCCGAAGAGATTTAGTACCCACCCTAACCCAGAGAAAGGTGAACCTATCTAACCCTTCAGTTGCAAATTCACAGCTAAGATACCTCTAAAATAAATGAAGAACCGAACATAGGAACGAGATTGGAGGACGAGAGACCGATTGGTGAACGGAATGAGTTGAAAAATCGTTATTTTCGCTCTGAAACGGTGTGACCATGCAGTGTATCCTGAATCGGACTACATGGTTTACTAAATCTCTTCGGATGCAACATTTCATATAATTTTGGTAGAAATTCACTTAGGTAAGTTCTTTTAACCATAAAGTAAACATTCTTGGATGAACAGCGGACTATGTATGATACATCTATTTTGATTCCTCTCGGCAAACCGCTTGATCTTTGACTTCATTTATCAAAACTTAAATACTCTATTATTCTTCACAGCACGGTTTGTCTTTATTTCTGTGTTAAAAATATGGAATAAATAAAAGATGTTATTAAAGGAAAGAAAAATTTCGACACTGGCGGGGTTCGAACCCGCGACCTTCGGGTATACGCCCCCGTCGCCCCAGTGTCGAAATTTTTCTTTCCTTTAATAACATCTTTTATTTATGAGTAATAATCCCCACATGAGGAATTCATGTCAAAAAACATTAAATAATATGGAATAAGCCTATTTTAATGATAATTCTGATTTTAGTTACTGTGTATTGCAGTTAAAACTCTTAACCGGTCAAAAGTTCTTTGACTGACCCAGTTGCAGTTAAAACTCGTAACGTAATGTAGGCTCTGTTGAGTTTGCAATTCAGCGAATTCACTTTAGACTATCGGATTTTTATGTTTTGAACATAGGGAGCAAAATACGCAAATGTTATGTGGTGTTGGCTTACAATAACACTAACTCGTTCCTTCTGCGGGTGTCAAAAAGACGACTCAAAATTTTGGAACTTTTTAAGTGATATTCGGGCGATATGACTGGGTACCCATCACGAAATTGGTAAATTTATAATTCTCCAGCTCTTGCTAGCTCTTTTTGTGACCCCGTAAGTTTAGATGTGAAAGTATGTTTGAAAAAAGAAAAAATAGGGTAATATACTTTATGTAAATATAACAGCAAATATTATCTAAGCTTAAGAAAATAAGAGAGTATAAAGTTTTCCATAAATTTCTTGTTTGATTAATGTTTTAACTGATTAAACTAATGATTAAGCTTTGCTGAGTAACTCATAAGTTGTCACAATATTCTGTAGAAACTTGTAAATGGCATGCAAACTTGCTGCGATATTAACACGAAGTGAACACGAATATAATAGTCGAATAAACCTTCATACAAAGTTCATAGTGAATAATTGATTTTAGCGCTAATTTCTGTGTTATTCTATCAACAGCTGCTTACTTTGTCTTATTGGTATTTAGGTTATATAATATTATTACGCGTCGTATCTTATCCTATTGTGATTTATTCAAGTAAGATATGCAAATTGTGGTTGGAGGTCCATCACCGACGATACTTTATTTCTACCATCTTGTCCTCTATTGATTTCCAAATGTGGCTGAGGAGTTTCTAGCTTTGAAGCTCTGGCTACCCCTTTCGAGGATTTTTGTCCGTGAGTATATGTATGTGTGTAAGAAAGGCAACATACCAAACAGTTTTACGCTGTTTATTGTTAGAAAATAAAAAAGCTACCAATGCCAAAGTTTAATTACATTAGGAAAAAAAAAAGATTTGCTTAATAATTACCCCAGCTTAAGCCAGGTGTACCGTGGATATGAATATTTTAATAAATCGGTAAGTTTTGTCTAAATAAAGTATATGATAAGGCTTATTATATTTTTTTGCACATGCATATATTCACTGCTATAAATCCCAAAAAGGGGTAGACAGAGCTGCAGAATTAGAAATTCACTTAGGTAAAGGTAGGTTCAGCCCACTTATTGTAGCCCTTATAGACCATGAAAGTAGGTGACTACAAGTTAATTAGGGTTGTTGGAATACCCACCTTGCCCACATGGCTGGATCCGCGCATGGCCCTACTCGGGATTTGTATCCTCAACTCAATCAATCAATCATTCGTCTGCACAATAAGCGATGTTCTACCCACTGAGCTATCATGATTATCCAAACACTTTTAAATGTGAGGTCTTTGTCAAATTCACACTTCCCTAAGTACGTTTGGCAAAATATTAGCATTGTCAATTATCACCGATACGAGACACTGGTAGACTTACCGTAAACAACGGATTTCGTCGATCATGAGTCATGGTAATATGATAACATGGGGCGATGGAAGACCGTTCGATTTAAGATTATTATAATTCCTATTGAGATTTTTAATATTTATGTCAATTGCGATTACCTGGACTGTATTATTATTATAATACATTATAATTATAATCGGAGTTTAGATACACATCATACAGATTTCCCCTGTTATTAGATAATTATCTAATAAGAGGGGATGTGAAAGCTATGAGTGAAATTAAAATATATTTTTTCGGTTAATATGCATCAATGATTAAAAGTTCCTATTACCTAACTACCTAAAAAAGTGTCAAAGTACCCTCAATAGCATGTTACTACGAGCATCTACACTACACAATAAAGACCAGAATAGGAAATGTATATCAAATACTTAAACTTAAACATAAAACATAAATTTATTTACATCACCTTTGTAATCAAGAGTTAAAAAACAATTCTACAAATGGACGATACTTTCTGATCTTTAACTACCCATTCTTAAATCGTGCCGTGTAGTGTCGGCTTAGAATAACACTACCCCATTTCTACCCGTGGGTGAGGCGACTAAGGGTATAGGGGCTTTTTAAGTGATTTTTGGGCGATGTGGTTGGAGACCCGTCACTAAAAACATTTATTATTACCATCTTCTCCCCAATCAACTTCCAAAAGTGGCTAAGGAATTTCTAATTCCAAAGCTCTGGCTACCCCGTTAAGGGATTTATAGTCGTGCGTATATGTACGTATGTATGTATGTTAAATGGTGCTGTTTTGTATTAAATTGTATGTGTTATTAATCTAAGTATATTTTTGTTTAGGTGTTTCATACATTTTAGTAAAACATTGATCAAATTCTTAATTTTGGTTAGACATTATTTTCGGGGTGGTCCCCTTAATTTGATGGTATTCGATTCAGTGCAGTTATTGACAAGTAATTTGAGCGAAACCGGTTTTGATTGAAAGATAACACGGTTTTTAATGACTTGAGATTAGAAGGGTTCAATATCATCAAGAATTTTGTGTAAACAGTTTTGATAATCGTTATTAAAATCTATTAATCATGATAGTATGGCGATAATTATAGCATACAAACATACATACATATACTCACGGCTATAATTCCCTAGAAGGGATAGCCAGAGCCAAGGAATTATAAAATCCTCAGCCACTTTTGGAAGTTGAGTGGGGAAAAGGCCGTAAAATAAAGGTTTTTGGTGATGCGTCTCCAACCACATCGCCCAGAAATCCTATAAAAAGCCCCAATACCCTTAGTCGCCTCTTACGACATCCGTAGGTAGAAAGGGGTAGCGACATTCTAACCCGGCACTACACTATACTAGTAATTATAGCACTGATAACATAATCACTCAAAAGCAGTATCGAAGTCATTCAAGCTAAATCAACCTACATCTAAAGTAAAATAAAACGTCAAATTGTTCAGTGACGCAAAGCTCCGATTTAATTCTACTGTAATTACTTAGTTTGTTGGTCCGTATTCTTAGTCACGCCAATTGTGGTCAATTGTCCCTTTCAAATTGCTGCCCTAATATAACTGTGCCTTGGGATATCCCGTTTAACACGAGCCCCATTCCGGATAAGAATTAATTAAAAAAGCAATGTTTCCGCACGAGATCAGTTTATTTTAGAAATGTGTCTACACCGTTAATTAAATACAAAGTGCAATGTACATTCACGGCGAGGATTTCGCTTTGCTAGCAGTTTAATTAGAATTGAGTTTGTTCAGGGGAATGTTGTGTTTAATGAAATGAAAATGCCATGATCTATTTGCTTCATATATCTTGACTAATATATGGTTCTGCAAGCTTAAGACCAGCGTTTTAGTGGTTGCCGTGTAGTGCCGGCTTAGAATGTCACTACGCCTTTCTACCCATAGGTGTCGAAACGTAGAGGTAGAGGGGCTTTTTAAAGTAGTTAATTGGGCGATGCGGACAGACACCCATGACCAACAAAACTTCATTTAAACCACCTTGTCCCCTATCAACTTCCAAATGTGGCTGAGGAGTTTTTAGCTTTGAGGCTCTGGCTACCCCTTTTTGAATGTTTTCGTGGAACTTTAGTCTGATTTTCATTCTTCGATCAAGTTTTACGATCTGATTCTTGGGTCGCGCAAGATATCCTAAACTGGGTTGAATCTATCGGCCATCGTACTTTTAAGTTAATAGAATAGACATCTGCAGGGTTAACAATATGTCCAAACTATGTTAGAAGATATTGTAAAAATCATGATATTATTTAGTATATTTAAATGAGACTTACAACGAACTTTCAGTGTATTTTTTGATACTATGTAGGTTAAAATATTCTGGGATTCGATATGTCGATTGGCAAAAAATGGTACTAATGTTTGGCTGAAATTCATAATTATAAGTAATATCTTAAGTATATAAACTAAAGTTAATTAAGAATGAAACGATAAGCAGAATACGGTGAAGGCAAGACCACGATCTCATAAATAATTTATCCCTTTTGTAAATGATCGTACAGAATGTTCGCAGCCTAAATGATTTATAGTGAGGAAAGCGCAAATAGAAATAGGGTACCTATTTGGATTTAGTTGGCACCAGTTTAGAAACAGGCGTTTGCTTAGCGTTGGTTTTATTGCCAATATAAAATTGAATTGAAATTGCACTGTTTTTGGGTTATAAAACTGTATTACATACATAAGGATCGTTGTTTTCAACAGAGTGAATCGTCTTAAATGTGATCCTGGCCTTTGCAAGGAAATTCGTAATTCATTTTTCTATCTTCTTAGATATTAGAAGACTGCAGAATAAATTGGTCGTGAACATACCGAGGGTACCGCGATTAATGGTTTTTAATTTTAATAATTACTTTTAGGTAAATTTTGGCAATTTCGTCGCTCTCAACTTTTAAAAATAGCTGAGGTATCGTTGTTATCAAGAATTTGGGTACCAACTTTAGGGATTCATATCCGTGAGTACACCTAGGTATCTTCTTAGATATTATAATGTTTGTTTTCTACAACAATAGCCTTCCGAAGTGTCTCTTTTGTTGAGGAGATGGTGCACTCACTCGGTCAGAGGTGAAGAGGTCCTCTCAACTCCTCAACATATTAAACAAAAAGTAACAAAATTGTGTTACCCAGATTTGAGGTACACGTTTCATACGAGGTTTGTGCCTGATTTAAATTCTCGAATTACAGAAATATTGTCCTCTAATTAATGTGAGTGTTCTTGTTTTATTAATCGTAAAAAGTTGGTGTTAATATTAATTCCATTTGATCGACAGCGCAAAGTAAATAATATTAGTCATCAATTAAAAATTACCAATATTTTTAAATAACCATTTTGTTCAATTTTTAAGGTGAGTTTCAAATATGTTTTCCTTTTCTGAAAGTATTCCAATAAAATCATACGTCGAGCGTTCTAAAATACAATCACCATTACTTCACCAGCCCATAAAACCGTTTCCACTTTCTATGTCGCAGATGTCGTAGTATCAGTACATTGTAAGTGTGTGTGTATATGTATACACATAACACTTCCCTTTTAGTGGAGTAAAAGCACGTAAATGCTAACTAACTTCAGAACAAAAAACATTAATTAATTGATAAAATTATTAAATTCTAGTTTAATTTCTGGAGTCGGGACCTCCTTTGGAAGGCCATATCTCAACAGGCTTAGCCACTTTTGGAAGTTTAGTGCGTAAAATAGCCGGGACCGACGGCTTAATGTGCCCTCCGAAGCACGGAATAATCTAATTTTTCGGTTAATCAGGTGATTCAAGCCTGGAACATCCTTCCAGACTGGGTTGAATCTTATAAAATAAATTTGTAAGAATACCACCCCCCGGGGATCGAACCCGAGACCTCCGTACTTGAAACCAAGCGCTTAACCGCGAGACCACGGAGGCAGTCACTCAGTCACAGGAGTTGATATCACATATTTTTAAGAGCGGTATATTAGCGCTAAATAAATATTTGCGAGTTATTTTCAGCTCACGTGTTCCCAAAGAGGTCGTAGAACTATAGGTCTGCGGCCTCAAGTAAATGAGTTTGCTATAAATCTGTGCTATTGTCGCGTGAACCTTATCATTGTTAAGTTGTCTTGAACAGTTTGCCTTTATCGTTACTTCTATTGAACTTATGATAGGAATAACGTTTTCTGGTCATGCCATAAGAATATTCATTGTATGACGTTTGCAGTTGGTTTCATTTTAGCTATATTTAATTTAATTGTTTCTGGTATAGATCGAAAAACATTGACTTCTTGCTTATAGTAAGCAGATTTAAAAACATATAAGGCCTTTATGTTAAAATCTGGTGAAATAACTATGAAATTAAGATTGAAAATATTATAAACAGCCACATGCATGCTCATGCGATATTTATCATAATATCAAGGACCACTATAGTAATATGGTAAAATATTAAAATATCCATTCAATTCCGCAATTAACATGCGAAACTAGTCAAATATTGAAAAACGTTTTTTTTTAATAATTTAATTTCTATATGGGGCTTTTTTAAGTGTTTATGGGCGATGCGGTTGGAAACCCATCACCAACGATACTTTATTCCCACTATCTTGTCCCACATCCCACATCACCAACGATTCCAAATGTGGCTGAGCAGTTTCCAGCTCTGAAGCTCTGGCTATACCTTTTTGGGATTGATGGCCTTGAGTATATATGTATGTTTAATATTCATCAGTCAGAAGTGAGAAGGTTCAACCAAGCAGATGTTTAGTTAGTATATTCAGTGGAGGTATTTCAATAGTGAGACAGAATGCCGTATCGGCGGTCCTTTGTCCGCGGTAATAGGCAGGTCAAAGTATAATAAGGCGACAAAGGAGCTAGGGTTGCTGTCAGCGTCACTCTGACACGAGATTAAGGTCACCACTAAATGAAATTCCAGTATTAAAATTCACAATTATACGAAGGGGTATGCAGAATATTTTGGACTCTTTAGTTTGAATATTCGTAATAAAGGGTATTGGGGCTTTTTATTGGATTTTTGGGCGATGTGGTTGGAGACCCATCACCAAAAACCTTTATTTTACGATCTTTTCCCCACTCGACTTCCAAAAGTGGCTGAGGAATTTATAATTCCTTAGCTCTGGTTACCCCTTCTAGGGAATTATAGCCGTAAGTATATGTATGTATGTATGTATTCATAATATTTATCTCACATTTAAATCATGCTGAATGAGAGATAAATCTAAATTATGGAACATAGATCATGCTTAATATTACTGTATCTTTCTTACTTCAGAAAGTTACTAGCATATTTGATTCACGTATTAAATTTTAAATTGCCTTTGTGTAAATGTACACGTTCAAAAAGAAAGAAGTTGTTAATTACAGGGATTATCGTTATATATAATTTTTTTATTTATTTAATTAAATATTATGTACAACCGCAAGGCAACCAATACATGGCAATGGCTCTAATATACTTACAATTAAATAAAGTCCTACTGTAACTTATTTTTCCTTGTGTCAAAATTGCAAACATTAAACAATGCTGATTAAATCTTTAAACAAAAATGCATTGGTGTCCGAAAATAGGAACTGGAGGACTATTGTGTAGCAAACAATGCGTTTCATCTGCGCAGCACTTTTCATCTTTCAGCAGCTGGAGCGAAGTGTCTTTGAATTGTGCACCGACATTTTATAGTAAAAATGCGCTGCATTAAACGGTGATATTTACAATTATAGTTTATAAAAGGAGCAGACCAAACTTTAGTATTAACGATTCCTTAGCCATTTGTGTAGTGCCGGCTTAGAATGTCATTACCCCTTTCTACCAACGGGTGTCGTAAGATGCGAATAAGGTTATGGGGCTTTTTAAGTGGTTTTTGAGCGATGCAGTTCGAAACCCATCACCAACAAAACCTTATTGAAACAATCTTGTCCCCTATCAACTTCCAAATGGGGCTGAGGAGTTTCTAGCTCTGGAGCTCTGACTACCCCTTTTTCGGATTTATGGCCGTGAGTATATGTATGTATTTAAGTTAGCCATTTTAATTTTTAACATGGGATCCCTTGGCAAATTTATTTTTTATATAATGCTAAGTTTTTGCTTATATTTGAATCTGAATATTTTTTTTTAATATTTTACTGTATTTTTCACGTTTCAGTCAGACGGGATTGATTACAAAACAATACATAGTCTCAAATTAACCTCTAGGCAGTTTAAAATATACACTTCCATTTTATGTGACAACCCGACATCAATTATATAATTTTTTTAAATCACCAGTAGTGAAAATGAATTTGAAACTAAAAAGGAAGCTCAGTCAATTTAGGATAACTAAAAAACCTTACGTACTTTAAACAGAAAAGCGCAGTAAACAATACAGCAATACAGCGCCTCATCTGCCAGATTGGCAGCAATAGAGAAGTGTCGAACAGGAGAATAAATTAGAATATTTCTTGTTGTTTGTAATGGGTCGCGAAACGAGATTCCCGTTTGCGTCTGACAACCAATCCTTTTCGATTTATTTCCGCGCGTAAAACATTTTAGTTGAATAATAAAGTAGAATCATACATAAATACATATACTCATACATACATACATACATATACTCACGGCTATAAATCCCTTGAAGGGGTAGCCAGAGCAAGGGAATGAGACATTCCTCAGCCACCTTTGGAAGTTGCGTGGGGAAAAGATGGTGAAATAAAGGTTAATGGTGATGGGTCTCCAACCACATCGCCCAAAAATCCCTTAAAAGCCTCAATACCGTTAGTCGCCTCTTACGTAAACCCACCGGAAGAAATGGGGTATACATATACTCACAGCTATAAATTCCTAAAAGAGGTAGCCAGAGCTGCGGAATAAGAAATACCTCAGCAACTTTTGGAAGTTTAGTGAGGAAAACATTGCGAAGTAAAGCTTTTTGATGATGGTGCCCATCCGCATCGTCCAAAAATCACTTAGAAGCCCCGATACCTTAGTTGCCTCTTACGATCACCCACAGGTAGGAATGGGGTATTGCTATTCTGAGCCGATACTACACAGCTACAAAATATTCCATTAAAAAGTAGTATCATATATATCATACGTACAATATAGGTTCGACTGTGCACGGCTGTTAAAGTTATTGGTGGGTGATGAGGTTGATCACCAATGTGCATTTATCCATCTTCTCGTTTATTATCTTCGGAATAGTCTTAGGAGATGTTGGTACTGCTCCTTTGAGGTATTACAACAGTGAGAATAACTATCATACATAACTCTGCTGAAGTAAAATCAAAGCTTAGAATCTTCAGCTTTGTAATTTTTATAAATGTTATGTGAATGCTTTATGCATTTACGTTTTGTAGACATGTGAATTTTATACTTTTGTGGCGATTGTTGTCTGTGATTTTTAAATATTGTATAGATTGTCGTTGAGAATAACAAAATTACAATTCATAAACAAGTTTCTGATAGAAAATTTTGTAAGTAATTCCTTAACTCTTCTGAATATTAAAATATGTGATATGATTCTGTTATACATTCAAATAAATATTGTGAACATTATCAGCGTCTAGTTTATCTGCGTATATCACCGAAATACATTATCACGCCCATACTTTTACTGACTTAGAAATAAAAATACTATATTAGGCTTATGTACGGAATATTTTTTAACTATTTAATTAGAAGTGGTTCGAAAGCGTGTTTTTTACTTATTAGTCCTGAAGTAACTGAAATTATTTAGTTCTGGCGACCCTTATCGGGATAATGAGATAAACCTATAAAATTATCGATAATATGGTCAATGATACTCGTGTACTAAGTGTACAAAGTTTGAATTACATCTGTCAGTTTGAAATGTTTCAAAATCGAGTACAACGGAGTCGGCTAATACATACAATACAAATGAAACTTATCGAAAACAGAAAATTTTATTCATTCGTTGTAGTAAAAAAAGGGTTAAAGTTAACTTGTACAAATCTAAGAATCAACAACTAATTCAAGAAATAATTTGCCTTAAAATCAAATATATTGAAGCTTATTGCAGACAAAGATGAGGACAATAAAAACATGACACCCAGACACTTGTTTAAGCATGGTTATAAAATTTTATGCGTATTTAAATTCTAAGATAGTGATCTTATATACTGTTATTACCTCATATACTATAACTCGACAAGGTTTTCTGATAATATCGTATACCCTATTATAAAACTTTAGAAACAATGTTAATGAAGATATCAAAACCAAACGTTCACGCCGTATATCTCCGAAGGAGTTTACAGAGGTACTAACGCTTCTGAACATCACGGTGTTCAGAGTAACCACGTTTTTCTTGGACAGTGTACTCACGTAATAGGGGGCAGACCTATCGCCGTTTTGTACGAGATAAAGTATAACTTAGTCATGCAAGTTTCCTCGCGATGTTTTCTTTCACCGTAAACCACCATGATTAATTAACCACACATAGGACTTTAGAAAAGACAAATTAGTGTAGGCCCGACTCGGGATTTGAACTGTCATCGTCTGCACGATAAGCGGTGTTCTATCCACTGAGCTATCACGGTTGAATGAATATAATATATATCCTAGAAAATGCATATTTTTCAACCAACTTCCTCGGTATAACTATTATTTTCACAGAATTAGGGCATGTTAATCAGTTTATTACCAATACATGACTTTTACCATTACGCACTAATTCTAGTGTTCTGATTTTTTAATTCAACTGCCTTGTCATTAGAAAAGAGATTCCTAGTTTACAGAAAATTTATATATATGAAGTTTTTCGTTCACTAGTACAAAAAATGATATTCGCATAATTCAAGCACAGTTGTGCGTATACTGTAAATTTCAGCAAAATTATCATAAATAAATATCGGATTCATTAAAATAAATCTTTATTTATTGATTTATTTATATCCATCCCGGTGTTTTGATTAAAATAAACTAGTTGTTAATGGCGCCCATAAAATTGCAGCATATTAAAATTTTACTTTCGTCTTTTTAAAATTTGCGCACGCCACGTTTGCAAATTAGTCGTTATATTGGTTTCTTGAAATCTACCTAGACTGCAATAATAACTAACTTTGCTTACTTGTATCATAATGTCATAATATAAAAGGCTTCATAAAAGTCAAAATGTCATTAGTTTTGTTAGCTTGTTTTGATCGTAAACCGCAAATCAGAAAATAGTTATTATGCATACCAGCAGAAAGCCTCTACCACACCTTCGAAGGTATGTTTGTCACTGAAATGTGCCTTTTATATCTTTAGTCGGATACATGTTTTCTTATTAATTGACTTTGGCATAACGAGTATGGCATACTCTTCAAATTTCGCATTGATGGTAATACATAAGAGTTTTGGGATAAAGAATTTTAATATAAACTATTTTTGGTAGGTACTTTATGCAATTTATTTGGGATAAAGGGTAATATGAAATTTTAGAACATAAATATATTTTAAAAACACCAATACAAATAAAAAAGGCAAGGGCCACCCGTAAGACGCCTTTTTATGTGGGTTACCATTACCAACATACTAAAATTAACATTGAAACATTATGCTAAGTAACCTTTATGCCAGTAAAAACTATGCGAAAACATTTCAGCAGACCGACTGCTCAACGTGCCATCTGAAACACGTAATTCTCTAGTCATTCAGTGGAAAATATCCTACCAGACTGTTAAATCACACAAGTAAAATTTTTTGCGTGTTCCTAACCCCACGAAATAAAACTTCCGAATTGTGTGCATAAAGTCATTATCATCATTCTTAGTTCATATAAGATCACATAATAATACATACAATACAATTCGGGTAGGCAGTGACCATTGATCGCTACTTTGTACGATCCTGGCAAACCTGTCTAGCTTCGTTCACATCTGAGGTCGATTAAATCACCTAAATGCCACTGCAAATAAGAAATCATCTTTCCACTCCAATTTTGTAAATGAGCTTGTTTTGGCAGGCTACTTTGGAAAATACCTGAACAAGTACAACGGCTCCTACATCCCCCCCGGCTGGAGGGAGTGGGGCGGCCTCATCATGAACTCCAAGTACTACAACTACAGCATCAACATGAACGGGAAGAAGATCAAACATGGGGATGACTATATCAAGGTGACTACCCATTTATGTCCATTTACGTCCATCTTAGCTAAGTAACAAAAGTAGCCATCGGTACAGAAGCTCCTGAAAGAACTTTGCGATATCGTTATCTCGGATGTGCTTCCTTGACTTCGGCTATACTTTCCATAAGAACAGGAAAGGTGATAGTGTATACCTTAAAAATGAATTAACATATTTCTCTCTGGGAAAGGCAGAGACTATCAATCGTGTCATTGAACGATTTTGGCAAACCTGTCTAGTTTCAATAGGCTATTTGACTAAGTTTTGAAAACTATCTTACGGTGTTAATTTGTTTATAAGGAGCCCTAAAAAATATTTTTCTGTCTTCATTTTAGCTATTTTATTAAAAAATCGAAAAAGAAAATGCAATATTCAAATTTGCCGCGAAAATGCGACTTTAAATAATATGGCGGCTGTAGCACAAATGACGTCAATTCCGCATTAAACACCAATGAGCGAAGCGATACACAGACAGTTTATGCACGATCTACGTCATTATAGAAATAGCCAATCACGGTCGTTTCTAGTCACGTGACAGTTGCATCAAAAATACTTATTTTAGAAGACGGATTTTAGTGAAATAATGCAATATTTTTATCTCGCATTATTACATATTGCTCCAGAAAAGAAATATTAAGACTAATGAAATAAAAGAAATGTATATTTTTATTACAGTCAAATAGCCTAATAAAAAACGATTTATTGTCAATCCAGGACTACTATCCCGATCTGATAGCCAACGACTCCATAGCGTTCCTGCGGGCCTCCAAACGACGGTTCTCGAGGAAGCCGGTGCTCCTCGTCATGTCCTTCCCAGCCCCTCATGGCCCTGAAGACTCCGCGCCGCAGTACTCTCATCTGTTCTTCAATGTAACCACACATCAGTAAGTTATTAATCTTAACGTTTAGTTTGCCGTGCAATGTCGGCTTGTAATGCCATTACCCCTTTCTACCCACGGGTATCGTAAGAGTCTAAGGGTATGGGGATTTTTAAAGTGGTTTTTGGGCGATGCGGTTGGAGACTCATCTTCTCCCCTATCTACTTCCAAATGTGGCTGACGAGTTGCTAGCTCAGAAACTCTGGCTATCCCGTTTAGGGATTTATAGCCGTGAGTATGTGTATGTATGTATGTTTAATTGGTGTGCCTATTCTTTTTTCTTAAGCTGCGTAACTTAACTTTACCGTGGGCGCTGTACAAGGCATGATTATTGAAGCTTTTCAAGTGTTTGTTTGTCTTATGACTGGGGACCCATCACCGACATTAAACCGTTTGGCCCACTTTCGTAGTCAACCTATACGTAGAAAGTACACTTACAAGAGTTAAAACAACAGTTTAAATAGCCCGATAGTGCTTCGATTATTGCACAGAACTGGTTTCACATATTATTAATTAAGTTGAAATTCTACCTGCTTTAATAAAGTCATATTGAGGCTTCCTATTTTACCAATATAGCACTTAATGTCCTGTTAGCTTATGTTACATTTCCTTAATATGGTTGAGTAAAAATTCATATCAAATTTTAGTTCCGTGGCGTGGCTTTTAGTTTACGTAAAATGTAGATGTAGTGCGACCTGACTAAAAATGAAATTGAAAAATTAAATTATCAATGACATGTCAAACATTGTAGTAATTGCCTGTTTTTTAGTTTAGCCGTGTAGTGCCGGCTCAGAATGTCACTACCCCTGTCCACCCATGGGTGTCGCAAGAGGCGACTATGAGTATGGGGCTTTATTAAGTGGTTTTTGGGCGATGCAGTTGGAGACCCATTACCAAAGATACTTTATATCTACCATCTTGTCCCCTATCAACTACCAAATGTGGCTGAAGAGTTTCTAGCTCTGGAGACCTTTTGAATATATTCTACCCGAACTATAAACAACTTTTTAATCATCACCAATTTTTTTAAAATCACCGAATGTTTTTCAAACAGTAGCACTAGCACTCATTTATACAATCATATTCGTGACTCCAGAAGGGCTGACTTAAAACAGTTTTCCGTCGAAAGACAAACACATCTAAATTTCTACCGTTGTAGTGAAGTCTAGTAGAAAAGCAGGACTTACAACTACTTAAATATTAAATAAGTCGCCGGAGCTATTTTGTGAAGTGGAACGTGAAATGTCACCCCCGAAATTTCAGCACTAGAACCCGTTGCCCTGAATAACTTTGCACTACGAACTCGAGTGCCAGCCCTGATTTATGTTTCATAGAAATGTACAGCCTTAAAGACACATGCGGGTAAAAGGGGCGCTTTCATAGCTTGATTGGATTGGTAGGGTCAGCAGATTCGGAAGGGTTTTTATCTATAGGAGTTATTTCGCCATTGAATATAGGTTGCTTTGTCACGAATGTACCGATGTACTTTATTTTAAATCCGGGTTAAAAGGTGATTATTTCGAAAAGTAACAGGAAGTAATAGTTCATAAATGGCAAGACTTTTTACCTGTATGTATGTAATGGCTTCAGATGAATTTCGTTACGAAAATGATACTTTCGGCAAAGTAAGTCAATACGTAGCAGTAACGATTTTACTTCATTATTCTGTCTAGTTTGAAGTAGCTAAATTAAAAACTTTAAAATAACATTAAAGTCATAAAAGTATCTATTTATATAATATAATATTTAGGTATTTTATATTATCTGAAATGTAAACACTTATTAACACATACATGAAATCCGTTTTTTATTACCGCTTATTAACTAAATACGACACGGTACAACAAATCATATTTTTTTATTCATATTTATCATGTGTCTGTCTATCTGTCTATTTGTTTGGCTATTCTTTAAAACGGCTGGTCCAATTTTGACGGGCTTATATCGTTAAAGAGAAACATAGTATTTAAATAAACTTTCATGGGGTTATGCGTAAAAATGTATAATAAAATACCTGAGGACATTTTAAATTTATAAGAAACAAAATTCAAAGCAGTAGTTAAAAGAAATCTTAGTTCGAAAGCCTTTACAATGTTAATGATTACATTAATGATGAAGTGGCTTGGTGTCATCAGGGCTCTGTGCAGGATGTTTCCGGGCTAACACCAAAAGTGTAATTACCGTAAAAAAAGATGTGTGTTGACGAGTTTCTTACGGGTTCTTCTCTCAACAAAACACCTTCCGAATCCGAAGTAAACTTAGCATGAAGTTGGAATTTGACTTTCAAAAAACAAAGATTTATCTTTTTCCTTTGAAATAAATGATTATTTTATTTATTTTTTATATTTATACGAAGCTGGTTAGGTTCGCTAGTATAAAACTCGTGACACGGAGTTTGTGATTATAATTTTTGAAACAACTGAACCGATTTAATGACTATTCTTTTATTTTAGACAGTTTTGTCTAGTATCCTACATTTTGTAAATAAAATTACAAAGTACAAAACTTTACTAAGTAAAATCAGTGATATTTAAAAAAAACTTACAATAAATCTCTGAGCTGTTTTTTTAGTGATAGAAAGCTACTTGTAAATTAAACTTAAATTACTCCGCCGATAAAAGTTTTCCTACATTACAGGTTTTGAATGTTGAATACATACATACATACATATACTCACGGATATAATTCCCTAGAAGGGGAGCCAGAGCCAAGGAATTATAAATTCCTCAGCCACTTTTGGAAATTGAGTGACTCAAAAATCCAATAAATAGCCCCAATACCCTTAGTCGCCTCTTACGACACCCGTGGGTAGAAAGGGGTAGCGACATTCTAAGCCGGCACTACACGGCAAGAATTTTGAATCCATGTAGAACAAGAGTTGGCCGGTAATACTCTCATGTACAAATAATTTGAGAAACGTTAGCTTAAGTATAGCTTACAATAACTAATTAAGTTTTAGTAGTAATACGTCTCAGTCAGAAACCTCTCTGCCATATTATATCTGTCAGATGATGTTGCGGCAGTCGACAGCTGCGCTAACTTATTGCTTTTGGGAATTCAACC
Source organism: Bedellia somnulentella (assembly GCA_963576735.1). Classification (NCBI taxonomy): domain Eukaryota; kingdom Metazoa; phylum Arthropoda; class Insecta; order Lepidoptera; family Bedelliidae; genus Bedellia; species Bedellia somnulentella. The sequence continues at coordinate 13,716,819 of OY755172.1, read as the reverse complement.
GTGCACAGCATATTGAGATTTTGACTGGGACTTGATGCACCATATTAATATTGTAGTATTTGTGTCTGCCAAGCTTCATTGAATTGTAAATAAATGACAGAGTACCGTAAATGGTTTGTTTTAAATATGAGATCTTGGTAATACAATTGCCAACGTTTGCTGAATTGCTGAAGTTTAGTTTGGGAGCAGTTTTCATGTAGTTTTTTTGCACAAATATCTGGGTAAGGTGTGGAGAAAAGGGGAAAATCTTCCACCAGGCAGTGGTATGCCTGGGGACCGCGATCCGACTGTATTAAGTTGGAACTTTTATAGATACTAAGTATTTTAGAAACTTAAATACATAATGCTATGTAGGATTTATATGGCGAGTCTTTATGACGAGTGTTACGTATATTGCCTGGTTACGCGTTGCTGTGGAAAGTGATTTTTCTTGCACTGTCACCGTTTCTATGTAATGCGCATCATTGTGTACTGATAGTCGCTACAAAGGGATGATAATATTTATGCATACTTCGGCCAATTAAGGAGTAGGTTCAGAATGAGAATTTTCCCAACCAGTATAAAGGTGAATAGATAGCAAAAGTAGAATACAGATTTAGTGTCAATAAATATTATATACTTATTGCATTATTTGGAGTTGTTTGGCCAACCATCCCTTCATTAAATCGTCGTCGCTTCAGCCAATATCTTTATTATGAATAATTAATTACTTACGTCATACATTGGCTTCCAGTGTTTTTCGGAAAGACAAGTTTTGCACAAAGCCTACTTCATTTCGTCGTCCCCAGTGACAGGCAAAGCCCACCTTTTAGCCTCAACAGATATCAGTTCTTTACATTCAATTTAGGTCCCGGCTCTTCTTATCTTGGCATATACGTATATCAACTAAAAGTTAGTTTTGTTTATCAAGTTCCACCCATTTTTCGCCATAACAATGCCTTCCATATTCTTCTTTGGGTGACTTAAAACACGTTGTAAGACGTCACTTCTCTACGCCGTACCGTCAACCCAAACTACTGGAATAATAATCCTCTAATCACCTTTGATGCGATGGCACAGGTAGACCAGAACATTAAATTAAACCCCTATGATTTGCCAGATTAATGTAATCGACAGGTAAATCGATTAAAGTGTGCAAATGCGATGCTGTATTTAAAAAATAATAGCATCGCAGCATTCCGGTTTCTTTATGAAGTCGTTCGGTAGCATTCGAAATTCATATAATTAGCATCAAGATCATAAACAATAGTGAAATAAAACAAGCTCCAGTAAAGCCAACATAATCTCACTATTTTATTTGAGCCGGGGTGGTCGACCGTCATCGAATGCATCGAATCTGCATAACTGCCGTGTTCTGCAAAATATTTATCGCACATTCTGAGGTCGGCACTCTTTGATCTCAACTTAATGTACAGCGAAGCTAAATTTGCAATTGGTGTTACAAACTAGAAATAATAGTAGAGCTTCCTTTATTATTAACCAGAAATATTTTGCGTGACCTGCAAAGCTAGTACAAGCGACCTTTTAACTAGATATCTCGTGGTATAAAACAGCTATCTTTTTCTCACTGACTTAGTATCGTATATTATCATCTCATTCTAACCGATATCGTGACGATAAAATAGCGCTCATGCTAGGCTTCCTGTTCGGAACGTTGAGTAGAAAAGTAAAGTACTTTTAAACCTATTAAAATTTACAGTCCGTTAAAACTTTTAGTGTCAGCACCGTCTCCCTGTTGAGATGAAAGTGAAGACTTGCCAGTTGTTACATAATGACTGATTTCATTAGTTAACAAGTGATGACTGTCTTTCTTTCCAGGATAATAGACGTCACACCATAACAAGTGTGTAAAACTAAAGTTTAGATAGTGCTTCCTTGTACTATTACTCGTTAATTACTCTTTTCTACATAAACCATTAACAAATTAAATTAAATCTTCAGTGCATTTCGAATTATAGGAATTATTATTTTTCTTCGTTCTGTTTAGATTTTTTTTCGGTCTCTAAGATATTTATTTTAGTTAAAATTTCAGTTCGATAATACAGCTTTTGTTATAAATGAACTCGCCTTTTCTGTGTGATCAGATCGCCTATAACTTTACAATAACTTACATATTATGTGGGTTCATTCCACACTATATATTGTTTCGCCTAAACAGTCTAAGAATAACTCTACCTTTAATGCTTTTTGCTGTGTAGTGTCGGCTTAGAATAGCACTACCCCATTTCTTCCGGTGGGTGGGTTCCGACTAACGGTATTGGGGCTTTTAAGGGATTTTTGGGCGATGCGGTTGGAGACCCATCACCAACAACCTTTATTTAACTATCTTCTCCCCACTCAACTTTCCAAAAGCGGCTGAGGAATTTCTAATTCCTTAGCTCTGGCTACCCCTTCTAGGGATTTACAGCCGTGAGTATATGTTTCTACCTTTAATGGTAAAAAGGGTCGGCGAATCGTAGGGGTACACACTGTTTACGCGATTAAATATTTTAATGTATATTATAAGATATAGAAAACAAAAACTTAGACCTAATAGCTGTTTCTAAAGTCGTCGTGCTCATAAAAATATCATAGAAATTACCAATTTATCGATCACGACCAAAAAAGGTGCCTACATTTTATAACGAAACTAAAGACTGACTAGCTAAAAATAACACATCGATTAATATATACTGATTTTAGAGTGCCGAAAGATTCTTTAGGTTGTCCAAACTTTTTGGATTATATACAAGAATCAATATATATATTTCACTGGTATTAAAATCCTTTTTATTCTAAGGATAGTTTAACATTTAATAGTTTTAAAGTTTTCTGTGCAAAGCCGGTCAGGTCATTAGTATATTTTATTATATTATTCTTGGTGATAAACAGTTCAGTGACATCTTTTTAATATTTTTATGTGCACATAATATAAAGCGCCTATGTTATTTGTTTTCTTCATTAATCAATAATCGGCCAAGAGCGGGTCGGACCACGCGCAAAATTGGGCTTCGTCATAAGATACTCGTGCTGTTACTTCATAAATCATGCAAAGGATTACAGTCGTAAAAAAGTTATCTATACTAAAAGTTTCACGGCTATAAATCCCTAAAAGGGGCAGCCAGAGCTTCAGAATCAGAAAATTCTTTAGCCACTTTTGGAAGTTAAGTGGGGTGAAAAATATAAAATAAATGTTTTTGGTGATGGGTCTCCAGCCTGAAGGCTCAAAAATCACTTAAAAAGCCCCGACACCCCCAGTCGCCTCTTAATATTAATAATAATACAATTACAAAAAAAAAGGTCGGTATAAAAGCCAAAGTACAACTGGCGGTCTTATCACTAAGAGCGATCTCTTCCAGACAACCCATTAATGGAAAGATTTGCTGGATTAAAAACATGTTCGGTAGATGTCCAATAAATTAAACTGATTTGCTTAAAAACTAAAATTATTCATCAAACTATTATCTATCTATTTTAAGTATTACTAAATATTTATTAAGTTCAAATACACTTACAGATACAGATAGTATTCCATAAAATAAATAATATTCAATAAATACAATACATATGCAATATATATAAAGATTTTTAAATAAAATACATATATACATTTTACGACATAATATATAAACTTTTGTATGTAACACAAATAATATTATAATGTTTCGGAGAGGAAGTGTTTTTTTAACCATTTTCTTGAAAATAGGGAGAGACTTGGCTAATCGCACCTCTACAGGAAGACCGTTCCATAGTTGTACAGCCTGGACGGTAAAGGAGGAACTGTAAAAATTGGTGGAATGGGAAGGGGTACTCAACAAAAGATTGTGGTAAGAACGTAGATTGAGGTCATGTGAAGAGTGAAGGAATTGGAAACGCTCTTTAAGGTAGGAAGGGGTGGCAGGATTAAACAAGATAGAGTACAGGAGAGACAGAGTATGTGCATTCCGGCGGAGACGAATTGGAAGCCACTGAAGTTTATTGCGATACGCAGAGACATAGTCATATTTACGCAGTCCGAAAATAAACCTAATACATAAGTTTTGTAAGCGCTCAAGTTTGTTCAGTTGATCTTCAGTTAGATCGAGATAGCAGGTGTCAGCATAATCAAGAATAGGTAGTAGAAGAGATTGGGCTAACGCAGTTTTGGTAGCAGTAGGGAGAAAGTTACGTAGCCTCCTGAGGGACCCTGCTGACGCAAACAGCCTCCGGCTTACTAATTCCAGTTGCGGTACCCAAGATAAGGTGCTATCTATCATCACACCAAGGTTTTTTACAGCAACGCTGAAAGGAATGGATGTGCCATCAAATAAAACAGGCGGTAGTGATTTATAGTCAATCTTGGAAACAATTCGTGAGCTACCAACTATAATTATTTGCGTTTTATTCGGATTACCCATGGGAAGAATTGGGGTAGTGCTATTTTAAACCGACACTCCACAGCAAACATAACATTTAATTGCAACTTGCATTGACTACGTACTATGCCGTGAAGCGCCGTCTTAGAATGTTACTACCCCTTTCTACTCATAGGTGTCGTAAGAGGCGACTAAGGGTATGGAGCTTGTTTAAGTGTTTATGGGCGATGCGGTTCGAAACCCATCACCAACGATGCTTTATTTCTACCATCTTGTCCTCCATCAACTTCCAAATGTGTCTGAGAAGTTATCTAGCTCTGAAGCTGTGAACCTTTTTGGGATTTCTGGCCGTGAGTGCATGTTTGTATGTACGTATGTCGCTACATACATACATACATATACTCACGGCTATAAATCCCTAGAAGGGATAGCCAGAGCTAACGAATTAGAAATTCCTCAGCCACTTTTGGAAGTTGCGTGGGGAAAAGATGGTAAAATAAAGGTTGTTGGTGATGGCTCTCCAACCGCATCGCCCAAAAATCCCTTAAAAAGCTCCAATACCGTTAGTCGCCTCTTACGTACACCCATCGGAAGAAAAGGGGTAGTGCTATTCTAAGCCGACACTACACAGCAACAGTATGTCGCTACGTTTCTTATAAATATCTAGCTATATATAAATGTAATATTTCAAACATGCCATAATATATATCATGTAAAGACAATGGTATAGCTATAAAACTAACTTTTATTTATAATTAATAAAACATTATTTTCAGCACACCAACGTACGACATGGCACCTAACCCTGACAAACAGTGGATCCTGCGGGTGACTGACAAGATGAAGCCAATCCATAAACAATTTACTGACCTCCTTATGACGAAACGGCTACAGACTCTACAGAGCGTAGATGTTGTAAGTATATAGCGATGCTATAAGCGTATAGTAAATGTTAGATTAGATAGAACTTCAACAGACAAGGGCTGAACATTGGCCTCCCACGCAGATCTTCGTAATAATGATCTGAGATTACTTTTATCTTCCCGTTTGTAGCGTAATCCTCCTCCTGCCTCTGTGGTCTCGCGGTTAAGCGCTTGGCTGCAATTACGGAGGTCTCGGGTTCAATCCCCGGGGAAAACTCACAAATTTAATTTGTAAGATTTAACCCAGTTTGGAAGAATATTGTAGGCATGAGTCACCTGATAATCCAAAAATTAAGATGATTCCGTGCTTCGGAGGGCACGCTAAGACATCGGTCTCGGCTACTATCACGGTAGTAGTCGTTAGTCTGTCAACCCACATGGCCAGCGTGGTGAACTATGGCTAAATCACCCTATAGGCTTGTGTAGGCTCGAGCCCCTTGGTGGAGACATATATGTGCTATGAGATTGTAACGTAAAAAAGGAACAAAATGTTTAAAGTCGGTATTACCCCATATGCTATAAAGAGTGCGGTTGCAAATGACCGCGGGATATGATAACCTAACTTAGTTTAATCACACACTTGATGTCTTTGTAGTCATGTCATGTAACACCCATCAGTAGTCAAGTCATCATCACATCATCATGTTTCTCTATTGCCAATAAAAAGAAGGATGAAATAATTTTGATGCTTTTGACTTTCCATAATAATATGGAAAGTCATTATTAATTAATTATTAATAATCTTAATAACAAATTTGCTGTGTAGTGTCAGCATAGAATAACACTACCCCATTTCTTCCGGTGGGTGCACGTAAGAGGCGACTAACGGATTTGGAGCTTTTAAGGGATTTTTGGGCGATGTGGTTGGAGACCCATCACCGAAAACCTTTATTTTACCATCTTTTCCCCACTAAAATTTGTAAACGTGGCTGAAGAATTTCCAATTCCTTAGCTCTGGCTACCCCTTCTAGGGATTTATAGCCGTGAGCATATGTATGTATTAATAATCGAAATATAAATTTTCATTCTGTATTCATGAATTCCAGGCAGTTGAAAGAGTCTACCAGGAACTGAAATCTCTCGGTGAATTGGACAATACGTATCTAGTGTACACTTCAGACCATGGCTATCACCTTGGGCAGTTTGGCCTGCTGAAGGGGAAGAGCTTTCCTTTCGAGTTCGATATAAGAGTTCCCTTCCTTGTGAGAGGACCTGGCGTTGAACCTGGAACTGTGTAAGTTATTTTGATCACATTTACATACTAACTTATACTCACGTCTCTACATTCCAAAAAAGGGTAGCCAGAGCTTTAGAATTAGAAAGTTTTCGGCCCGTTTTGGAACTTAAATGTGAAAAGGATAGTTAAATAAGGTTGTTGGTGATGGATCTCAAACCGCATCAACCAACTATCACTTAAACAACCCCAATACCCCAAGTTGCCTCCTACGATATCCGCATGAAGATATGGGGGTTAGTGTTATTCCGTGTTAGTGATATGATAATATTTGAGCAGTTATATTCACATATAATCCATCCAACTATCTTTTAATCCGCTTTTGCTATACATTGATAAGATAGTTCTCATGCTGATTTCAGGGTTGACGACATCGTGTTGAATATTGATCTTGCTCCCACATTCTTGGATATGGGTGGCGTAGACCTTCCTCCCCATATGGATGGAAGATCTCTTCTCCCGTTGCTACAACCTCGGAGAAGGAGACAGGCTGCTGCGCACTGGCCTGACACATTTTTGGTGGAAAGGTATGTTGAAGTTTTAAGATATATGTTATTTAAAACATGTATTGTTACAGAAAAGTTACAATATATACATAATATATATATCTTACCACACTCAAAAAATCTACTCCCGCTATTATGATATCTACTAGAACCAAGTTGCCCACCTTAAGTTAGTCCAGACTTTGAGTTATCTCAAAATCTCCGCGTTGGCGATGCAATTTTTCCATTAACGTTTCGTTGATCCTTGAGCTTTCTGAAGACGGTTATTGTACGCGGCAACACATACAGGTGTTAATTGTGATGCTTTTTTAAGGCTATTAAAAAGTAATCTACATAGAGCTGACATTTTATAATTGTTTAACATACATTACATACATATACTCACGGCTGTACCCAGTGGCGGATTTACAAATTTTCAGGGTATAGGCTGTGAAGCTTTTGCCGCCCTTGTCTCCACAATTGTCAAACTGTCATGTCCTAGATTATTTTTAAAATTCAACAATTTCGTTGGAATTGCACGTAAAATAAAATAACGCATTCGGGGAAAAATATTTTTTTGACTTCAGACTATTTCGCTATCGCTGCTCAAGGTTTTTTTAGAATAAAATCGGTAAAATTATTTACTATAATCAAAATAAAATCACTAAATTGTACATAAACCATGCAGTTCACAGCCTCCAACTAATAGTAGGATTTACATATATCGGTTGATAGTAGGAAGAGAGAAATCCATTTTCTATAATTTCGCTCTTTACACTCATTCAAAATAAAGAGAGGGCGCAAAGACCGATTACTGGTTGGGGGCGGCGAACTAGCTGTTTGCTCTAGAATATGGAAGATTGCTAAATGGATTCACGGAACGTACAATGACAAATGACAAGTGAGGAAGAAAAGTCGTCGGCAAAATTTGTTGCAGACTACTATCTGTAAGACATCAGAAAACAGAATACAGAAAACCGTCGCACAGAAATATTTTTAATTTCTACGAGGTGTAAAAAAAAATAAAAAAAAATCGGTCCCCAAATTTGCCGCCCCAAAAATCTGCCGCCCTAGGCTCAAGCCTACTCAGCCTGCTGGTAAATCCGCCACTGGCTGTACCCAGAGCTAGAGAATTAAAAATTCATAAGCCACTTTTGGAAGTTAGGTGGGGAAAAGATGGTAAAATAAAGGTTGTTAGTGATGGATCTCCAACCGCATCGCCCAAAAATCTATTAAAAAGCCCCAATCCTCTTACGTACACCCACGGGAAAAAACGGGGTAGTGCTATTCTAAACTGACACTAGACAGCAACAATTGTTTCAATATTTCACTTTGATTTTATAAGTTGAGATATAATGTGGTGAATTTGAAATTTCCAGCTCGGGTCGTCGTGACGTTCACGGGCATTCAAGATTCTCACAAGCTCAAAGCGCCAGTAAAAATCCATACTTCATTACTGATGCATCCGATGACAATTCTTTCGAAAATTCTGGATTTGAATATGAAGATGATGACGACGGCTTCCTAGACCCAGATGATGAAGAAATTGATGATGTAAGTAGAAAAACATCCTTATTAAAAAGTAAGGACCATATTTTTGATTAAGAAATTGATGATGTAAGTAGAAAAACATCCTCATTAAAAAGTAAGGACCATATTTTTTAATAATAAATTCTTTCAAGGTGACTGATGAAGGTGAAGATGAAAGCGATAACAGTGAACCTGTAGTAACAAATGAGAGCCATAATCCAACACTAGAAGTATTAGAGAAAGATTGGGAAAGTGACATCGAAAACCAAACAAGTTATTTAGAAAAGCAATTTGATCGTAAGTTTTTTTCTTTTTGTCATTAAATTATAAAGTAATTGCTTTGAATTTCTTTCTTTAAAACTAAAATATTGTTTTCAGAGGAAAATCTTTATACGAGTAAAACTACTCGTTTGGAAATAGAATGTTCAAAAGCAGAACTCCGTGCTCCTTGTGCGGCTGGCAGGAAATGGAAGTGCGTCCTGATAAATGGACGATGGAGGCGACATAAATGTAAATATGAAGTAAGTTAAAGCACGGATTTATGTATATATTTCCATCAGATATTACGAATGGTTTATTAAGTATACATCGATAAAGTAATTCTTTACAATAATTAACACAAATTAATATGTTAGGTATATTTTTGTACAATTCTTATTCCAATAATTTATAAACACTATAAAAAAATATAAAGACTATAATTTTTTGCTTCAGCCTGAAATAAATGTGTCTCAACCAAAAATGACAACTAAAAAATGTGCCTGTTTCACACCCAGTGGTCTGGTTTACACAAGATTAGAAACTGATGGTACAATAGCAAGAAGACCAGCTGAATCTCAAAATGTTACTAGAAGTCGCAGGTCCCTAAATAATGAAGTGTTTGAACCAAATACTGTTGAAGATATCTTGAAAGTTAATCCTAGTATAGGACATTTAACTTTCAAAAATGGATATTCTGATGATCAAGAATCTAGAATAATAAATGATAGGATTGACACGCTTATTAAAGAAGCAGAAGCTTTTCTTGAAAGTTATGAACGCTCACAGAATAAAGTGCATAAGAGAATCAAACGACGAGCTCAACATTTCTTAACAAATAAGCACAAAAAAAGAAATGAAGCTATTTTTAACAATAACGACTCCTCTCTTGAATGCAAAATAGAAAAGGATGGCACTGTGAATTGTTCACAAATGATTTATAATGATTTAAAAGCGTGGCACTCAAATAGATTGAGTTTGGAAGACCAAATAAGGCAGTTAAGGACCAAACTTGAGGATTTAAAAGAAATCAAAAGGCATTTAAAAACATCAAAGCCAGCTGTGGGTTTGACCGATTCTATCACTCATCATTCTATAGAGCTCCCTTCAAAGTCTACAGCTCACAATATGTCAGTTAGTGAAATTGAACAAAGAAGAGACTTCTTGAGGAAAAACAAATCTCATAGAGGTAGGTCTAGACATCGGACAAATGTTGATACAAGTAACAAGCATATAAACCAGTTTCTCTCATCTATAGATACTACAACAAGTGACGATGTTCTTGATCAAACGAGTATAGGTTTCACGGAAACATTCAAAACAAATACACCTGAAAGTGACAGCAAGAATGGTTCACACGAATTTGAATTATCAAAACCCCAAGTCACTACAGTAGTTTTAGAAAATAACTACTCTGAAAAAAATGATCGTGAATCAAATATTCATTCACCAATAATTAGTGAATTTAGCACTGACAATCCTCAACTTCTGCCGGTCACAACAAAAGTTTTTACGGAATCAACATATTCCGTACCTTTAGATTTAGCTGCTACAAATTACTATAATGCCGCTATTGATAAAGTTTTGTCGACCCACAAAACAAAACTAGAGGAAGAGAGAAAACTGATAGGTGTCCAAAATAATTCAACCACAACAGTGGATCCATCGAATCTTGGGCCAGCCCGATACGATGCCTCCGAATATGATTATAAGAATGTCAAAAAAGGTAAATTGCAGCATTCTGGAGAGTTCCCAAAAGCAACAGATATATTTCAAAGGCGTCTCCATCCTCTTTTTATAGAAAATGAAGATAAACACATTTGCTACTGCGAAGAAAATAAGTGAGTATAATTTAAATAGTCTTTATAAAAATAGCTTATCATGTTATATACTATATGCATTATGTAATTACGATTTTACTATTGGTATAATCTTTTTTAGGAAACCACGAGTTCTTCCGAATATTTATTTAGAAGCGGCACAAAAAGCGAGAGAAGAACGCAGAAAATTGAAGGAGCAAAAGATTCGTAAGAAAATAAGGAAAGCCAAGAAAAAGGTATTCCTAAAATTTGCCTACTAGACAACAACGCTTGCTTTCAATATGCATGTTTCATAAACTAAAATAATTTTCCAGGCTGAACTTGAAAAGCTATGTGAATCCGAAAGAATGAACTGTTTCCGTCATGACAATGATCACTGGAGAACAGCACCGCTGTGGTCAGCGGGCCCATTTTGTTTTTGTATGAGCTCGTCTAATAATACATACAACTGCATCAGAACCATAAATGCAACTCACAATTTGTTGTATTGTGAGTTTGTAACCGGCCTTGTCACATACTATAATCTTCGCATAGGTAAGTGTATTATTGTATTTTTTTATACAACACCATTATATTTGAAAATGGTTATCTAACGATTGCGAACACATTACTTATTAATCACTTTTTGAGTCGACAACGGATCTTTTCATCAACTAACTATTATGTGAACCCACCTATTTTTCACTTCCACCCCAACTTTCTTAAGATTTGAATTGTAGTGTCTGTTATAGTATGTACACACGGACCAAACCGTAGGTTAAGCCTGGTTTTCATCTTTCACCGTCACTCTTTATTTTAAGCCAGTGGTTTAGGGTTTTCTGCTCCTCTTATATTCAATTAAGTAGATGAATGCCGCTTTATGACCTTTAACATAACTTGCAGTGGTTTCACGGTGTGTATGCGTGTTTGGCGCAAACTTTACGACTGAATTGTAAAGCACTAACATACCCTGATTTTTTTATAATGATAGTTTGCACGCTAAGTAAGGTTGAATTATAAAATAAATAAAATAAATAAAATAAATAAAATAAATAAAATAAATAAAATAAATAAAATAAATAAAATAAAATAAAATTTGTTTATTTTGGACAGTTCCATATGTTGTTAGCATATCTTAAAAATAGGTTAGTATATTAAAACTAGGTAAGTACAAAAAAGTAATAATAATTCAGTTCAAATATTTGCCCAACCGAACTCCAGGCACACTGACGTGCATATTAACGCAGTGCCTCTGGAATGGGCAATCGGGCTTATTATTCAAGACCTTCAGGATACTGTTCGAGCTTCCTCTCACCCTCCTTGGCATTGAGGCCATCCTTTTGCGCAACACTGTGGTAAAGCCGTCTGTGTGCGCTAGTGCAAACATTCCGGAGGCACTGCAGAAGCGAGGAAGCCCCAACAGCATCCTGAGGCAATTATTATATTGAACACGAAGGGCGCTGAGAGCCCGCCGCGTACAGCTGACCCATAGACTGCATGTGTACAGGGTTTGGCAGAAGGCTTTAAAAAGATTATGATTATATTAGATGATTATGATTAGATTATGGGTTAACTGAAATAGGCATAGTGCTTGACAATTTTTAATCTACTAACACAATAAAATTATCAAATGAATGGATTAAAAATATGTAGGAAATGAAATGTCTTCTGGTCATCCAGATATATTTTTTGATTTGCTAAGAAATACAATGAAAACTAAAACTTCTATTGGAGCCTAGCTATGTGTAATTAACTAATGCAAACTTTTTATGTCCAGATCCATTTGAAACTCAAAACAGAGTGAAGTATTTGACTCCGGCTGAAAAAGAATATTACCATAACCGTCTGCAGCAGTTGCTCAGCTGCCGCGGAGAGTCATGTCGAAGATTTGGACATTCTAATGGCATAGGTATTACACACCTTATAACTTTAGCTATATAAAACTATTTCTTTCTTTAATTAATATAACATACTTATTTGTTCTACGAGACAATATAGACAACTTTATATACTTATAATACTTTGTAAAAAAATGTAGATTATGTCGTACTTACCTATATGTTAATTTTATCTGCAGGAAGCGCGGAGGAAGCTATGAGTAAAAGAATGAACGAGCAGCATATTCTACGAGGAGATACTCTTGGCTTCAAAGAAAGGTTAGATTTTATATAAAGCCTCCACTACTAAAACCTTATACAACCGATTTCCTATTTTGAAGTCACACTATCCAAGCCAAAAGTGAGTGTTTCGAATTACAAGAAGTTTCAACCAGTTCGGGAATACACGGTGTAAATGACATGGGTAATGTTTGTAGCCGTATAGTGTCGGTCTTGGTAGTTAGGGAGACACTTACAAGCGCCACTTTGAACTACTCAAATAACCCCCTCATACTCTACTAATATAAACTAATATGAATATCCATTTTATTTAAAATTACAGACCCTGGAGGTGGAGTGGTTACGGTCGTCGCTACGCTCGAGCAAGGGAACTTCATAGAAGAAGACATATGATAGATTTCTAGTCGGATATCAATAAGTGATTTAGAAATATAAGCTTCTGTTGAGAAAATTATTGATTCATACGACCGATTTCTAAATTGAGTATTACAGCTGAGAACAACTTAAGTATCGTTCTGTCGCATTGAAATCTTAACAACTGAATGAGACAAAACGATACTAAAGTCGTTCTCAGCTTGAATACTCAATTCGGAAATCGGGCGTTACAGCTTTAAATATGCCACATTCGTGATAACCGCGCCGACTCTAAGAAGTCAATGAATACTAAATGAAGCAATTTATTTGTTAGGATAGTTAATTTATTATCATAAATATATGTGAAACATGAACAATAAAATGTTTTCAATTTGAACTTCATAGTGAGTTTATTAAAACCTAAAGGGTTAAACGTTTGTTTTTAATAAATCAACCAATTATTTATCGCTATATCAATAAGTGATTTAGAAGTATAAGCTTCTGTTGAGAAAATTATTGATTCTTACGACCGATTTCTGAATTGAGTATTCCAGCTGAGAACAACTTAAGTGTCGTTCTGTCGCATTGATCAGCATGTATTATCAAAGATAGAGTATCTTAAGCATTAAGTAGGCATCTCTTTTGGAGGCATTTCTTGGAAAACATAGGCTTTTTAAATTCGCACTATTAAAATAGACATATTATTAATTACAATTAATTAGTACTATTTTCAATTGATTATAATATAAAGGGCGGCAATTCCTGAAATAAAAATACCTCTAAATAATTACTGTTTTAAAAATGATATATTATAAGTCAGGCTTCGTCATATGTACCCACTCAGTGGGTTGTATACCTTGAGCAGAGACTGAGGATCATTCGACTTTTGCATTTCCTTGCTCTTTGAATGCCGGCTAGAGCTTTCTAGTGATGGCGACAACGGTGAATGACACAGCGGTCCAAGAGCATTAGAATAGAAAACTCTTTATTGCACATCAAAAAGGAGAAACATTTACAAATAAACAGAATTAAATAACAAAAGTACATTTGGTGGTCTTATCACTAAAAGCGATCTCTTCCAGAAAACCTTTGAATGATTAGGTATTTTTTATCCTACTTCTTACTTCATCGGGATACTTAATAACATATTATTGTATTCTACCATTTTTTTTTAACAAACGCCGATACGAATGACTTAATAAGTAAATTCACATTTTGCATCATGGCCTTGCCCTACCATTAGGTCATTTTTATGATTGTATAGATTCTGCATAAACATATATCTTAGAATAGGGCTTGTTCCATAAACATATTATAGATTTTATCGTGTAAATAAATTATGCTTTAATGCCAATGTGTAAGAAATAATGCGAATGAGTTAATATAGGTAATAGAAGTAATTTATGGTTTGTAGTAATTGATGTGCTATAAGATATGTTCAGATGTAGAGCTGTTATTGAAGTGATATTATACTTGTTGCCATTGTGATGATACCGTGTAATCATTTTACAGTAAAATACAGTGTAAAACTATTTGTGTTTTCCTTGATAAGTTTCCCAATTTTAGTCAGAGTAAAATTCCCAGGTATGGGGAGCATGAAATGACGCCAATTTAAAAATAGAACATTTATGTATGTGTGCATAGCATAACGGCCCATACCTTCATATTTGAAGAATCTGACTGTCCACCGAAGAAGCTCATCCGTGACATCCGTGTGTGTTTTTAATGTAAGTTCAGGCCAAGATTGACTCTGAAAGTGGGTCAAACGAGTATTCCGCAAAGTTGATCTAGACTAGAGTTCTTAGTCCAAGTTCCGTTGTAAACCCAAAACTAACTCATACCTCCATAGCTTTACCATATAAGACTTAAGGAATCAGCAAAGATACGAATGTGGCAGTGCGAGATTCAGATACATACTTATACTCACGGCTATAAATCCCTTGAAGGGTAGCCAGAGCTAGGGAATTAGAAATTCCTCAGCCACTTTTAGAAGACGCGTGGGGAAAAGATGGTATAATAAAGGTTAGAATGTTTTTGTTCATGAAAACCTCATGAGGGGATTATTACTAATAAATAAAGGATAAAATAAAAATTGTTAAAAATGCCGTGTAGTGCCGGCTTAGAATGTTGCTACCCCTTTCTACCCACGGGTGTCGTAAGAGGCGACTAAGGGTATTGGGGCTTTTTATTGGATTTATGGGCGATGCGGCTGGAGACCCGTCACCAAAAACCTTTATTTTACCATCTTTTCCCCAACTTCCAAAAGTGGTTGAGGAATTTATAATTCCTTAGCTCTGGCTACCCCTTCTAGGGAAATATAGCCGTGAGTATATGTATGTATGTAAAAATTGTTAGTGATTATTCTCCAACCCTTAATACTTAGTATCGTATACTGTCATTTCATTCTAACCGATATTGTGACGATGAAATAGCGCTCGTGCTAGGCCTCCTAAGACCAATTTACATACCAAGGACAACAACGCCGATGGTAGTTAAATTCATTGCTCACATTCCTCATCTCCATCAATCTAAATAAATTAGATATCTATGGATTTTACATATCATAACTAAATTGAAGTGTATAGATATGTAAAATTGACATAATTTTCTAGACCTAGCGTCTATGGACTATGCCGAGGAGAGACAGACAAAGAGACGGACCAGTCAAAACAATGAGGGTTTCTTGTTGGCTCATCATAAACTTAAGAGTTATACTCTTATCGCTGTAACATTCTCTAGTCATATCAATTCAAAGCCTTTTACTCGATCTCTTGGTAAGATACGACTTGTTGGCTGAAACCCCAAAAATACAAACACACATACATATACTCACGTCATTATTATCCATTGGGGTAGGCAGAGAATATTGATCGCCACTTTGTACGATCCTGACAAACCTCTCCAGCTTCGTTTACATCCATCAATCTTTTTATACATGCTCTTTTATTCTTCATACTTTCCTGTCCTAAAAACATACATAGATAAGTTGTTCCACTCACTGTAATGTATGAAACTCGAACATTCCAAGCACAAACATTATTACGATTGACAGATTCAACTGTTGGAGCATTCCACCGTCACGTACAGACAAATCGTACACAATTTTTGACCTTAATAATGATATATTTATTTAATGACTTATTTAAAGTAGTTGGAATGTATTATGTCTGTTGAAAACCCTATCAATCTTTGACTCGTACGATAAAAAAACACAGTGAAATTCATTAATTATGTCATAAAACAAAATCAAAGTGCCGTCACGTACGGACAGCCAAAGTCAACCAAGGTGCTTGATGGATGACGAGAAGTTAATTTTTCAGCGAATCTATAAAGCTAGGTGCAAAGTTGTCTATGAAAGAAATAAAGGTTAATAAATAAACTAGACAGAGAAATAATAAAAACATAAGAAAAGAAAGTTTTGATTTTTTTATAAATTATATTGTTGTGTCACGTACAGACACCTTGCGTCACGTGTGAAATTTTGTACGAAATAGTCAATACAAAATCATCATTTTTACCTCAGACTTGCAGTGTTGCTTGCATTTTATAATTTTTCCGTCTGTTTCAATGCAGTGGATGTTACAAATTCCTGTAACCGCTTTAGTATTATCGTAGTAGTTGCAGTTTTAACTCTTTTCGGATATTTCCGTGGATGGGTGGGACATAAAATAATATAAAAAAATTATTTCGCGGTGATTTGTGGACGGCCTAAGCCAATATCTGTTAAATTTTATATGGAGAAGCTATATTTCCTAAAAATGAGAAACTTCCGTCAACGTTAGAATTATGAACCCATTTTTTAGTTCGTCAAAGTATGTTTTTCTCTCAGTTTTCTCGTTTTTCTGCTTCTAGATCATGTTCTGATGACTGCTGCTGCTTATTTTTTTGTAGATTTCGAAATTCATTTTGTGTCATTAGCGGTATAGTTTGGATCCTCAGTCTTTCTCCTCTCACGAAGTTTTCTCATAGGACTCGCGCTTGTTCATTGCGGTTTATCAGACATAATGTCGCAAATAGTTGTTCTTGTAGCAATAAAAGTAAAAACATTTGATAATATCCCAACAGTTGCTAAGAAAGCGCAATTTTAGTGTCTTGACAAATTCCCGTCACGTACAGACATCCAATCCCTGTGCACTATAAGAGTAAGTAAAGATGTGACAATAAATCTTTTGGTATAAAATCATTGGAAGCACCAAGTTAGCTTTATTAATTAAAATATTTTGTTGCTTGAAAACGTCGTTGTACTTATAAACTTAGTACATATCAAATAAGTGTCACGTACAGACACTCAAACTTGCCTAATTTTGGAGTCCAATTACAAGAGATACTTTAAATTTATGACAAAAGCTAGAATTTGGCATTAATCTACACCTTCTCACTTGTTAGAAACACGAAACAGATTGTCCGTATCTTTTAACAGTTGACTGCAACAACTTAGTGAAGTTGGCGATCTAATTCGTAATTATCAGAGTATTTTTCTTGCGTCGTTTAAAGGAGGGTAGTTAATTATCTAGCAATCGCCGTTTATAAATTTGTTTTGATTATGAAAGTTAAGAGTGTACTGTTTCAAAAAATATATACTAACATATAGAAATATGAAGTTGGTATCTCATCAAAAATTTCCGTATTTTCGTGGAATGCTCCTGTTACATAATATTTAGGCACATATAAGAATAATATGAATAAAAGACTTCAAAACTTTTTAAAAATTTAATACCGTATCAAGATCCTCATCATCGCAAAGTGAAAATAAATTATTGCAATTTCCAACATTACTATATATTTTATCTAATACAGGACTTTGGGGGCACTCGGATTGTGTACTTTCAGGGGATATGTCTTCAGCCTCTGCTTCTTCTACAAACGATTCCCATTTGGATTTCTTTCTTGGTTGAGAACAGATTTTATCACTTTGTGTTTTAATCATAACTTTTTCTTGAAAATATTTTTTCTCCATCTCTGATTGCGAAGTTTCATAATAAGTAAAATTTTGGTTGTTTAAATTATTAATTTTGGGAGGACTTGTTGCTTTATAGTCTAAAGTATTTTGTTTCAAAAGAGGTGGTTCAAATGAAGGCTTTTTCTTTTTTGGAATAACCTTATTGTAACGTAAACTACAAGGCTGATCAATCAATGCAGATTCATAAGGATCATCATTTTCCTCAGACTTTTTAAGGTTGTTTTTAAACTTTGAGGGAGCTTTATAACTACGCTGTTTCTTTGGTACATCTAAGACAACTTCTTTATCATCCAGATACATTTTTTCTACAACTTTTGAATCATTATCAGATTCTGAATTTTCAGCGTTTACAAATGATTTCCATTTACTTTGTTTTATTCTACAATCTTTATTAGTCACAGGCTCTTCGATTTCTTCATCAGAGTCAGGCTCTGCTGATTGATTTGCTTCATCACTTTCTTGCCGGAGACCATTTAATCTTTGAACATGTAATCTGCATTCTTTGCCGCTGCCAACACCATAATGACGTTTTATGGATTGATTTTCACCACACATTTTACACTGCCATTTATTAGATTTTTTAGCCTGATGTACCTAGAACAATTTTATTATTTTAATTGAGAGTGACAAATTTTTTTTTTACTTATTATAATAATAAAAAAATATTATTTGTTATAATATATAAGCCATGTTTTAATAAATATTATAACATGGCTGCATATAAATTTAAGCATATCTTTAAAACCCTTTTTTGTGAATGCAAGTATACATAATAGTCACAACTATGATGAGATATTGCAAATGAGGGGTAGCCATAGCTTCAGATAGGAACAAACTCCAGCCACTTTTGGAAGTTTAGTGAGGAAAAGATTGTAAAATAAGGAATGATTGTTGATGGTTCTGCAGCAACATCACCCAATTGTTTCTATGCTCATTTCAGGAACTATCAGTCGGATATGAAAAATACTAACAGTATTAGATAGCCCAATTATTAGGGAAGGCTATAGGACATTATATTGCATAATATATCTATCTATACACACTATTTATAACTCAAAAAAAAAAAAAAAAAAAGTCAAAAAGTTTATTCTTCAAAATTAAGTTAAAAACTAACATTTTTTGAACGTCAAATGTTTTTAAATTTATCATTAGTCCGTTGCTTCGGAAGGTGTTCGTAAAGAGAAGAAGCAACAAAGAAACTCTTTACATTCACATTTTTTCATTTTTTCAAAACATGGTTTGTACAATTTCAGTTTATTAACATGTTTTTACTTTATAAAAGATTTTCTATGCGACAAAACCAAACGCTTGTTTGACATAATAAAAATAAATTGTCCATCACAAAAAACCAATCACATAACGTGAGAAGAAAAATCCTCACCAGACAATTATTCCTGGGAATAACGAGGGAAGATTTATAGCTTTACGGACACGGTCATGTGCGCGTTGGGTCCTTGTCGTTTAAAAAATCTTGAACACTGTAGTAAGATTTCTTTAAAAGCATTGCTTTAATTGCCTTTTTAAAAGATGCCACAGGCAATTCCAACATGTCAGAATGAAGTTTGTTGAACATTTGGAGGGATATTCCCATAAAGGAGTTACTTACTTTATTAAGTCTCCACTTCGGTACGTTAAGTTTGTCCTTATTTCGAGTGTTAACAGTATGCCTATCACTAACTTTACTAAATTGACATATATTCTTTTTAGCATACATTAAATTCTCAAATATGTATTGGCAAGGGACAGTTAAAATGCCAATATCTTTAAATTTTTCGCGCAACGAATACCTCGACCTCAACATGTAAATAGATCGGATAGCTCGCTTTTGTAAGACGAAAACTTTATGAACATCACCCGCTTTACCCCATAATAAAATACCGTACGACATAATACTATGAAAATAACTGAAATACACAATGCGAGCTGTTTCTACGTCTGCTATTTCTCTAATCTTACGCACGGCATACGCTGCTGAGCTCAGCCTTTTAGAAAGTGTTAGTATATGGGGTCCCCATTGCAACTTAGAATCGATTATTATCCCTAGGAATTTTGTCTCTTTCACTAATTCTACTTTTTCACTATCAATAACAATATTGTTTTCAACTTGCCTAACATTCGGTAAAGTAAATTTAATACATTTAGTTTTTTTGGCATTTAGAACCAGGTTATTTACAGTAAACCAATGCAATACCAGTGAGATAGCTTTATTTACGTCGTCAAGAGATGTAGAGGATCTCGCTACATTAAATATTAAAGATGTGTCATCTGCAAACATAACTATCTCAGAATACTTTTGTACCATAAATGGTAAATCATTAATGTAAATCAGAAACAGTAATGGGCCAAGTATAGAACCTTGAGGAACGCCCATTTCTATTTCCGATCCTTCCGACGTGGTTCCATTAATATCAACCTTTAAAGTTCTTTTATTAAGATATGATGCCATCAATTTCAGTGCTTGCTCGTCAAAACCGTAATATTTAAGTTTAATCAACGCTATCTCTTTTTTTACACAATCAAAAGCTTTTGTGAGGTCACAGAATATACCTAACGCATCCCGGGAGTTTTCCCATGAATTAAAAATATGTTTCATTAGTGACACTCCTGCATCTACAGTAGACCTACCTTTGGTGAAACCATATTGCTCGTCATGGAATATATTATGTTTGTTGAAATAAGAAAGCATTTGGTTGGACATGATTTTCTCAAATACTTTACTGAGAACTGGTAAAATAGAAATAGGCCTATAATTGGTAAAGTCCTGACTATCTCCTGATTTATGGAGTGGGATGAGCCTACTTAACTTCATGCAGTCTGGAAATTCTCCTATATCTATACATTTATTAAAAAGTATCGTTAAATGTGGAGCGATTATATTTATTATTCTGTTTATGACGAAAACTGACATTCCGGTTATGTCTTCGGTTTTTTTAAGACTAATAGTTTTAAAATTTTTAATTATATCATTACTGTCAACATACATGAAAGAAAACTGTGCTGTTGTTTTGGTAACATTTCGTTCCAACAACTCAAGAGCTTTTTGGGGACATGAATTTAATTTCTCTGTTGTCTGAGTAGGGGTATTAATAAAATGATTTTCAAAAATGTCAGCAATTTGTGATCTTGACTGTATCAGTTCATTATCTAATAATAAATTGAGATCATGTGGGGACTTTAGTTTTCCAGTTTCACTGTTAATTATTTTCCAGACAGTCTTACTATTGTTAGAAGAATTCTTAATTTTATGTTTTATGCATCTAGATTTAGCTTCACCACAAACTTTTTTGAAAATTTTTGAATAATTTCTGACATAAATAATAAAATCTTGGTTGAAGTTATAGGACTTTTCTCTATAAATGTTATATAGGTGATCTCTACTTATTCTAATTCCAGTGGTGGCCCATTCAGCAAAAGAGCATTTTGTATTACACAGTATTACCTTAGTTTTAAAGATTTTGTTAAATTCTGTTTTCAGCCCATTGATGAAAGAAAGACAATTCTCTAATGATTCACTGCTTCTCATTGGGGGGCTGATGCTAGACCTAATATTATTTTCAAATAAGCTAAGTTTTTTTTCAGTTATCTGTCTACATACTATTGACTTTTTCTTTTCAATGGTAAATTCTAAATTTATAAATTGACCCTTGTGGTCTGAGGTAATGCAATCAAAAAGGAAGTGACCGGAGTAATCACAATTGCAATAAATATTATCTAAACATGTTGCAGAGGTCGAGGTAATTCGGGTTGGCTCATTAAATACATTTAGAAGATTAAATGATTGAAAAAATGTTAATATTCTCTCCTTTACTAGACCCTCACCCAACAAGTCAACATTGAAATCCCCACAAACTACAACCTCTCTGGAGCTGCGGGAAGCCATCCCCAAAGCATCTTCCATCACTGCTTCAAAGATGTCATAGTTACCTTTGGGTGGGCGATATACACACAAAATTATGTACTTGTTCAATTCAATGCATGAGATTTCTACATGTTGTTCAACAGAGAGTCTACAGATGTCTTTTCTTTCTTTAAATTTAATGTCTACATATAATAGTATCATACTACCCCCACACATTATGGACTCTCTGTTAAAACAACTGCCCACTGTGTAATTCTTTAAACTAAACTTCATTTGTTCGGCTTTTAACCAGTGTTCTGTTAAACAAAGTATTTTGGCATTGTACTTATTAATGAATAATTCTAATTCTAATAATTTGCAGGAAAGGCTCTGTATGTTCTGATGAACAAGAGAAATGTATGCCTTTTCCTTTGTCTTACTACCTAGTTTAAAGCTAAATTTGCAGATACATTAGTACATGTACTAATAACTGCATCCAAGTCAGTTGAAATAGTTATGTTATTCAAATTAATAACATTGTTGTAAATAATATTACTAGCTAGTAACATAGCTAGACGTTTTTTAGAATGTTCAGGTACTTTCAAGGTACTTTTAGTCAAAAATGGTTTCTTAATATAGTTATTTATATTAAAATTAACAATTTTTTGCCTATATCCCAAGGTCAAATTATATAGTAACATATTTAATTTATAAATCCTAGTATTAACCTTATAGCTAAGATGCTTGGAATATAGGAAGTCACTTATAATTATTTTTCTGACATTTAAATTAACCAACTTGTCAAATGATTTCTTCAAGTCACTTGGTTTAACCATGTTACTTGAACCAATTAAAATAACTAAAGTAGTGTTGGAGTCATATTGTGCTTTTAAAACAGAATTTATTATTTGTGAGTAACTTGCTCCGGGCATACAAGTATTTAAGATACATTGGTCTAATTCTTTGTTTAAATGATGGCCAATGTTAACACCAAGAGAATCGGAGAAGACTAAAGTCCTCTGAGTCGACACACCTCTATTGTAAGCAAAAGTGGGCTGAACCATATTATTTCTATTTTCAGGGGATACATCATTTATGACAGTACTTACGCTTTCACACTTATTGCAAAACCCAGAAAGTGTTTCTACTGTTTTGATATTTTCATTACCTAATTCTATGATTTCTTCTAAACCTTCTATGTAGCTTTGCATCTCTAAGTGGCTGTTATGATACTTTAATGTAATATCTTGAAGAGATTTTTCCAATTCAAACTCATAAATGGCTGAACCGATGTAGCTGAAAACTTGTAAGGAGGTAGTCTAAAACCAGTAGAACAATCCTTTTTCATAACATTATAAAGAGGAATGATTTGTATTGGCTCCACTACAGCTCAATTAAATTCAATATTTCTTTTATTAGATAGGAAACTAAAACTTTCAGAAGTAACATATATCATCAAGCTAAATATTACAGAGGTCAGAGTGAGAATACAATACTTAACACTATTTCTATCTAATCCAAGTAAACCAGAAGGTCAGAGTAGAACTATGGAATAAAAATGAGTGGGTTTATCGGTGTATTGTATGCCTCTTTTTTGCTGGCAATCAAGTGGAACATGCTTTATTGGTGAATGAGTAGCAAAATTTCATAAATAAACGATGTATGACGGTTAAATATGAAGGGAATTAGGGTGATTCTGAAAAAAAAAGAAATCAATGTTTTTGAATGTGTGGAAGACTTTAATTATCTGACGAGATTTATACTACGATAAGAACGTATGAGAAGGAAAAGAACGGATGTAACTAATAAAAATCACTACTTACTTGAAAAACCGTACATTTGTAGCATCTTAGAACTTGAAATATTTGAGGCATGCTTGATTCTAATTTTATGGATATTATGTGTTGAATCAATAAAGTCAAACTGATACTTAACTCAACTATTAAAACAAATAAGAGTTTACTTTCCTCTACATATTCGGCATTTGAAAATGTTGAATGGTTGAAGTAGTTTGAAACTTTCTAAACAAAACATAGCTACAAATTTAAACTGTCAAAAGTAAACCAACCAAACCAAATGCCATTTTTCATTTCTAAGTTGGCCAATGAGGGAGAGGGAGACGCTCAGCTGTGAATAACATAAACGCAAAGTGACACGACACGACGCACGGACAAGTATTTTTGAAATCTAGTCGGACAAAAACCCCAATTACGAAATTGCCATTATGAACCTAAAAACTAGTTCCAAGTAGAGATAACAAACCGATGAACTATGTTTAGGCACATCTACCCTCATATTTTGTCCGCCGCGCGCACAACGACAGTCGGAACTCGATCGTTTTAACTTGTGCATTGAATCAGTTCTCGGCGGCCTTAAAAATCGACAACTTTAAGGATTTTTTTAAAGATTTCAAAGTTTACCTTGCAGTTTGAAAGTGATGGATTCTTATAGAGTAGGTAAGTGGCTTTATTAGTGGTTTTAAAGAACAGTCATAACCTAATTAACTATGTCTTTTTTTGAACTAATGAAAAACCACTTAGTTTCATACTCCGATTTTGATACGTTTTGTTCTTTGCTAAGGTTTTTGTTTGGGTGCCCGGATATACCCGGCTATGATTTTTATTGAGGGTTGTTTTAGACATAATACCCTTCTAAAATACAATGAAAACACATCCGGATACGTCCGGTTACATGACTTTTTTTAAACCAAAAAAAGATAGTTTTTCGATAAAATGTAAATTTCTTTTTTTTTTTTAAAGTTATTTTTGTATTATATTTTCTTCTTTTAGGATCCGAAGGTACTTCAGGAGTAAGGGTTGCGACCCGACGCTACTTTTGTTATCGAATTAAAATGAAGATTTACCCAATTTGGATGCCAAATTAGAATTTTTAAGAGAAAATATCTTAATAGACCAGAATTTTAAAAGGGACCAAATTGTTTTGACCCTGGGTTCTCCCGCGCTATGCTGGATGTGCAACCGGGTAACATTCTAAGCTAAATAGAATCCAATAAGACACAAAAATAATTTTGTCCGACTAGATTTCAAAAATACCAGTATGTGCGACGCTTCAACGACATCAACAGTCCTGCTGCTAACTAAGGCTGCTAACAATGTTCTAATTTTAATTTCATCAAAGGATTTATGTTGTCATAACCATTCTGAATAAAAAATAATTTTACCAAAACTCTTCAAAACTGTTTTTTATTTTTTTGCTCAGATGTTGTAGATTTCACTGACTTTAAGTGCAAATATCACTTTACTTTAAATATTCGATAGGCAAAGTTTTACTAAAGTGATGCTAATTACAAAACCATTTGGAGTTATTATGGTTTTAAACAATATTTTCTTGGAATTAAATAAAAAAACAAGCTATGACGACCTTTATTTTATAAAAATGAAACTGTAACAGTGTTTCACCTTCAATATAATTTCAAAGGTATTAGTTTTTGCAGTTTATTAATAAAATACTGAAAACCACAGGTTTTTAATATAATATCGTAATAATATCATTTGAGACCACAAATTCGTATTTTTTTGCAATCAGCAACATTTTTACTAAACATTTCGCTTCATTAGCATTTCGTTACATGATTTAATCGACTGGTGACGTCATTAAAAACAAAAATTTAACAATCTTTAAAAAATCATAACTAATTAATATTACTCATTTTAAGTAATATTAATTAGTTATTTGACTTTTCCCATAATTAAATAATAGAATGAGGATAATTTAAATATATATTTAGTAAATTCACCTTCAAGCGAAAGCTTAAAAACCTTTTGCTATTTCAACAAAATCCTTTGGATAATCCCCCACCCATTCTTCCTTATTAATTAGAAGTAGTTAATCAATGGATCAAACAATTATATTAGTTTTCCTTTTGTACGTATAAATATGACTATTTGAAATAGCCTTGCTATTATCGTTTATTAATTTTTAGTTATGTGTCATATGAATTTATCATTACAGTTATTAATTTTTTTCTATTTGATTTTTTGACAATTTGTTTTAATAAATCAATTGTTTTGTATATTCATGTTTATAGTTTTGTTGATTTGTTTGATATATTTATATATTTAAATTAGAGATGCAACGGAACGGGCATAACGGAAGCAGAAACGGAAACAGATGTCAAAAGTAAATCTTAACGGAAGCGGAAACAGAAGCGGAAACGGAAGCGTTAACACTATGCAAAAAAAGAACAATTTTACATAATTTTCTTTATTTAATTTATACTTCAGTAGTCAAGGAAAGTAAGCGGAAAGGAGTCGGCAACTATCTGTAGCACGCGCGCCTGGACGCACGACGCTCGTGTACAATTGTACATTCGTCTAGACCTGTGTCGATCGATCATTTTAGACGAACCGGGTCAATCACGACCCACAACAATGGCGATCGAGTCAAAAGATTCGATCGATCGATCGTTCGACTAGTTGGTATGACAGTGGTGATCGAAACCGTATAGGACATGTGTTGTTTATTAACAAATATAATATATTAAAATTTCGTGTTTTCGAACGAGAGGTCTTTTTTAGAAATAAATCTATACTAATATTATAAAGAGGAAAGGTTTGATTTTTTGTTTGTTTGTTTGTTTGAATTGAATAGGCTCCAAAACTACTGGACGGATTTGAAAAATTCTTTCACTGTTTTAATGCTACACTATTCCCGAGTGACATAGGCTATATTTCATTTTCAAAAAAATTAGGGATCCTTACGTAAACTTCAAAAATGTAACCCAAGGTGTTAAAGAAATACCAAAAAAAATCCTTACATCGCGTGCACTGCGAAAACTACTGACAATAGAATAAAATTATGTACTACAATTTTATAGAACACATAATTATCTAAAAAAATGCCCCGACAGCATGTCTCTAACTATTATAGTTATCTCACAACAAGCGTCATTATTTAAAATTATTTAAAAATTAAATTAAAATCCTGCTTTAGAAAAGGCTCTTTATTTGTACCTATCTAATCCTTATGAAAAACGTATATATTATTTCAGACTACTTCAATACCCTTATATTACTTTTTGAATTATTCAATTCGAACATTCCATTCGAAAGTTATCTCGAATTAAAAAAATAGATAAAACTCCGCTCGATTAGCTATGCATAGTAAGTTGTTGCAGGCGTCACGAAGGGGTACGGGAGGCTGCTTATCAAAGAGTTAAAGCAAAATTTAATTGTAGCGACTATTATCACTGGCCCAGCAGCCGGTCAATTAGCTCATATACCGAGGATACCGATGATCCCAACTGATCTGCCAATTCCATTTAAACGGCTACAATTTCCGGTTAAAACATCTTTTGCTTTAACAATTAATAAGTTCCAAGGCCAAACCTTCAAATTAGTAGGGATTGACCTGCGCAAGAATTGTTTTACTCACGCTCAACTGTACGTTGGCCTGTCGCGGGTGGGAGCTCTTGAACATCAATTTATTTTGCTGCCCCAAAATACAACAACGTCAAATATTGTTTACAGGGAAGCTCTAACTCTATAAATTGAATGGCTTTTGATGTAATTACTCATTATGAAAAAAAAAAAAAATTATATCTAAATATAAATACAAAAAAATATAACATACATACATACATATACTCACGGCTATAAATCCCTAGAAGGGGTAGCCAGAGCTAAGGAATCAGAAATTCCTCAGCCACTTTTGGAAGTCTGCTGTGTAGTGTCGAGGGGGAGCGATTATATTTATTATTCTGTTTATGACGAAAACTGACATTCCTGTTATGTCTTCGGTTTTATACATATACTAGCAGCCCGTCCCGGCTTCGCTCGGGCATGAATTATCATTAACATTTTGTTTTTTATTTCATTACATGTATTATTATTTTAATATATTTTTTTTAAGTTTTAAGCTATGTTATATTTTTTTGCTGTGTAGTGTCGGCTTAGAATAGCACTACCCCATTTCTTCCGGTGGGTGTACGTAAGAGGCGACTAACGGTATTGAGGCTTTTAAGGGATTTTGGGCGATGCGGTTGGAGACCCTTCACCAACAACCTTTATTTTACCATCTTTTCCCCACACAACTTCCAAAAGTGGCTGAGGAATTTCTAATTCCTTAGCTCTGGCTGCCCCTTTTAGGGATTTATAGCCGTGAGTATATGTGTGTATGTACTTTTGGAAGTTATGTGGGGAAAAGATGGTGAAATAAAGGTTGTTGGTGATGGGTCACCAACCGCATCGCCCAAAAATCCCTCAAAAGCCCCAAAACCGTTAGTCGCCTCTTACGTACACCCACCGGAAGAAATGGGGTAGTGCTATTCTAAGCCGCCACTACACAGCAAAAAATATAACATAGCTTAAAACTTAAAAAAATATATTAAAATAATAATACATGTAATAAAATAAAAAACAAAATGTTAATGATAATTCATGCCCGAGCGAAGCCGGGACGGGCTGCTAGTAATATTAATAAAACACTTCATTACATAAAATAATTTAAATATATCTGAAAATCTTTTCGATACAACAAATACACAAAAATAATACTAGTAGTAAAGCAAAAGTGACAAGAAAGCGTAAATTTAGTTAAAATTATATTTGTGTATCTTACCAACCAACGCTTATAATTTCTTATTAGTAAAACGATCGATCGAACGTGATTGATTGGTTTAATTATTTCTTTTTTATAAGGTCGGACCTTGATTATATGATCGACGTTACTTCGATCGATCGATTAATTTCTCAGCTCAATACAATAGAAGCGAGGAAGCTAATGATCATATTGCATTTTATGCGCGCGTGAAAGAGATAGCCATCATTTTGTTAGTTGCTTTGACCTATGATCAAATGATCGAATCAATTCGTAAAATACAGGCGAAATAAAACTCTACCGTCTATGGTTTAAGCACTAATACTGCTTGCTAATGTTACCATGATGTAATCTGCAACTCAAACGTTTCGTTCGGTCGGTCATTTGATCGAAGCTTTTAGAAATGCAAGACTCGATCAATCGAGAATGGTTAGTGTTCGAATCAAAACAGTTCGATCGATCGCGATCGACACAGTTCTACATTCGTCCTCGCGCGGCCCCCGCAACCACCGGCGCCGTGCCGCCTAGCGTCTACTGCACCGCTCCTGCCTCATCGCTCTCTCTGCGCTTCCCTTAAGAGTTCTGTTATAAAGTTTGCGGAACCAGAAGCAGAAACAGAAGTGAGAAAACATGCGGAACTTCTGCAGTTGCGGAAGCGGAAGCAGAGTTCTGTTGCAACACTAATTTAAATGTGTGTGTCGCAGGAAAATCGTCAAACTCGTTAACTTATAAGTTTATTAGGAAACTTGTAAGTTGACGGAAATCCGTCAAACAACTTGCGATTTTACATCTTACCTGATAGTTTTTAGGAAACTTGTAAAATAACGGTCTCACCTCCGGAAACTTGTAAGTGGGGATCATATTTGACAAGTTTCCGAGTTTAAAATTCTGTATTTTAGGAACTTTACAATTTTCCTGAATCCCGCTAGGAAAGTTGTCAATACAGCGCTGACGGCGCGGAGAGAGGGATGTTAGTCAATGCGGATTGGCTGGCGGCGGTCACATGACGTGACGCATTCGCGCGTTTTTTCAACCGACAATCAACACTAATATTTTCCTTGCTTTACTGATGCTTTTCTGTTATTTGCTGTCACTGACATAAAATTAAAACGTTTTAAGAGTATTTATTATATACTAGTGGATCGTCCCAGCTTCGCACGGGTAGCGTTGTTTTTTTAAATATCTGAGGTTTCTTTCTTCAGTCACTGCTCAAGCATTGTGAAATTCAGCGTAATGTTTTTAATTTATTAAATTTATAGCACTCCCTTAACAGTGTAGTTTGGTGATTTTCATTGCGCTTTAATGAACGGTTCAGTATTTCCGTTTAATAGCAAATTTTGGAATAAAACGCCATGAAGTATTTATAACAATCTAAAAAATAAATCATTACGTTACGTAGGATGCAACTACTGGCGCCATCTAGTATGTGATATGTAAATTAGTAAAGATTTGGTTTCGATCACGGGCGCGATGGCTTATTTTATGTATAATTTCAGTGTTTGTCTACCGATTTCTATGATTCTTTTTTTATTGAATAGGTAATAATGTTGCCTTGTTTAAATAAGGGATGAATGAGAGGTTTACAAACGTAAGAGTAAACAAATATAATCAGGATGTTCCGAACTGCTAAGCTATCAGGAATTACACGTGTTATTGTGAGTCAACCATAAAAGATAGACATATACTGTTGAGGATTTTTTTTTAGATAATTTTATGAAGAATATTTCCGCCACACATGATTTCTATGTAAGTTTAACCATTAAGGCTGCACACGCGACAGAAGCTTAAAAAATGAAGTAACTTCTCCCGTTTTCCCCAAATTTCCCAAAATTCCCCTTTACTTCTCTGCTGGAAAGTATACAAAAACCTGCGCAGGAGTATGAAAAATAATTGTACCAAGTTTCGTTAAAATCCGTCGAGTAGTTTTTGTTTCCATAAGGAACATACAAACCGACAGACAGACAGACAGACAGACAGACAGACAAAAATTTTACTGAGTGCATTTTTGGCATCAGTATCGATCCCTAATAACCACCTGATAGTTATTTTGAAAATATATTTCATGTACAGAATTGACCTCTCTACAGATTTATTATAAGTACTAGTGGATCGGGCCCAGCTTCGCACGGGTAGCGTAGTTTTAAAAATAATCTGAGGTTTCTTCAATCACTGCTCAACCTTTGCAATTTATAGCATTCCTGCATCACTATGCTTTGTGATTGTGAAAGCGCTTTGATGAACGATTCAGTATCTCCGAAAATAAAACCATGCAGACAAACATACTCCCGGCTAACTTTTGCGCGCGCAACCATTACTAAAAAATTATGTGCGACGACACAGGGCGCGATAGCTTATTTCATGTATAAGTTTGGTTATTCTTTACCGATTTCTATGATTCTTTTTTTATTGAATAGGTAATAATGTAAACTTTTTTAAATGAGAGATGAATGAGAGAACTATAAACGTAAGAGTAAACAAATATAATCAGAATGCTCCGAACTGCTAAGCTATCAGGAATTACACGTGTTATTATGAGTCAACTATAAAAGATAGATATATGCTGCACCAGGATATTTTTTAGAAAATTTTATGTGAAATATTTCCGTCATACATCATTTCTATGTAACTATAACCACTAAGGCTGTACACGCGACGGAAGCTTAAAAAATGGAGTAACTTCCCCCGTTTTCCCAAATTTTCCTAAAATTCCCCTTCACTACTCTGCTGAAAAGTATACAAAAACCTGCCCAGGAGTATGAAGAATAATGGTACCAAGTTTCGTTAAAATCCGTCTAGTATATTTTGTTTCCATAAGGAACATACAAACCGACAGACAGACAGACAGACAGACAGACAGACGGACAGACAGACAGACAGACAGACAAAAAAAATACTGATTGCATTTTTGGCGTCAGTATCGATCACTAATCACCCCCTGATAGTTAATTTGAAAATATATTTAATGTACAGAATTGACCTCTCTACAGATTTATTATCAGTATAGATAGATAATTTGTTTGAGTATATATCTTGAATACCCCTTGAAAGGGTAGCCAGAGCTAGGGAATTATAAATTCCTCAGCCACTTTTGTAAGTTGCGTGGGGAAAGGATGGTGAAATAAAGGTTGTTGGTGATGGGTCTCCCCCAATACCGTTAGTCGCCTCTTACGTACACTCACCGGAAGAAATGGGGTAGTGCTATTCTAAGCCGACACTACACAGCACTATCTTGAGTATTGATCCTTTATAGTTATACAGGGTGGCTCATTCAAATCGGTCAGTATGGGAAAGTCTGAAACTATAAGACATACGAAGATTTGTTCTTAGGAACCATGTCACCGATTTTGATAAAAAGAAAAACTGCATTCATACATTTGAAAAAAAAGCTGTACCCAGCTCGGGAATCGAACCCGGTTGTTTTGAAAAAATAAACTTACACTTTTTCTATTTTGATATCGATTGTGTAGGTCTTAAGCTGTAAATGTCTCCATAAAACATGATGTCTAAAATGAATAAAATGCATTGTTTTGACATACTTTAATTTCTCAAAGTAGGTGTTCGAAGTGACAACCGTTACAATAATCAAGAAGTTCAGGCATGTAAAACTGTCTCTATGACTGTTTGTACCTCTCAACTTATTAATAATAAGTTATTACATACATGCACCGTATCATGTGATTTGCATTAAGTTGAGTTGAGTAAATTTTAACGCAAATTCACCACATGAAGAGACAAAATGCAATAGTAAGATCGTTACCTAAACGTGTTGAAAATTATATTGAAAAAAATGGTGGTCACTTCGAACACCTACTTTAAGAAATTAAAGTATGTCAAAACAATGCATTTTATTCATTTTAGACATCATGTTTTATGGAGACGTTTACAGCTTAAGACCTACATAATCGATATCAAAATAGAAAAAGTGTAAGTGTATTTTTTCAAAACAACCGGGTTCGATTCCCGAGCTGGGTACAGCTTTTTTTCAAATGTATGAATGCAGTTTTTCTTTTTATCAAAATCGGTGACATGATTCCTAAGAACAAATCTTCGTATGTCTTATAGTTTCAGACTTTCCCATACTGACCGATTTGAATGAGCCACCCTGTATAGTATGAATACCATACATGGTCGCCTCGTTTTTCTGCAAAGCGGGTCATATTGCTACTGTTGTGCTAGAGAATGAAAGAACGGTGAACTCCGAATGGTGTATGTGACAGTTTGTGCTCTAACAGTAATATCAGCTTGGTGTGACAAGCGACCGAAGTCAGGAATCCGGCACCTTCTCTGGCACCACGACAATGCGGCGCCGCACACGTCTGCCCGAACACTAGACTTTTTCAACTCGAAAAATGTGTCAATTCTCCCTCACCCGCCATATTCCCCTGACCTAGCGCCTTGTGATTTTTACTTGTTTCCAAAAATCAAAGAAATACTAAAGGGAAAGAGGATGACCCTCGTATAGATAAATAGTATTAAATTATCTTCATAAGTTACTTCAATAGTTCTTTAATAGTCTTATGTATGACATACGTTATCAATCATTTATTATGTAGCTCGGTTGCTTAAAACCCTTTCCCACGATTTGGGATTTGGTATCCACACCACCTTAATAACTATCTTTACTGACATCCATCAAAGTCTACTCACAAGGGAAATTAAAATATGCAAAATATAGTACATTCAACATTTATTTTCTGAGCCACAATCATCATCACAGTTTTTATACAGTAAAAGGTTTACTTAAAAGCTATACATAGTCGTATTTTTATAGTAAAATTGTTTACAATGTATCGTTATCACATTATGATCCTGACATAAATATGCATCTATGATAATACTTATTTATATACATACAGAAAACGTTTACAAAGTAAAGTTTGAAACTTTAAATACATAACAAAAAGCATAGTAATATTAATAGTATTCAATTGGGCCGAAAGTGGCTCTTTTGACTCGACTGCTTCAGAAGGAGGGGAGGGATTTCAATATTTTTCGAGCGCATGTAAATATGTTTTTATTTATAATTTTATGAATTTGTGAAAAGACAACGAAGAACGTTGGTTTTCATTTTAGTTAAAGTTTACCTTATTTGATGGAAAAAAATATGCATTCGTGAAGGAGTTACTGGCTGAAAATAAAAATCGGTTTTCTAATCTGGACTTGATCACAAGCTGCTATCAGGAGAAACGAAATAAATTCATTGGATGAAAAAAGAACACAACATTATAGTACAACGTTAATTTAAAAAAAAACTTCTTTGTAATAAAATTTTATATTAAATAATCTAACTAACAAAATTAAATGCATTAAATTTTATTCATTTTGTCTTTAATTTTTATTAGATATATGTTTTAAACAACCTGGCGGAAATTTCTGTGCGGTAACCTTAAAATAATTAGAAGTAAAATATAATATGAAATGTATCCTGTTTTATTTAGGCCCTGTACTAGTTGTTGTTACCTCGGCAGCAAAAACTGATCGGCCCCCTGATTATGTATCTTTTGCGAGTGACGATTATGTCGCAAGTTGCACGATTGTCGTTGTCAATGTCCTAACATAAATTTGTATGCAATCTGACACATTTGACAGCGACAATATTGCAACTTGCGACACAATCGCGGTCGCTAAAGATACATAATCAGCCCGCCGATTGTTCTAGTGCAACGAGTTTATTATTTATTTAAAAATATTTAATTAATATTTTTAAAGTATATAGTTTTACTTCGAAGAGCCCAATATCTAGTGAAAAGTTAGATTAGAGTGTAGTAACTCAGTCATTAATAATAATGAAAGATATTTAATTATTAAATTAGCAGTTAAATAATGAAATTTCTTTGCCGGAACACAACATAAGCGGTAACAAGCCAGATGAAAGGAAAAAAAAAACATACAGGGACATACGCAGCAAAAGCACGAAAATAAGGAAAATGGACGGA
This sequence comes from Bedellia somnulentella, assembly GCA_963576735.1. Lineage (NCBI taxonomy): Eukaryota > Metazoa > Arthropoda > Insecta > Lepidoptera > Bedelliidae > Bedellia > Bedellia somnulentella. The sequence goes on along the minus strand of OY755172.1, from coordinate 13,682,493 downwards.
CATTTTTTCCAAAATAAAGAAATATCTCAATCATTCATGTCATATAAAATACTTTTATCCATGTTTGTCAATTATAATTTCCCAAACCCAACCAAAATTTAACCCAACAGTGATATGCGAGGAACTCGAATCATTGCATATTGTGTGATACTAATTTCTTAACGTAATTGGCCTAGACCTCGTTTATAAAACATGCCCATTGAACATGCCAAAAACATTTTTATATTTTAAATCGATTAAAGACATCAAACTAAATAACTTTGCCTATGGAATGGTTATCTAAGATATTGTAATATTCAAAATAATTAATACATAAAAAGTGTCGCAGCCTAGATCAAACTGAGAAAGTATAGTGAGGTTCTTAGCCTCAGCTGAAATAAAAAAAAACATCTCAGTCAAAATCATCATGTTTTTTATTTCTCCTTGCTCGGCACAGCCAAAAAGTACTTATTCCATTAATCCATTCAAAATTTAAGCGTCAAACTTACTTGAATAGTGGTAAGCTACCGTGAAAAAAACAGTTTTAAACCGACTTTATTATTTATATTCTGGCAGAGCTACCGAGATATTGAGGGATTTGACAGTTCATGGAGTTTCACTAAAAATGCAACAGAACAGATGGAGTACATTCTAGCACTAATATGTGAAAATGCGAATAGGTTGTATTCTCATTTTAAATTCATCTTCGTTTATTACTATAAATTCGTAATTTTTGGGATATTTTGAGTCTTGCTTAAGTCGTACAGCGCTATCTCACGAGAATTTTCGTAACTAAAATGACAGTTGGAAAACCCCTCATTTCACTTCACAGTGCCCTTCTTGGTGGTCCTATCCTCCAAGGAAGCTAAATAATCTTCAGTATAACCGTTATAAAACTATAGCAATTTTTTAGTAAACTAAATAGTAGGAATAGGTTCAGTACATTAATTTTTACTCAGATTAGGAACTAAATACCTATATTTTTCTCCGTTATTTCAGTTGTTTCTTCATATCATAACATAACACATAAAAATCAGTTATTTTTTTTAAAAAAAATTATTTCTAACGCCCGATTTCTGAATTAAGTATTAAAGCTAAGAACGACTTAAGTATCGTTTTGTCTCATTCAGTTGTTAAGATTTCAATGCGACAGAACGATACTTGAGTTGTTCTCAGCTGGAATACTTAATTCAGAAATCGGTCGTAAGTAACTTTAATACATAAGTAACTAAGAAGGACTTTAACATTTTTCTTTGACATTTTAAGGATCAGATGTTGCTGTTGATGTTGATGTATAAAATGGTTTATCATTAGTGTTAGCTTTCACAGTGGCAATATAAAGGACGACATCATCTTTTGGCACCGTATATTTAACGTTGAAATCGTGGGATTTCAAAAGTATATTAACAAAAATCTATTTTGCCATGCATAGTACGTTTTACTCCCCAGAATATTTCTGTACTAAATACATTGAACCATCATTAAACATTATCTCATAATGTAATCATGCGATTTGAGCTAACTATAAGACTATGTAGTATAGAAGTAAAGGTAGGTATTAGTTAGAGGAGTTTAAATTATGACTAAGTTATTTCATTTATCAGATAGGCGATGTCTATTAGTCAAAAATAATAATCTCATAACAGATTAAAGGCTTAATCTTATCTTAATACATAGTAAATATGAACATTTATATAGCTAGAAAAATATATGTTAATAACATCAAATTATTGACAATCTATCTACAGTATATTTAGTACACATTTATTTTATATTTGCAGTGTGTCAGCAAATTTGGTATGTTTTGAGCAATGGCTAGTACTTGGCACGCTTTCCTTCTTTGGCACGTTTTAAAATTAAACTTAGCACATTTTTTATAGGCCTGGGTCCAGTAGCAGGTAGAACTCAAGTAAAAAAATATTTTAAAGCATTTTTTGTGCCAACGACTTTAACTTATATTCAATATACTTTAGAATATAAAAATATGCGTTGTTTAAAAACTGATAAGCAAGACATCATTGGCGGTCTGGCTTAATTGTTGTTAAAATAATATTTGGGAAATGAATAAATTCGAACACGTATACGGGGAGTTTAAGTAAGACTTGTGTAAAAAAAACACAGAGAAGTAAAACTTTGTAGCAACATTAAATTATTCAGAATTTTCTTACTTGCCACCAATTCAAAGGATCTCCGTGGCATACTCGGTAGAGGGTTCGAAAAGAGCTAAGGGCCACATTTCATATGTCGATTAGGAATGACTTTTCGTAGGCTGGGGTGTTTTTTTATGTTATGAGTATTTTATATAATTGAATACATCGTCAAGTTATACTCACTTACTACTAGTCATTACTTTACTTTTATAAGACTAACTTGATCTGTGTAATATTTTCGTATATATACAGGGTTATTTATTTTTATTTACTAGTTTTTTGATTATTTTTCATTGATAGTTTTGGCACATTTATGGAACATTGAACAATACACAAACATTCACGGAATTACGGTTTACCTTAACATTATTATAAACATTTATTTAAATAGTACTGGAAAATATTAGTCAACTAATTAGTAATAATAGTTTTTTAAATTTTTGAGCTCCTGTCACTGGCCTGCCTTGGATTTCACTGAATTCACATCAATAACAATTTAGTTTCTACTATTGAAAATTTAAATTGTTTGGCTAGAACAATCTTTATGCCTTGCGTTCATGACGGTTGTCCGTCTCGTATACCCTCGCCTTGCCTTTACTCCGGGGCCTTGGGCCTCACACTCCTTCCGAACTCGATCGATTATGTCTGCAACTAATTTCTCCTCCTTTGATCTAGTCTCATCCCATTCCTGCTGGATTGTCTCGACAACTGAAAAAGGAACGATTATACTAATCAGAAAAAATGTGCCGAATGGACTGTCATTCGAGAAAAAAGGGTATTTTCTACAATATTTTTAATGTGCTGTGTAGTGTCGGCTTAGAATAGCACTACCCCATTTCTTCCGGTGGGTGTACGTAAGAGGCGACTAACGGTATTGGGGCTTTTAAGGGATTTTTGGGTGATGTGGTTGGTCTCCCCATCACCAACAACCTTTATTTTATCATCATTTCCCCTCTCAACTTTCCAAAAGTGACTGAGGAATTTTTATTTCCTTAGCTCTGGCTACCCCTTTTAGGGATTTATAGCCGTGATGTATGTATGTATTTTTAATATATTAAACAGCTAGGGTTTTATACCGCATACAACCTATGCATAAATACTATTTACTGAGTGTCATTTTTCATCCTTTTGCACTATTGATTACTATACTTAAATTAAAACCTTTTAGTTCCATCTCTTCACCATTAGAACAATATATATTATTTTATACATATATACACGCCCGTTAGTTCGCATTGGGGTAGGCAGAGACTTTCGATCGCCGCTGTGGAATTAAAATTTAAATATACTATTATTATTAATAGAATCCTCACAGAGTTTTACGAATGCAAGTATAAGGCTCCTAGAGCATACACTATATATTATCTGTAGTTATAGTACCTTTATTACTTCTGGTCGCTCTTTTCGAATCAGATGTTGGTTTTATTGTTACTTTGCTATTAATTTGAAAATTTGGTAACGTTGACTTTGGAATCGACAGCTCTGGATCTTCTTTGGTGTTTTTTGAGATTTGTGAAGACTTTTCTGACGTTTCCACCTGAGCATTTGATAGGACAGGACTGGCGTCCGTAAACATTTCACTGTGTCTGCTAGCTAAATGACCGATGTATCCTGAAAAATCCCACCATATGAGTTTATCTTAAAGTTTTCGTATGATTTGTATGAAATCTTAGATATAGACAGCTGAATGGGAAGTCTCAGATGCATTATCAAATATTAAGAAGAGCCTCATTAAAGATTGATTCAGGTGATAAGGCAAAACATCGCACATGGCTGAGAACACTTTACAGGTATAGGAGGCGTGCGGTTACGTAGTGCAAGAGTGAAGGCAGTCACAATAAACTAGTAAGAAAAGCGCGTGCGGTGTGTTGCCGTTCTTTCGGACGTAATTGCGTGCTGGAGGTCTTCTCTTCAAATCGACAAAGACAATTTCATTCCTATCTCTTCTAACCCTTATTTACATATATTTCTGTCTCGCTCGCACGAAAAGATTCGAGTTTTGCCAAGCGCATACATAGTGATATTAGACGAATCCAATGAGTTTTCGTTGGCTTCATCGACTAGTAGACTATTAAGAGAGACTGGGAATGAGGGTGAATGTGGCCAAAACCATGGTTTTTAAGAGTGTGAAGAATATGACAGAATGCGTGATTGACAATAATGGTAAAAAAGTGGAACAAGTGAAAGAGTTTTGTATACCTGAGAATTTGTTTATTGGGGATGATAGGTTTGATGAAGTCATCAAAAGAATAGTGGGACAGGGTAATGGGGTAAATGAAGTATAATGAATAGCCTAATGGCCAAGTCAATCGGTGTCTGAAACTGAAAAGGCCAGAATGGCTGTGCATGATGCTGTTCTTATTCGTACGCTTATGTATGGCAACGAATGTTAGGTGTGATAGAAGAAGCATAAGAGCAAAGTGAATGCAGTAAAGATAAGGTCCCTGAGAAAATAAATAAATGTAATGCTATATGATCGAATGACAGTGTGATTCGTGAAAGGTGCGGCGTGAAAGAGGGAAAAAGATGGTTGATTATTAGTATGATTATAAGTTGTTAAAAGATATTTATATAGCCAAAGCTGGCGTCTGAGAGTTGAAGAATAAAAGAGCAAGTATGAAAATATTGATGAATATAGGCGAGGTTCGAGAGGTTAGATGTTTTTTTTTGCGGTGTAGTGCCGGCTAAGAATATCACTACCCCTTTCTACCAACGGGTGCCGAAGAGGCGATTAAGGGCATGGGGCTTTTTAAGTGGTTTTTGGGCAATGAGGTTGGAGACCCATCACCAACGATACTTTATTTCTATCATCTTGTCAATCAACTTCCAAATATGGCTGAGGAGTTTCTTACTTTTAAGCTCTGGCTACACCTTTTGGGAATTATTGTCGTGATTATATGTATGTTAGAGGAGGTACGGACGAAGTTATCTTTTTTGGTTTGAAGAATTTCTCCCTAGCCGCGCCGCCGCACGAATTTAACTTGCACGCGTATAGATCGCTAACTCTAGATTCGCCAGGTGTGAATGCACTTTCAACTCAAATTTGTGTTTGAGAAACTAAAATTTACTATCAAAGTACGTATCATTGTATTTATGGAATGTATTAGAATGATGCACACTTTGATTTGAATACGATTTGGAATGTTTTTTTTTTATATCTTACCTTTTCTACTTTTGAAAAATATTAAACACTGATCACATTGAAATAGCGGTGATGGGTTCAGCGGTTGTGCGACGTGGACTTTATATTTATGTCTATACCAATGCGTTCTACTGTGTAATATTTCTCCACATAGCTTACATACAACACTCCCATCATTCCTCATTATATATTCAAGCAGATCTTGTTTTTTAGCGATGTCCATATCTTGCTCTTTAGTTGTGTCTTCAATTTTGATTGGATCATCTAACTTGATTTCATTTTCAGCTATAGGTGGAGAATTTTGACCTTGATTTACGTTATCAGATTCGTCAGGCAAAACTTCAAGGGTTATTTCGGGCATGCTATTTTCTTGGTCGTGCTCGTCTTCATATAGATAAAACGAATCTGAAAAGGAAGATCCAATTTTGGCTTAATTTATTTATGTCGCATTTTTTTAATGTTGTAAGTTTTGTAACCAAGACCATATTGCAAAACTATATATGTTGATATTATTCTTATTTAGGACCTCATTCGCGAAATAATCCTCACATGAGGTTTCATTCACAACAAAGTCTAATTAAGATTATCTTAGTAAACATAATAATAATTATTGTTTCTTTCATAACAACATTCGCTGTTAGTATGGAAATGGCCAATCTTTTTTTACCAATCCTGATTTTATCGCCTAATAAAAGAAGTTTAACAGAAGTTATTATTTTAAGTGTTGCTTATCTGTTAATACTTTCATATTGCTCCAATAAAAAAAAATTAGTAGGATATAGAAATGAATAATAGAAGACAATAATTTCCTTAATTTTGACATAACAGTTTCTGTTAGCTATGCATATTTATATGTTCCTCCTTTGTTGGATGTTTTTTTGCTACGTATAAAAGCACACATACTCTACCTTACTGCTGTTACATTCAACACTACTTAATAAATGTATCTTCTATAAAATGTTTCATATTTTTGCATATTTGCCTTCAGGGGAGTAATAAAAAAATCCTTCATAATTTACATTTTTATTTGGGTTATTTTTATTGTTACACCTCTCCATGATTGTCTACATATTGGTAGTAAACATCTTAATGAAATACTACATTCTTTTATATTTTTCTGTTTTATACAAGGCTTATTCTCTCTGCGTCCACGTTGTAAAGTTAAAGCTAGTTTACAAAATAAACGAAACCATACAAATTATAATACGTTTTAAAATGAAGAAAAAGTGGGTTTTATATCCTAAACAATAATATAATATTTACCATTTTTAGTAGTATTTTACCAACAAATAATGCCTTTTAAGTAGAATGCAATATATCCGATGAATAACTTAATAAAGATACATATACATCTTTTTTGTTAATACCCATTTTAAAAGATCCGAGGTAGGCATAAATTAATACTCTGTGAAATATAATGATCTGGTTTGAAAATAAACTGTAGTAAGATCCTCAGAAGAAATATTAATAAAATATAACAAAATCAACACTTGTTTATACCTCGTAGATTGCACTGTAACGTGGAAATATAATTACCATAATAAAAAGTATATCTAGAATAACATATTCCGTAGATGATAATTAGACCCACACAAATACCGATTTACTACAAATCAAACTAAATAAATCTCGAGAAAGGTTATATATTTTTGTTTGGGAAGAAAAAATAAGATTAAACTGCCTAGCAGTGTAGAAAAAAAATAAAAATAATGAAGAATCTAAGAAAATCAACAATGAATGAAGCCAACTAAGTTAGCGCTAATATCACAAAATAAAATACTAAGAAAGACGAGAACGTAACGAATTATAAAACTAATTTAGATTTTTTTTCGAGTGTTTTTCAGTAGGGAAGTGTGTGAGTAAGACATAATATAATAAAAGAAAACTTAAAGTACTAGCTCTAGTAAGTATTGCAATATCTATGAATGATAAATTTGTGCGAGTGACTGGCGCTATTCAACTTAAATAAAATCACACTGTGTTTGTTAATACCTTTACGGTGAATAACTCTAATCATGTAAATTATATACAAAAACCTAAAAGGAATCTCCTTTAAACTAATGTACTATATATTTATAGTTATTCGATAAAATCTATCTCAGTTAGGATGTGCGCTAAATCTTAAAATACAGAAACACAAATTTTCGTAACCATAATATTCTTAATATAAAATGTTTCTTAGATATAACATAAATTGTTCTTATAAATGTAAACGTTTCAAACAAGAACTTAATATTAACACAGTGATAAGTCTTAACCATTCATCAACACTATATTTCTCTTACAAATGGAAGATCGACGATTTCTTGTTTCGGTTCTAGTACGTACATCTAGACCGAGTATACTAAATACTATCTAAATTTTTGAAACAAAACATAAGGAATAATAAATCGTAAAATATAGATAGAAACTGTGCTATGGCACTACAACATTATGATACAAGTTAAGATACAATACAATATTCTGTTAAAACTTTCCGACGATAGTGTCGCCGCGTCACATTAATGGACTAAGCAAGACACTCCGTCAACATTACTCTTCTACCAATTATATTTTGGAACAGAAAAACGAACCCATATGTACATAAGATTTGAAAAACTTTCGATGGGAAAATATTCAAAAAGTAGAAAAGTGTTTTCTAGAGGAATAAAGAAGAACTATTGTCAAATCTTTGGTGATATTTACTTTATTGTAAGTGCCAATGCAAACAGTGTCATGTGTAGGTGCTATAGCACCTATATTATATTAAACTTTTAACCTCTGCACTAATTATTGCAATCTGTTATCGCACAACTGGCCGTGATTTCAAACGCTATATAAAAAATCTATGCGTTAATTATATTATTATTGTCTACGTGTTGCACAACCGCTCTGTCTATAATGTAATAATATTTTAACATTGCCATTATACACGACAAAAACATTAGTAAGATTAAATGCATAACAGTTAAAATGGAAAATAGACAAAATATTTGTTTTTCAATAAAGATAGATATAGTAACAAGAATTTACTTTTTATCAAAATTTTTCTCCAAAAATATAACAAATACCTACAATATACTAACTTTGACCAAAATAACTGGCGAACAGTTACGTAAGGCATCTGTAAAGGCACAAAGATATGAAATTTCTCAATTTCTTAGTCTTTCTAATACTTGAGGCGCGTCACAGTCACACTTGCGTGGGGTCCGGCGATAGGCGCGGCGGCGCGGCGTGCGACTCCATCGGCTCCACCTTCAGCCCCGGCGGCAGCTGAGCCTCTATCGACGGCAGCATGTAGTACGCGTTCGCCGGGTAAACACAGTCTTTAGGCACATAGCATTCGTGCGTCGTTTTCATGTGATTCTTCATCTTATCGGGCCTCGAAAACTCCTTGCAGCACACGGGGCACGGGAACACTTTACGTTGCTGACCCTCGTGATACAGGAAGGCGTGCCTTTGGAATGAATATTTGTTTTTGAAAGTTTTTTGGATGTTGTCTTTCGCGCATTCGGTACATTGGTATACGCCTTCATTGACGGAGGCGTATCTGAAGAGGTTGAGGCCTCTGACGGACATTTCGGTAAGTTGTTCTGCGGGGTCGTTGGTTGTGGAGTTGGCTCGTCTTCTGAACCGTCTCCGCGCCACCTGCCGCCCGCCGTTGCCTCCCGAATGAATCATGTTGTTGTTCAGACTGTCATTCTGATACTCTCCTGAAGTGGTAGGAGTCTGTGTTGCCGGGTTTATTCTTATTTTAGCATCGTTTGTGGGAGACGGAGCGTATTTATCCTTGTTGTCTGAATCTGGAGTTCCACGTCCTGTAATCAACAAATTGATTATGAGCATTTATGCAGTTAGTAAAGAGGCAATAGTTGTGGCTGTACTAAAAGCCATACGATTTTTCGCTCCCCCAGTCTGAATATAATTTGAAAAAAGTCCACAGAAGTTTTAAATAAAACGAGATGTTTATTTCAAATGATAATCAGGCATTATTAGAAAATTATAGTTTATATTCAAACTTGGAGAGTTAAAAAATCCATTAGCAAAATTGTGACAACAAAGGAAAAAAATAAACAAAAATCAAAATTAATTATGCTTTATTTGTTCAAAGAATGATAAAATTACATCCAGATACAAAATCAAAACATGATTCAAAATTATAATGAAAACATACCGCTCAGATGACAACTAAATTTTTCAAATGATAGAACATGCAAACTGAAGCCTAATTAATTAATTTACCTACATTCTTTTTGAAGTATTTATTAGCCCAAAATAGCAACAGTGCATTCAATAGTGTACAATATACTTCAGAAAAACAGCTTATACTAATTAGAACCCTATATCTAACAATAAATTAAAAAATAATTTAACAAAAAAGAACAGATTTCACTATGATATAATAGGACTCAAGTATTTGCATTTGGAACTATTTCGGCAAGTTCTGTAACAGTCAGTAGCTAATGATAATGAACATAAACTTAAGAAATAAATTATTAATCACATAAGGTGGGCTCGGCATTACACAACTCGTCACCATTCGAGATTACAGAGATGGGGTGAGCCCTATCAGAATATACTATTATTCGTTAAGAGTAACAACGTACAATACAAACAAACTATGATATGGAAGCAACATATAAGAAAAAAACAATTAAAATGATAATATAATTTTAACGTTCCAATAAGACAAATTAACCAAATCAATTTGTACTGAATGAATACTTTAATTATAATAATAGCGTAAATTTGAGCAACATAGAAAGCGTGTTATGCTAGGTGTTCTAGACACACCGTCTACAACGCAGAGTAGTGTCAGCGCACATACCTGGCCGTCCTCGCCACTCCTCAGCACGCTAGTGACATCACTGAGGTACCAAACTATAATAAATTAGTTAGTATTCGAGTTTAGCCTCATCAGCTCTTAACTACAGACTTAGCTGCAGCCACTGCCCCAAGTTGCCGATATCCCAACCCAAACTGAAGAGACGAACCTCGCGACAAATCGTTCACCCATTGTTAACAATTCTAACATATTAAACTACAACTTATTCGTGTATGCATACATCTATTCTTTACTTATAACCCGTGTCGTTACTTTGCTACCGTTACTTAAGTATAGGCATTAAGTTTTAATAAAAATAACTATAAGATTTCGTGAAGCCTCGTTGCTATTAATCACCAGTGGGATATCATTACTCATAATGAGAGCATCTCTCAATTGAAAACGAAACAATCATCAATAAGTTTTCCGTGAACAATGACAACCAATACGTAAACTATACTGTTATAGGTACACAAACAGATAGAAATAATAACAGAAAAGACAAACGAAATGACAACAGACATTTCAACATAAACAGGATCAATAAAGAAAGAATGAAGTGAGTGAAACTAAATAACAATCAAAACAACAAACAATAACATTGATTGAAAAGATATTTCAGATTTTCAGTAACTTTTATTATCATCTTTAAAGACTCTAAAAATAGTAATTAACACTTCAATAATTGTATCTTATCAACAATTCTGTAACTTCTCATTTACTAAAATCATCTAAACATTTTTACTCTTTGCATCATCTATTGTCCTAAGTGCTTGCTGAAATAAATAAACTTTTGGCTAACAAGTCTATACTATAGTAATGTGAAGAATTACATATTTTTATGGTAATTAATATGTTAGTACTGAAACAAGACTCAGTTTTTATAACACTGCCTTTAAGTATAAATATCGAACAGCTGCTCTATTGACCGAAATATTGTGATTTAAACTGTAAACATTTCCTATATCGATGTGCTTTCATAGTAAAATTAATGCAAAATCAACTATTTATATGTCATATATGCATTGTGAAATCCCACTATTATTCTCATTATATGTTTAATAGCAGAAAAAATGTCTACTGTTTTTGCAGTTAATTTAACAAAGTAGTATTAAGTACCTTATAAGTTATTTCGAATAAAATATGATAAAGATAACGAATGATACATATATGTTTTACAATAAAATAGAAACAAAACTTTCTCTGTATTATGCATTATAAATATTAAAACAACATTACCAACAAACGATATACTTTCGGGTACGACTGACCTCTTGTTACATTGAATGCAACATTTCTTAAGTATAAATTTAGCACCAATCGATGATATAAATATATTATATATTGATATACAAACCATTATCTAAAAAATAAATGAATTCTTAATTTACGAGTAATAGCATCGTTTAAGAGTGCGTCTAATGTGAACAGAAAACAATGATACGATTCGAGATCGCTGAAATCATATATATTATATTCGCACAAAATGAGTGACATCTCGTCAAGGGAAGTTCATAGGCACTGGCTAAATTGACTATTATAATTTCGACCTTATATGAATCTATAGCCTCATAATTATTAAGTTTAAATTTCCATTTAAGTACCTACTCCAATCAAAGATTTCTTTTTATATAAATGGGTAGAATAAATTCGTTTCGATACTTTTAATAGAAAGGTTTTCACAGTCTTTGCTATATCATGATTGACCCAATAATAATTAAGTTTTAAAATAAATTGTATCCAATATAATGGATGTGGAAAACATGAGATGATTAGTGATAAGTTTCCATCAAACACATTGTATAACATTATACTTCATTCAAACTACAATTTTTCCTAGATATCCTAAGGTCTAAAGGAAGCTTTACAATGTTCTCATGAAAATTGTAACGTTGAATATACATTTTGAAAACCCTTAAATTACTCTAATACAATATTTCTTACTAATATTACACAAGTAAAGGCACACTAATAGGCAAGCGTTTCCTGGATCTACAAAAATTGGAAACATTTGGTTAAAATTCAATTGAGTCGAGACGAGATTTTAAATAAATGACAGTAATATATTTCACTCCAAATTATAGCAGTAGAGATGATTTTCGAGATTAATAGAACTGTGTTCTTAATCAAAAACGGAATTCTTAATTCAAGAATAATATTATAGAACCAAACAAAATCTTTACGGGTATCTCTAAATTAATTGACGACCGATTCTCAATTTATTACATTTTATATCGATGAAGCACAGTGGTTCAAATAGGTACACCAAAACTGAAAATTCGCATACATTTCTCTGTTCAGTAGAAAAACTCAGTAACAGATAATAAGATAGAATATGAGAAATAAAAGGGCAGATCCCATGAACATTCGAACAAGAGTTATGTATCAGTACTTAGCATGGCTATGATTTGGACTTGAAGAAGGGACATACTAATAAATAAGCATTCGAGACTAGATTTTTATTTGAATGTATTTTCATCTCGAGAGGTTGAAAGATTTGGGACGATTTAAAAGAAAAATCTACTCAGTAGGAGAATAGTATTTTTTTTATGAGTAGACAAACGAAGTTGCCGATCGCCATTGATTTTTGAGATTTGAGACCACGTAAAATAAATAAGTCTGAAGGAACAAGGGAAAGTAAAATCTTTACTCAAGAACAGTGAAATTAGTTTTAAATACCAAATAAATATCTCCCATAACTCATTGATTTCCTCTTTTCATTTTCGTTCACATATTTTCATTGGTACTAATTAATGTACATAGAGTACTGGCTCTAGGTATTTTATGGAAGACTACTAAGTTTCTGCCGCTATAACTACGATTTATATTAAATAATCTTAATTATATTTAAGGCAATTGTTTTCTATCCAATATAAATTTTATAAATCATCTCATGATTCCCTTTTATATGTATTTCAAAAGCACCTTGCTTCAATCACTTTAATATATTTTAGATAATAATTTTGCAACTGTCAACAAGTATAGAAGGTTTACACCTAGCCTGTGCAGTTTTCCCGTATTACATAATTTTCTGATTCAAATATTTTAAATAATATATGCATTTTGCATCATAATTTGTTACTTTGTTAGTAGATGTATATGAAGGTATGAAATTAAGTAGTTTTCTAAGTATATTATTTCCTAGTCTTTTCTATTTAAAGCATTATATATAATTTGGGGCTTTGCTTTTAAATAAATAAATCGAATAATTTGTCTGACGCTAAATCGTAAAAGGTATTTTGGTCAAATAACGTTTTCTTATTAGGTTGCAATAAATTATTGACTATAGCTTGAATAGTTCGCACTAACGCATACGGCGATAGTAGTGTTTTAAACTTGAAACAAATAAATCAACACCAATAAATAAATTATAAATTAATTCTTAACTGTTCTAAAACATAAAATCATAGCCTGTATTGAGTTTCACTTAAGTGAATTCAAAATATTTTACACGTACATCTAAAATCACTATCGAAGGCAAGTTTTAATGAAAATGCATTTTCACGACCGCACTATGAGACAGCGCTGCGTACAACCCGAGCCCTTTTGCGAATCTCTTTGATAAATATAACTCTCACTTTGATTGCTCTTACATCTATGATAAGAAACATACAATTCACAAAAAGGCTGGGCAATTTAATTATTCTACTAAATCTTAACTAATTCAGTTCAATGACATTTGAAGAATTTCGACAAATAGCCTATTTGTTAATAATTTAAATAATCATATATGATTCTCGTTTGTACCCTGAAATGTTGTAGATCATAAAATTAAGTAACAAGCAAACAAGTACAGGCAAAACAATAAGTAATATTTTACTATTAATATAAATCTCTTTGAAATTAGCACACTTCGGGAAAGGGATTATTCAGCTGTACTCCTACAGCTGATTCTAATATCTTTGAAATAACAACAAATCAAAAATTAGGGCTCGGAATCAAATGTTGGTTTCAAAATCATTGGGAGATAAATCAGATCTTTGCATTATTACGCGGCTAAATATTGAAACAAGTTAGGATTCTTGTTTTGCCAACTGCTCGTTAGCGGTCGGCTGGTTTTTATGTATTATTTTAAGATGCGCAATCATATTGTCTTTTCTAGTAAATTCTTTAAAACATATCGGGCAAGGAAACACTTTGACGTCCTTCTTGTGAGACGTGACGTAATGACGGCAAAAGTTACTGATGTGTGTGTAAACTCTGGCGCATATTTTGCACCTGAACACGTTTTCCCCCTCTTTAATACAGTAATCTCTCACGGACTCATTAGTTTCCTCGTGATAATTTCCGACACTGCCTATATTGTTTTTCCTTATTGGCGATGGGAAAATACGGTGTTCCCAGTTAGTTTGCGCCAGATCTGCCAATTCATTGTTAGTAAAGTTCAGATTGCCCTGTTCTAACTCAGCTGCAAAGAGCTGAGTAGCTAAAGCAGGCATCAGAACGGTTTCAGGAGGGAACTTCTCAAAACTATTTAAGGCTGGATTTAAATTAGAAAGACCTGACAGTTGATTAAAAAGATTTCGAGCTCTAATTTTAGACATGTGTGGTAAGACCTTTTTGTTATTCTTTGGTTTTAAGTTACGACCTAGTCTGCACTTATCTTCAAGATGTTCTTTGCCAAGACCATCTTGAGAGTTTTCACGGCTCACGTCCGGATTGAACTTATATTCGAAAGGCTCATTGTTGCTATCATTAGTGTCTGTGATAGCCTCTTGCTTAATAGACCCATTTTCTATAGCCAGCATTGGTCCGTTCGAAGAATTATTATTTGGTTGCCGTTCCTCTTTTGGAGTTTTATCGGGATCTGAAATATAAGATTTCAGTTCTCATATCTATATCTTTCATTTGAAGCACTCAAAATGGAAATATTTTAGTTTCTGAACTTTTAAAATTTGATGACTAGAATATTTCCAGTTGCTTTGATGAAGGAAAGCTATTGGGAATAAGCCTTGTAATGTCGCCCGTTATCATTATTGTAAATTGTCTCTTCGATCAATAAGTTAAAAGTAAGAAATAATAAATTTGTCTCAAACCAATACCACACCGAATTTGCCCCTGGCCATTCCTCTAATAGCTCTCCCCGAAAGCAGAAAAGCAAGCAATAGTTCAGTCGTCGATTTAAGGAAGAAATAAGCGTCAGTGTTCTGTATCTTATCAAAATAATTTCATATATTTTCACTTACCCCTTTTGAATAATTGAAAGAAATGTTATATTCGAATACTGAATGACACTTCACAATTAATTCGTCACTTAGTAAAAAATCCTAACATCAAAGCTTAATCCCAGTAGCTTTTCCCATTGTTTCGTAGAGACACGATTAATTAAAAAAAACAAACAATATTTTCGAGGTACGTTTTTTGTATTGTTAGGACATTGGAAAGGAAAATTAAATTTCAGATGTATATTTACAAAAGATAAAGCATTATCAAATTCCGCAAAATATCCTCGTAGATTCCGTAAAAAAATATACTTATAACTATAATACAATATCATTACACCGTTCTATTCTAAATATGGTTGAACTATGTTAATAATTTACACTACTTTTGTACACTACGATGTCGGATCGGAGTTTGAAGTAAAATTGAAAAGATCACGTACCTGTTGACTCGGAGTCTTTGTGAGGATTGGCATCGGTAGACTGTGCATCATCACCCTCATCAATCAGCAATGCCTCGCCGCCATCCTCTCCTCCAGAAGTGCCGCCGTCGTCGCCGTGAAAACCATCCATTGACATTTTAACCTCCAACATCTCTGGCGAACCTCGTAGTATTTGATCCCCGGCTCTATTCGACTGTGCATTAGTGACAGATTCTGGAATAAATTCACCTGGAGGACTTGCTGCCGTATTTATAGCATCGCTTGAACTACCGCTCAGTTTTCTAGGCCTGCCTCGTTTTCTTTTAGGCTGCATCAATGCATTGCCTAACAGAGGCATCAGTAGATTCGGCGGTGCTCCACCACTTGGCATTCCACCGGAAGGCCTCTTTTGATTCATGTACGGGTGTATTCTGTGTAACTGTGGAGGAGTCTGTCCCATCGTGTTCGTCTGCTGTTGTTGTTGCTGAATAAGGGAGTTAGTAAGTGCGGGTATATCGCACTTCTCCTCATTAACTTCTGTCAGACCTTTTATCCTTAGACTTTCAGCTACCTTCAAAAATGCTGTGAGTCTCTCTTGATCTACGCTGACTTCCCCCCTGTACATAAAATCAAGTAGGCTTTTCATATCTGTATACGGTACGTCTTTCAGTATAACGATCGGGTGTTTTTCTTGGTGGTTCACAAACAAGGCCTGAAAGTAGGGACTGCAAGCTGATAAAACCATTTTATGAGCCTTGAGTAGTTGTCCATCGACGGCCAATGTGACGTCCGTAAACGTTTCCGCGTGCAGCAATTGATCAAATACGGACAGCATATTAGATTGGTGGTTGTTCCACCTCAGGCAGAATCTTTGTGACGCCATCTTTATTATATTATTTACTCTTTCTTTGGAAGATTTGATTTCCAGTCCAGTCTTAATTAATACATCAACAATTTCGAATATGTATACATAAGTCTTTAATTCGAAAAACAATGCAACAATAATAGATATTTCTCTCTTATGTTATTCATTTCAATTTAGCACATATTATAGAAAGGCGCCAGGGATCCTGAAAATAAGAAAACGTTGCATTATTGTCTTGTCACCTCATGCTTTTGGCCCGTATCTCCCGTTATAAAGATGGGATTATGTGTTTTATTCAAATTAATATTAGACGGAACTGAAATACTGCATGTAATGTTTCTAACAGTTTTCTATTCCATATAAATATGTATTTCTAAAATAAAAGGCTCTCTGAGTGAAATATCCTAAGCAGAGTAAAAAAATAGAGGTTTTTTTGGTTGCGCACTCTTAAGATTTAGATGAAGAAACCCTTAACTAAATAGGTTAGTTCCTGTGGTTATTGCACTATTACTTCTGTCATTAAAAGGTTTGTACAGTACAGGTTACATCTGATTAAATATGCATAGTTTAGAATAATAGTTACTCCGTGAATATGAGTTAGATGTTTAAGTGCTCGAAATGCGTGCGTTTTACCCAGGATATTTTGAAACCTGTTGCACAACTTATGTATTGTTAAGCAATTATTAGGATTTTTTTATTCGGTCGCTTAAACTTCAATATAATTATTTTATTTTGGAAAAAAAATGTGTCGAATTCTAGTTTAATAAGGCGTAGTATTGGTAAAATAACAGCACCATGCATAGGACTTATTATTAAACTTTTAAAATATTGACTTTATCGCATTTGTTTGTTTATGACGTTATGGCAGAAACATACAAAGTGCAGGTGTCAAACACCAGAGCTTCTTAATAAAATCCCCTATTTAGCAAAAATCTCATTGGGATAACGGTCTTTCGATAACCTATGACTTGATGAATATGGATATTTGTTTTTTTTGCCATGGATGTTTATTACCTATATATTATAAGGTACATATATTGTTGAGTTGGCATAAAATATTTGTAATATTTGTGATTTGTTTGGGGTTAAATTGATTGAGTACTATGTCTATTATGGATATATTTTAATAGACGTTAGGAAATGCCAGTTCTTCTGGCCGATCACCAGAACACCCTTGACCAGAAAAGCCAGAGCAACCTTCACCATAAACAGCTTAAAAAGGACTCAGGTAAATGATATATTCAGGGCAAGAATCCATGCTTTAGACACCGAGCTCTTTCTTATTGAGTTATCAAGTTAGTATAAACTTTTTTTTGACAAATGAAAAAAAACGTTCCATAAGCGAGAAGCACGATGCTGCCATTCTAAAACTTCATATAGTTTAGAATTAGTTAAGTAGATGGCGCGATGTGTTTTATGAAAGATTTGAATTGAAATTGTTATTTGTTATCATTTTTATTACGGCTGGGGTGCACGTTGCAGAGCGTTAATGGTAGGTAAGTAAGAGGTCTGATATGAATTTCTCTCAATTCAATTAAGTTGATAAAAGTATATTTATAATCATTTTTTTTTATTACGTTATTATGAAACATTATCGTCCGTAAACGGACTTTGTAGACAAGCATATTTTTTGTTTATATCGCTGGTACCTCTGCAATTATAAGCAATTGAGCATAACATATGCATGACTGTTTATATTTATCCTAGTAAATCACTCAATTATCTTCAATCAAAGGTTTGAGAGATATTAAATGTTAGGAAGGAACAAGGACTAATGCACACATATGACTAAACACCGGCATTTTCATAAAAAAATATCATTTAATCCCTATTGGATTAAAAAATTAAGGTACCATATGAAATAATATTGTACTTAAGCCTAATTAATGTTTATACTATTATGTATCGTTAAAACATCCACATGTTGTCTTCATCTATGTAATTTTAATTAAAATTGGTGATAATATGATATGCAAAGATTTAGTAAACTATTAATATTAAAAACGGTATCTTTAGAATTTTTTTACTTACTATTTTATCTTTTGTATTAATTATAAGTTGAAAAAGATAATTATGGCTATTAAACGTGACCCGAGATTTGGAACCAGAGATGTATTATCAAGAAATATATAATTTCTTCACAAACGTGACTAGGTTTCAGATTGTTAGTAACAAATCACATCATAGCGTCTCGTTTGTTCGTCGAGTTGGCAGCACGGCAACCATCCTTTATGAAAACTGGCTAACCAATATCAAATACATCTAACAAAACTATCCCAAATATCACACAAAAATCTATGGATACCATATTTTTCGCTCTTTCAACAAAAACAATTTCCCAGAAAAGTCCAATCGGAATCCTATAAGAATTAAAACTTTTCGACATCTCTACATGTATCGGTAACAAGGAGCATTACAAATCAACTGCATAGCTATTGACCACGGCAATAATATCGCGCAAAACGGACTCTCGAAATTAATATACTACGCACCCACCAAGCGCGCTACATTACGTCATCACAATGGCATTATTACCTACAATATCCACATCATTTCCACCGATAACAGAGTAATAAACTCAGGATATAAACACTGCACAAGTTAAAATAGACGTACCACTTGAATCTGCATTACAATCGACACGACCCTTTTATGGGAATGAGGATGTTAGGCCGTCAGCCCTTCCGCCATAATCCGAGTCCGCGTTTACGTCGCACCCCGCTCACCCGACGACTGACGGCCGCAACCCCGCGCGCCACGAACACCGAGTGTAGCCGCCCGCCACCGCCGCCCGCGCGCTACTCGAATATCTCCTCACAAAAAATACGCCGTCATCATCCGAATGGCGGCAGACACCAGAATATTCAGCGCAGGGTGCACAGTAAAATATTGATTTATTGAAATTTATTGATTTGCTCTCCTGCAAGGGAAGGTCACCCTTGCATTCGGATCCGATGCGGCTTTAGTTACCTCACGATCAAATCCTATCTTTTAAACACCATCACTAGCGATAATAACTTGTAAAAAATTCGCGTTGAAATCAAAAACTTTGTATAAACTCACCTGTAAGTATTTGATACATGAGGGATGAATTTTCCATGTGAAAATCATCAATCCATTGATGTTGTCGCCATGTCACCAGAGTTTTCCATCTCTTTTCCTCTCAGTCGGGGTTGGGCGCCCTTCACAGTAATTGGCGGAGACGGCCGATCGTGCCACTTTTCGCACCCGAACCAACCCGAGTCCGTCGCGGAAAATAGAACGCGGGGCGCACTATGTCTATTTTTTTATTCACTAGCACAAAAAGTTTAAATCCTTGAGTTTAAAATAAACTGAATAGTATCACTTAATTAATATCCTGCTTGCGATTAATTTTGTGTCGTTTAATTCCTTAATGTCATAATAAAGTTTGTTTAAATTTTTAACTATTAAAAGAAAATCCGCGTAATTTACCACGTTTGATGTGTTCAGAGGTATTTTGATAAAAATGCCTACCGCCTCGACGACGACGGGAGGAGTGGCAATGGGCAATGAGGTCGGTACCCTCTCTCTGGTTAGCACCCGCGCGCCCCTCCCTGCCTCTATATACTCCAGCACAGGGTTAGAAAGTTTCAACAGCGGAGTGGAATCGTGGAAACGCACAGTTTCAATCTAACAATAACAGTCCTGCCGGTACCATTCAATACCACACGGATACGGCCGTCCGGCCCGGCTCTCTTCATTATTTCATTCCAAAGAAAATTGTATTACATCTATACATTTTTCACTGATAAATAATTACAATATATTATTATAACAACATAACGTTGATCAAAATGTGTCTTCTAAGGTTAACCATAACGTTATATTTGGAATAATTGGTAGTCCCTGCTGAACATTGAATGCTAGAATGGGCTGACTATCAGCGTTCTGGATTACATAATTAAGATAAGGTGCATTATGATCGCTCAGAAAATTTACGGATATATCATATTTTTGTGCTATTATGATCATGTCTCATTGAACCTAAGACGTTGTGGATGTTTCAATGGAATGTTTAAAAATTTACACCTGGCCTCAATGTAAACTGTCTGTATCGATTGCTCCCTAGAGCGAGAGGCATAATTTCAGTACTAAACTGACCTGACCTAGGTCATCGTGCCATGTCAGTGTTAGTTTGAGTCCTTATAGAGGGTTTGACCTACTTTCAGAACTGCTACATCCGACCTGAATTAAAAATCTCAAGATCTTTAACAACGTGCCAGACGGGACTACAAAAGGATGAACTAATAACGTTTCATCTGATTGGTTATCATTAGGTATACATCGCATAGAATTTCGTCTGCGGAAAGAGTTCATCTTGCACGCCTTTCAAATATCTTTATAATATCGAATGAATAAGCAAAATCTACAATAACGGCTTCACGGTGTATGCTTGAAGGTGGGTAACTGTTAAATTACACTCGTGGTAAAAGCTGTAAACAAAAAGAAATCCTTCAGCTTTCTAACGGAGCCCCGCTATTATCTCCATGTTTAGTAGAAAAATAGGAATTAAAAGCTTGTGCACGAATGATTTGTCGGTCGTGAATGATAGTTGATTTGAGAGTGGTGTACTATTGAAGGAATTGGGGACACCATCAGTAGGAGGAAGTAGAAGGGCCTGTCCTGCTAGAATCGGTTCGTCTAACGGTTGAGTTTCGGTTCAATGACTCGATTCGGACGTTCAATTTTCGCTGAGTACTGTTACACCATCTCGCCGGACTAATGCACTATTTTCATAAAAACAGCTCTAAATTATGTTGGAAAAATGTATCTGTAATTTGTGGGTGACATATGAAACCATTACGTAAAGGTTACGACGATTATGCTTACGAAGAATACGCTTGCCGTTTAGTTTCCGATCAAATTATTAACACACACACACACTGTTTTTGCTTATTTCATATTTTTATAATATAAGTGTCATAAGCATTTTTTTTCAATTATAAGTTAAATGAATAGAAGAGTATATTTATCCTCAAAGTGAGCATATAATATAGTGAAATGGCATTAAACATCACCATACCATTTGATTTAATTAAAACTAGGTGAGTCAAGTGAAGTGTGACCGGTTCTTGGGATGCAAAGGTTGCGACACTGCATTGGTCACATTCGTCTAATAGGTGTCATTATTTAGTAATTATTCAATTCGGCAATTGCTATTAATTAACTAATTTCCTTAGATTAAAAGTACTTTCGGTAGACAAAAGTTTTTTTTTTTTGGTGGAAATTAAGAAACGAAGTTGAATTGCTTACACCGCATTATCCTGATGCAGGCATTTTTTACCTTCACAAATTTAGAATGATGACGGTATTCATAATTGGTAACGAAACCAGCCTTGTGTTATCTTTCCCGAGGGTGTTAAAGGATATTCGAGGTTACTGAGGGTACCAGGAATATTAAGTTATAGTTGGTCAATGTGGTCGAAATCCTTTTACTAACCACTTATCCCATATTTCGTTGTACTTTCTTCGTGATTATAGGAAGGTACACATACATACATTCATTTACCCGTGAGTATATGTATACTCACGGCCATAAATCCCAAAAAGGGGCAGCCAGAGTTTCAGAGCTATAAACTCCTCAGCCAAATTTGGAAGTTGATAGGGGAAAAGATGGTAGAAATAAAGTATAGTTGGTGATGGGTCTCCAACCGCATCGCCCAAAATCCAGTTTAAAAGGCCCCATACCCTTAGTCGCCTCTTACGAAACCCGTGGGTAGAAAGGGGTAGTGACATTCTAGGCCGGCACTACACGGCGAAGGTAAAAATAGGAAGATAAAAATTAAATTATATTATATCAATTTAACTGGCACCGTGGTATATGTACCTACACTAGTGATTCAAGTGCTTGTACTTGCAGACGATAGTTATCTGCCATTCGGATCCCGTTACAGAAGTCCATCACTAATTCGGACTCACGATAGTTTAGCTGAGCAGCGAATCGATTAACCGGAAATAGAATTTTTGGTTTACATGAAGGTTTAGAAAGTATTTCGATATCCTTTGTAATACAAAATTAATTGTTTCACGCACCATATAAAAATGTGTTCCTCCATGTTATTGAACATCTAACTAACATTATTATTATTTATTAACCTTACCATCCAAGGGTTGTCTTAAAGTAATGTAAAATATGAATATTATGTATGTATATATGTATAGTATAGTATGTATGTATGAGTAAATGTATTTATTTTTAGTTTTAAAACAGAATTGGTTGGTTATACTTATACCTTATAACCAATATACGAGAAAAGTAACATATCGATTGCTCCTAGCCGCTATAAACGATGCTTAACCCAACATAGTAGCATATCTATTAAGACATATGACGTATTTATTTCCGAAAGGTTTTTAGTAAATTGGTCCTAAAACAGAAGTGTCATAAAGGCAATCCAAGATGGCGATAGTTATTTGAAGTCCGTGGTTGGGATTGGATTGCGCAAGGGCAAAGCAGGGCCGATTTCTAGCGGTGCTCCCACGCACCAAGGTCGTAGATATTGCTTTGAGGACCTCCACAGCCTCCAGTGTAATTGTTGTTTTCATTATCTCTAAAATATTTTAGCTTAACCTAAAATTACAGTGGTTACAAAGTTGGGAAGTTTTATGACTTCCAATTCATTTGGTTCACAGAGTTTCACGTGATACCGTTAACAAATATGTAATGTATGTTCAATACACAAGGAAATTAAGATAGCTTTCAAGAATGTACATGACTTGTGATTGGGGATCCCAACTTAACGATATATATTAAAGCCACAAAGTAATATCGAAGAGTTTAGGAACAAGTATATTTTTTTCTTATATATGCGTGGGATGGATTCCGCGACCTCTGGGTCCCAACCAGTCCCAAAAACTCCAACTTCAATATAATACATTAAAAAATCCTGTTTTCCTCGATTTTACTAAAACTTAATATAAACCATTGAACCGATTTGGCGGGTACTTTCCTGGCAGTCAATAGCTGCTACGTTTATACACTTTTAGGAGTACGTATTTTGTTCAATTTCTAAAATTGCTCAGCCTATTGACGACACAATACCAATATGTATGAAAACATGAAATGAAATGAAAACCAATGGCAAGAAAGGTGGTATAGCTATTACTAGCCGACGCTATGCATTTGTCTATAAGTTAGGTATGAATTTGTTTTATTATTAATATAAATTTATTCATACAAGCTTTTTCTGATTTGATGAGATTGTTAGTTTGTAAAATCATTGATGTTTTACAAGCCAATTTCTGCGTCACATGACATCGCGGTAATAAATTGTGACAATCAAAGTATCACATGTAGGTTAAACAGTCCAACCACGTGATAGAGGGTGACTTGTTACACAGCGTTAGTCTCCTTTCACATTAGATTCACTAAACATCGCAAGTATGATAGAAGGGATCGTAGTAGCTCAAGGCTAAAAACTACAGTTTTGAATGTGGCTCTCGAGTGGTCTCCCGAGTGGCGCTTCAGGGTTGTTAGTTTGGTAATAGTGAAGATTGTTAGGAAACCCACTTTATATGTGGTTGATGCCTCTATTATACATACATACAACATATACTCACGGCTGTTAATCCCTAGAACGGGCAGCCAAAGCTTTGGAATAAGAAAATCCTAAGCCATTTTTGGAAGTTGAGTGGGGAAAATATTGTAAAATAAAGGTTTTCGGTGATGTGTCTCGAAACGCATCGCCCAAAAATTACTTAAAAAGCCGAGTCCCCTTTTACGATCACCCTTGAGAAGAAATGGAGTAGTGACATTCTTGACCGGCACTACACGGTATTATACTTGTAGATATAGTACGCAAATCTAACGGAGTTTAGTTTATGAAATTATAATGAGCAATAAAAGGGACGTAACCTCTACAAAGTGTAACTATGATTCCAAGTTTTATTATTTTGCTTTCACGCATAAGAATAATGATCCTCATGTTCAACTAGGTACCATGTAGCACCCTACTTTCACGAGACCGGGAAAATAACATGTTGGACCAACGTTCGTACAACTATTTGCTTTTAGTGCTGTTTTATAGATGTTTTATGATTCGGCATGTCTGGTTCGTCAAAGGGCTAAGTCATTAGCTGCGAAATAGCCCGTTGTTTAATAAGTTAGATAGGCACAGATACACCGTTGCAACTGCACATCATCACGTGAAAACAACTTTCTTCTCCTTGTAACACATCGTATATCCTCAAAGATAGTGGTATAAATCATTTCGATCATATGATATTGTGTTCAGCACTAGCTTAGAGTAGGTACCCAATTTTTGTTTATTGAAATAAATAGGGGTTCAAATGATTCCTACGGGCGCTTTGTACAAAATATACTCTTACAGGCATAGGTCTTGTTGAGTCCTGTGTGTTTGATTTCGATACGTCAGACAGGCGTGAGTTCAATTCTCAGGTCGGGTCTACACCAATTTGTCTTTTCTAAAGTCATATGTGTGGTTAATTTATCATGAAGCCACATGACTAAGTTGTACTTAGAGTACTATCACGTGAGTACACTGTCCAAGCAAAACGTGGGTACTCAGAACACCAGGTGACAATGTCACGAGATGTTCAGAAGTATCAGTACCTCTGCGAACCTCTTTGGACATATACAGCGAGAACGTTTGAGTTGAGTTAATTTACCCATAGTGTACCCAATACACTGGTTCATCCTCATCAAGTATTTGGTGTTTATCTAAAGTGACATATTTATTTTATCTACCCCTGCCAAAAACTTTCGACAAATGACTATCCATCGTTTTACATCTTATCGAGCGTTGCGTCATTACTTCTATTTGTTTAACTCTTGAAAGATACCGGGTAGTTCAAGAAACACGAATTTTTCTCATGATTATTAAAATTGATAAGATATTTTTCGTACCAATTTTTTAAGACAATATTTTCGCATGACTCCCTCAATTTGGCGGGAGTTGTAACGGAGAATAGCAAAAACATTTAAGGGGCTATATAATTGGAAATTTGTAAGTCTACCTATTCTTTCTCAACTGTACCCATCATCTTCAATCCCTCTATGTAGCTAAACTATGTTGTTTTATTAATCCTGCTTTGACCCATGTTTGTTATTTTTTTAGTTTGTGTCCTCACGGGGAGAATTAAGTATTTTCTTTCTTATTTCTTTATGTAAACCACATTTAAAAACGTCATCTGCAAGTATAGAGATGTTTGAGTTATGAACTCAAAACACCATTTTGGCAATCATTTAATGACAATAACAACACTATTTAATGACAAAGTGCTGACATATTGCCTAATAGCAATTAACAAAGCTTGATTCCTTAGTTGCCTACATGCTAGGTCCAAAGAAGCAAGGCCAGTTGTATAATACGTTTAGTGTCAAAGGTTTTGTCTTACAACGGTATTTTTGGCATTAGGTCATTACTATCCTAGCAATGATATTTAATAAAAATATATTTATCCCAGAAAGGGGTAGCTTAGCTAGGGGAACTTTTGCATGTTGAGTGTGGAAAACTTTATAAAATCAAAGACGGTTGACGGATGAGCGTCCAATCAATCACATAAAAAGGCCTAAATCGTAGGATGAGGTAAGTTGGTGCTATTCTATGACACTTCACAGCAATATTCGGCTAGTTTTAATATGGTTCATCGTGAGGAAACTCACATGGCTAAGTTGTCCCAACATGTGAAAGTGTATTCGTATAAATCGGCGATAGGCCTGCCCCCTATCGGGTGTCTATCCGATTAAGCTTATTTACGCTTGTTTGCCCCGCCAGGGCGGCCCTCAGCTGCCCGGCACACATAAAGTCATGGTGAAGCCGCACAGGCCACAGGGGATTTCCCCCCGGTATAAAAACGAAAAATAAAAAAAAAACAGGCCACAGGGCCAGTAGCCACCATATTTTTTAAAAAAAACCCCTATCGCGTAAGTACACTGGCCAAGCAAAACGTGAGTACTCTGAACAGCAGGTGAACAGACGTATAAGTACCTCTGCCAACCCCTTCGGGGATAAACAAGAACGTTTGAGTTTGAGATGTTTAAATATAAATGCCACCAATACATTTACGATCTTGTGTTCCATCTTCATAAGCAGACAAAAAGTAAAAAGGAAAATCACATAAACAACAGTTAGCAGACGCGTCTGAGAAGTTCAGCCTCGACTCGAATGATCATTGCCTCGCTATCTTTTATCTATGAATATCAAACCAGGAAATTAGCCAAAGCTAGCGGTACATTTTTACCACGCGCCTATCACTATATCTGAAATTACTTCGCTGAATTGGTAGTGGTTAGCAGCAAAAATATTAGTGAATACAATTTTTTTATTACATTCCTACATATACTCACGGCCATAAATCCCTAGAAGGGGTGGCAGAACTTAGGGATAAGCAATTCCTTAGCCTCTTTTGGAAGTTGAGTAGGGAAAAGATTTTAACATAAAGGTTGTTGGTGATGGGTCTCCCACCACATCGCCCAACAGTCACTTAAAAATCCCCAATTTTACGAACACCCATGGGTAGAAATTGGGTAGTGCTATTCTAAGCAGACACTACATAGCTCATATATTTATTATGATATAGAAATTTCCTTTGGGGAAGGAAACACTATTGATATCCACTTTGTGTGATCTTGACTTATCTACATAATAAAATAGTATTCTTCTCGCTTCGCATTGCCGCTGTTTAAACGTTTTCAATTTAATTAATTAATATTCTACATTTTGATTGTAGTTCCGAGGTTGCTCAATCAGCAGAGGAGTATATGTATAAAGTACCACTTTTTTTAAATAAGCCATGAGTAGAGTATTAAAGTACACAATAATAGAACAGAACAATATACTTTAACAGAATATAATTAAACTTTTGTCATTTTAACTAGAGCACAGAATTTGAAATAAGTTCGATATTATACGAAGAAAGTATAATATTAGATCAATAGCTCTGCTTGTTTGACAGGTTAAGAAATATAAATTAGTAATTATCAATTAAATTAAAATCTAATTAGTTATATACATCAGCTACAAAAAGAAATATATATAAATTAAAAGAAGTATAACACTTATTTACATAATTAAAATAGATACCTAAAAACTTAAAATCTAAAAACATCTTCCAGCTCCTCTTCTCGGGGAAGGGTACCTAGGACGCTGGAAGCATTGCCGCGTTGTATAGCAAAGCTAAGTCTTTGTCCAAGGTAAGAAGTATGTAAGTATGCAAGGTATCACACCATTCTAATTATAAAATAGTTGTTATTTAATGCCACCCCAGTAAATAAATTGAGAAAACTCAATCTTTCGTGGTAAAGAGGTTGTTGCAGTGGATTGTAATCGGAGGATTCATTCTCTGCTCCCAACAATTACTTACTTCAGTCTGATCAGCATAGCTAGTACGAGCGACATTATAACTAAATATCGCGTGGTATAAAACAGCTATCTCTTACGCACTTACTTAGTATCGCATACTGTCATCTCATTCTAACCGATATTGTGACGATAAAATAGCGCTCTTGCTAGTACTCCAGATTTTTCCGATTTATCAATTTTTCTTAAAATTGATAAAATCCTTTTCTTTGCTGTGTAGTGTCGGCTTAGAATAGCACTACCCCATTTCTTGCGGTGGGTGTACGTAAGAGGCGACTAATGGTATTGGGGCCTTTTAGGGATTGTTGGGCGTTGCGGTTGGAGGGGCCCATCACCAACAACCTTTATTTTAAATCTTTTTGTTCATGAAAACCTCATGTGGGGATTATTACTAATAAATAAAGAATTAATAAAGGAAAGAAAAAATTCGACACAGGCGGGATTCGAACCCGCGACCGTGACGGGGGCGTATACCCGAGGTCGCGGGTTCGAATCCCGCCTGTGTCGAATTTTTTCTTTCCTTTATTAATTCTTTATTTATTAGTAACTAGTGGATCGTCCCAGCTTCGCACGGGTAGCGTTGTTTTTTTAAATATCTGAGGTTTCTTTCTTCAGTCACTGCTCAAGCATTGTGAAATTCAGCGCAATGTTTTCAATTTATTAAATTTATAGCACTCCCTAAACAGTGTAGTTTGGTGATTTTAAATGCGCTTTGATGAACGGTTCAGTATTTCCGTTTAATAGCAAATTTTGGAATAAAACGCTATGAAGTATTTATAAAAATCTAAAATATAAATAATTACGTGATGTAGGATGCAACTTATGTCGCCATCTAGTATATTATATGTAAATTAGTAAAGATTTGGTTTTGATCACGGGCGCGATGGCTTATTTTATGTATAATTTCGGTGTTTGTCTACCGATTTGTATGATTCTTTTTTTATTGAATAGGTAATAATGTTACCTTTTTTAAATTTGGGATGAGTGAGAGGTTTACAAACGTAAACAAATATAATCAAAATGATCCGAACTGCTAAGCTATCAGGAATTATACGTGTTATTGTGAGTCAACCGTAAAAGATAGACATAAACTGCTGAGGATTTTTTTTAGATAATTTTATGAAGAATATTTCCGTCACACATGATTTCTGTGTAAGTTTAACCATTGAGGCTGCACACGCGACGGAAGCTTAAAAAATGGAGTAACTTCTCCCGTTTTCCCAAAATTTCCCAAAATTCCCCTTTACTACTCTGCTGGAAAGTATACAAAAACCTGCGCAGGTGTATGAAGAATAATTTTACCAAGTTTCGTTAAAATCCATCTAGTAGTTTTTGTTTCCATAAGGAACATACAAACCGACAGACAGACAGACAGACAGACAGACGGACAAACAGACAGACAGACAGACAAACAGACAAAAATTGTACTGATTGCATTTTTGGCATCAGTATCGATCCCTAATCACCACCTGATGGTTATTTTGAAAATATATTTCATGTACAGAATTGACCTCTCTACAGATTTATTATAAGTATAGATAATCCCCACATGAGGTTTTCATGAACAAAAAGATTTAAATTATGTGATAGTCAGGCGTTTTCAACATTTGCATTCTATCTGAAAAGATAGACAAGTGGCCTTCCGAATTAGTAAAAAATTCGGAGGTAGGAAACGCAAACACTACTAAAACGTGTAAAAGAAATAAAGGATAGAAGAATTTCGCGCTGGCAGCCACTGACACGGTAGCTCAGTTGGCAAGAGCGACGGGGGCGTATACCCGAGGTCGCGGGTTCGAATCCCGCCTGTGTCGAATTTTTTCTTTCCTTTATTAATTCTTTATTTATTAGTAACCTTTATTTTACCAACTTTTCCTTACTCAACTTTCCAAAAGTGGCTGAGGAATTTCTAATTCCTTAGCTCTGGCTACCCCTTCTAAGGATTGATAGCGGTGAGTATATGTATGTATGTATCAATTTTTCTTAAATTAAAAGGAAAAGCCTGGTCATATTTCAAAATAATCAATAAAAAATCCTTGGCAGTATTGTTTGTAAATGTAAAAATCCACTGAAGATTTATTACACTTGAAATACCGATAACAAACGTATACCGTTAAATCACAATTTGTAAATCGCATAACCACACGAAAACATTATTCTATTTTAAAATACATATGTTCCGGGGGAGTTAATTAACTTTTAAGTACGTGAGGATCTGAAAATAGCAAGAAGTGGGCAGTAATTTATTTCCTTAAGTGTATCCAAGTATTAGGGACTATCACATTCGATCACTTGCTGTTATTTCTGATTATTTACATATGCTCAAAGCTTGAATCCCATAAGGGGTAGCTCGTCCCATAGGGGTAGTTCATCGTAATAAATAATTCCTTAGTCATTATTTAAATCAGTACTTTTCTCCATATTCGATTACTATTTTATAAATCACTTTACAGTGTCGGCTAAGAATAGCACTAACCCATTTAATCTCGCAGGTTTCGTTAAATCCACAACAAGACTGATTTTTATTATTAAAAGTTATTAAATTAAAAGCTCTTATTTAACTTGCAATGTATGTATATTTGTGTGTTCGGGTGAAATCTTTGAACTCAATTTTGAAGTAGTTACATTCAACCGTTTGTGCTGAAATTTTGTGGACGCATTTTGTTTGGATGACAATATATGATAAGATATGTGACGTCTTTCTAAATTCAATATGGCGGATCATACAAGATGTCAGAACAGTTATATTTAATTCACTTATACAATATGGGTATCAAATGAAAGGGCTTGTTAAGAGTGACTAGAAAAAGAATATGACGTCATTCTGAATCCAATATGGCGGACCATGCAGGATGGCGGAATCGCTCGATTTACCACAAATTATTATGATATAAAGGAATGTTGATAGGTATGTAAACCTCGCGACAAGCTTTTATTATTATATATAAATTGTGTATAATGAGGAGTTGTTAGTATAATCCAAAAGGAATATTTTATTTTCTTCTTTTTAGAGCGTTTAAATAAAAGATTTTTCTTAAAAAGTTTTTTTACTTAATTTTTTTTTAATTTTTCCCGTTCAACTTCCAACAGTGGCTAAGGAATGTCAAATTCTGACGCACTGCCTATCCCTTTTTGGGATTTATAGCTGCGAGTATCTGTATTTTGTACTTAATTAATAGTCTAATAGAGGCATCAATTGTAATTGTAAATGCATAGAATATTATAAATATAAGGATATAAGATGTGAATATGTAAAGGTAATTGAGTAATTATTGACGTGTAGTACCGGCTTAAAATGTTACACCCCTTTCTACCCACTGGGTGTCGAAAGAGGCAACTAAGGGTATGGGGCTTTTTAAGTGGTATTGGACGATGCACTTGGAAATCCATCACCAACGATACTTTATTTCTACCATCTCGTTCCCTATCAACTTAAATGTGGCGGTGGAGTTACTAGCTCTGAAGCTCTGGCTACCCCTTTTTGGGATTTATAGCAGTGGTAATATGCATGTATAGATAGAACAAAATTATTCACAATACATAATTATTACTAAATACCAATTTCGACAACAAGCTGTTGTTTGGCTAGTAACACCAGTCCCGGTATTTTGTTTGGTATTCGGAAAACGAAAACATCCTGAGAACATCTTCAAATCAATTAAATCGATAGAATCAGAGAAATCAATCAAATCGATAGATTTGATTGCCCTGTTGTATGCTGATAAATTAACGATTGTAGTGCTGTGTAGTGTCGGCTTAGAATAGCACTACCCCAATTCTTCCGGAGGCGGCGTACGTAAGATAAGAGGCGACACACGGTATTGGGGCTTTAAAGGGATTTTTGGGCGATGCGGTTGGAGACCCATCACCAACAACTTCTATTTTACCATCTTTTCCCCACTTAACTTTCCAAAAGTGGCTGAGGAATTTCGTATTCCTTAGCTCTGGCTACCACTTGGAAGTTAAATGGGGGAAAAGATTGTAAAATAAAGGTTCTTGGAAATCGGTCTCCAACTGCATCGCCCAAAAATCACTTAAAAAGCCCCATACGCTTCCTTCAAATACCGACGGGCAGTTATGGGGTAGTGCTAATCTAAGCCGACAGTACATACATAAATTAACCCCAGATCGAGCAACTCAAATTGTTAAATCTTTTATTCTCGTAATATATTATTTGCACATACACCAGTGACCCAGCACCCGTCTTTGCTATCAATGTGGAACAAGACGTATCGAAGTTTTCTGATACACCGTCTTAACAATTCACTCTCAGCACCTAGCACAGGCGTTATTTTATGGTTACTCTGTCGGTGAGAATGAGGTAAAAGTATACGATATTATGTAAGTGCGAAAGAGATAGCTGTTTTATAACACGCATTATCTAGTTAAACGGTCGCTCGTGTTAGCCATACTAACCTCACTCCTGCGGGATTCCTTTCCATGACATCCCCTTTTTTTAGCAACCCCGATAATTGACCTACACTTGTGACCCAATAAAAGGTGATATGAGGTAACCATCACATGATTTGAATAGTAACCAAATTACAACTCAAATAACTTCAACAAAGTAATTTAGTTAATATTTAGTTTGTGCCGTATAGTGTCGGCTAAGAATAACACTACCCCATTTCTACCCGTGGGTGATCGTAAGAGGCGACTCCAAGGCGACTACAAGGCGAGGGTATATGGGCTTTTTAAGTGATTTTTGGGCGATATGGTTGGAGACCCGTCACCAAAAACATTTATTATTACCATCTTTTCCCAATCAACTTCCAAAAGTGGCTGAGGAATTTTTCATTCCAAAGCTCTGGCTACCCTGTTACGGGATTTATAGCCGTGAGTATATGTATGTATTTAGTTTGTAAAATATTTTTATAAGGCGCATATAATGATCTAAATAATTATGATATAAAAGTCTATGATTCGCTCTGACTATTTGACCACTTTCTATTGTTAGAAGAAGATAAATTAGTAAATGTATGTATGTAAGATTTAAGACCTCGAGTCCAATCAAACTAAAATAGTCATTTAATTTCCCAGTTGCAAACTTATATACATATACAACGTAAAGTACAAGCCCTTACGAGTTTGTAAAATATGTTTTAAAACCAATTTTGATTGATGTTACTGACGTTATTATTACAGCTATTCGAATACATCGAATAAAATAAAATAAAAATAAAATAAAAATATTCGACGATCCTTGCGGGAGGCAATAGGGAATATGCATAAAATTTTAAATGCCCTAAAACTTTTTTTCACAAATACTTATTATCGTAATATTATAATGAAAGGGTTTTTTTTAATTTACTTATTATTTAAACCCCCAAAATAATATTCAAAAAGTGCTAAATAAGGGAGCGAAATTCAAACTTCCAAAACGCGCCACCATCGGTTGAACGAAATGTGACGTCATCTGACACGAAATTGTATTCAAAAGCGTCGAAAACACTAAGGTAAACACCCACTGGACGTGTCATGTGACGTCACGTATAGCGCGCGTAAAATGGCGGCGTTTGAACTGCTTAAATTTTTTAAAAGTGTTAAATTTAAATTTTACAAATATCTAGAGGATTTTGAAGCCAAGCAATATTTTTTTCTTCGTTATAAAATAGTAAACTATTAATTTAAGACAAAAAAGAAAAACATGAATATTCCCAATTGCCAAATGTATTTGTGGACTAGAAAAGCTGCTAAATGTATAATATGAATTTGATAGAGTAGCTCGATGCAATAGTTACCTATTATTTTTGAGCACTAATATTTTATGTTGCCTATTATAATTATAACCCTTATATCCTTGAGGATAGATAGTACTTTACTTACTCACCCCTTACAATTTAGGATATTTTGCGGATAACGGGTTACTTGCTTGTTTCACTTCGTAATTGAATGTTCATTAGAGAAAACACCTTTTTACTTGTTCCGTAAAGTTTGAGTTCTGTTTTTCTTTGCCGTTAAAACACAAACTGATTTGCGCTAAGTGACGATGGGCTGGCTTCCTACTCAAGGGTATACTATCCATGAAAAAAACGATTTTCCAACATCTTCAAATTTATACAAGACTTGCCTCTTCATACAGCAGATATCAGAAAAATAGGTTACTAGAACGTTTTTTTAGGGATTTTTGGTAAAGTACAACCCTTTGCTTCCTTTACGATAACTACGTGAAGAGATGGGCTGGTGCTACCTTAAACCAACACAATGTCTGCAAACCCCCACTAAGCCAGTGCGGGGGACACTATTCAGGGTAGGTTTGAGCTTTTCGGTGGAGATATATCTGACCTGAGATATATGACTAAACATAACTATATACATACATATACTCACGGCCATAAATCCCAAAAAGGGGTGACCAGAGCTTCAGAGCTAGAGACTCCACAGCCGAATTTGGAAGTTGATGGGGACAAGATGGTAGAAATAAAGTAACGTAACTACTTCACAAAAAAGGAGGTTTTAACTGCTGGAATTTGATAACAAATATGGTAAGTGTAATTATTCACTATGTGGAGTCAGTCCAATGTTTTTTTGTTGCAGCGAAGGGTATCTGATTAGGGTGGTCTCAGTCGGTTTTGTGGTTGGATCATAAATAAAAAAACATGTTTTTTTAAACTTTGTCTACATCTTTTTTTGGAATCAAATGTGAAATTTCAATAGATGAGACAAGTACTAAGCTTTTTGAAAATAATCATTTTGGAAAATGTTACAGTAGTCGGGTCATTCAACTTTAACTTGCTTTCATCCTTTTTTTTTCTTTTTGAGTTCTTGAGTAAATGTTGAACTTTCTTTTCGTGCGTCTCCTATAACCCATATTAGGATTATAAGATTGGTTAGTTAGGAACTAGCTTGGCATTGACACACACATTTTCATTATTTTACATACATACATAGATATACTCTCGGCCTAAATCCTAAAACGGGCAAGCCACTCAGCCGCTTTTGGAAATTGAGTGGGGAAAAGATTGTAAAATAAAGGTTGTTGGTAATGGGTCTCCAACCGGATTGCCCAAAAACCACCTGAAAAATATTCATTGTTTTATTCAACTAAACCTGGAAAAAACATACACCTACCTTATCTTGATCAGTTCTTAAGTTTAGTTTCATTATGAGTAAGCTTACGGTACTAAATTGTTTTTGCATGGTCTAGTTTTAATTAATTTTAATAGCTTGTCTGAGGAAAACTGTTCCTATTTTCAAGATATTTATCTCACTAGTTTTGTTACTAGATAGATAATGATTGTAAAGTTTTCTTATCTGTAGCCTCTTGCTTTAATAATGTTCTATGATTATCCTTGAAACAGCAACTAAATTTTAGAAAACCAGTGGATCCTGAGACTATCATATACAGTTGGATAGAATACACTCATAGGCTAACGTAAAGCAAATCTTTAAAACTACATACATACATATACTCACGGCTATATTTCCCTAGGAGGGGTAGCCAGAGCTAAGGAATAAAAATTCCTCAGCTACTTTTGGAAATTTTAGTGGGGAAAGATGGTAATATAAAGGTTGTTGGTGATGGGTCTCCAACCGCATCGCCCAAAAATCCCTTAAAAGCCCCAATACCGTTAGTCACCTCTTACGTACGCCCACCGGAAGAAATGGGGTAGTGCTATTCTAAGCCGACACTACACAGCATAAAAATAGTTTATCGATATATTTTACTTATACTAGCAGCTATTCAAACGATTCTTTTTAAAGATTAATCTTAATATTCTCTAGCCACTTATTGAAGTTGAGGTGGGAAAAGATGAAGGATGATGGATGATGGGTCTCCAACTTAGGGACTGGACGAGCGGCTAAATTTCCAAACCCTTTAAAACCAATATAATGGGAAACCAATCAAAAGGCTAACCCCCTTGGTTGGCTCCTTTTATACGGCTAATTCTATCGAAGGAATAGGTTCTTTCTCTACAAACCCCTTTTGAGAAGGTAATTTAAAGGGGTTTTTAAGTTTAAAGTTTAATAAAATATTTTTGACTCTGGCTTATGTTTTGGGGAAGATAACTATGAGTGTTTTTTATACACCCACGGACAGTAATAGGGTAGTGCTATTCTAAGCCTACTACACAGCTAATAAAACTATAGTCCCAATATTCGATTCACATTGATATATTGAATATGTGTATAGCATAAAACTCTCTTTGATAACCCTCGTTTGAACTATACGTTTAAAATGAGCTGATATAAATGTTAATGGCTAAATATTTAGTGAATGTAGTTTGTTTTTGATAATAATGTTAACGAGTATCCTTAAATAGATAGGTGCGTCTATATAGCCGAGACCTGACAAATCGGAACAGGGAATGCACAATCCTCTTTAACTTTCACTTAGTTTTTTTTCAACTACCTTGTATTTTTACTATTTTTGCAAAGCAAATAGGAGGGTAATAATTTTTGTGATAAATCGTATGGTATTAATAAAATGGCGGATTTCATTGAACATAATGCCGCATACGAATATACATTAGCTCTACCTTGACATTTTTTTTTAACCGACTTCAAAAAAGGGAGTGTTCTCAATTCGACCGTAATTTTTTTTTTATGCATGTTCGCCGATTACTTCGCCATTTATGAACCGATTTTGATTATTATTTTTTTATTAGAAAGAAGATACTCCCAGATTGGTACCATGATGAGTCATATCAGGGTCTGATGATGGGATCCTGGAGAAATCGAGGGGAACCCTCAAATTTTATAGGCAAACGTGGTAACGTTTTATTTTCTGAACTTATTTTGGCATTTGCTTCTGAAAATCATATTGTTATGCTGCTGAGCTGATGATGGAAGGTGTCAGTCCTCAATCACTAGGAGTTAAGAAACAGTTCTTTCAACATTATATATAGATTTATACTCCTCTTCGTAGCTTTTATGAAGAGAAGTACAGGTTCACTAAAAATTTCTTTTGTTATGTTATTGTTACCGAGAAAGTACCATGAAACCAGGATCTGATGATGGCATCCCAGGAAATCGAGGGGACTGTCGAAACTCACAATCATGTGACAGTGTGTTCAAAACGCCGATAGGCCTGCCCTGTATAACGTGAGAACACTATCCAAGCAAATCGTGGGTACTCTGAAGAACAGGTGCCAATGTCACGTGATGTATGAATGTGAAGTATTACTACCTCTGCTAACCATTTCGGGGATTCGGGTTTGAGTCTTTCTTGAGATGTAGAATTGTAGACCATCGCCTTTCGAGGGATTTCAAGAACAATGTAAAGTTACATATGGTTGAGCCTATTTAATAACGTACAATAATAGAAATACCGGAAATACGAAGAATAATACAGTAACCGTCGCTTACTCATCCGAGAGGCATCTTTGCCAGGTCTACCCATCTCTAAAACTCGTAAAATAAAATAATTTTTAACAAAAAGAAAACCGACTTCATAGTTGGAAAAACATCCGAAAATAAACAATCAATGAACAAAATAAACAAATTTAGGTAGGTTGAACTGACGCGTGTGGAATAAAGAAATTGCTAAGGTATTAATCACAGTACTCATATTCAATTAAAAAACTTATTTCGTACTTTTTAGTACTAGATTGATAATTTTCGGTTGTTTTTCCAACTATGAATTCGGTTTTCTTTTTGTTAAAAATTATTTTATCTATGCATTTTTATTTCTGTTTGAATTACTTCTTTCTTTCGTTCCTATTAGATAATAAATATAAGGACATATTATACACAGATCAAGTTTGCCCCAAACTAAGTAAGACTTGTACTATGGGATACTTAGTCAACATAACACGAATGAATAACACCCAAGATAAAGAAAAAATAATTTATGCTCATCACATAAAATGTTGTTCTCGGCGGGGATTGAATCCACAACCTCCAGACCTATATAGAAGCTATTCACCTATCCACTAGGCCATGGACGTCGTCTGAGATAGAGATCCCGTTTATGTGGTTTGGTTTTAGTCTTTAGACTTGTGTAACATTTGGACGCGGTGTATATGTATGACTGATCACAAACAATCCTTTATTTAGGTAATCATATTCCCTCCATTTTTACAAGTTATTGTATCCATTATATATTGATAATGAATCTCTGGATATATATTATTGGGTCAGTGGCTGTAAAATAGATGTCCTATCAAATGAATTGTAATATAAAGCATAAAAGCCAAAAATTAAATCTTTTGGAAACGATATCGTTATACTTTTAGATACTCCCTACTCTATATAAATTTCAAAGTAACCAAACTACATGGAACAAAATAAAATAGACCTAGATAAGTATAACTCCAAATATAAAGAAAATAAAGTAAATAATGATTACATTGGACACTTATTTTTAAGTACCTGTATAATTTTATTGTTACCTAGAGATACGACAAAAACATGTTTTCGTTTAAATTTTAGTATATCCATACTTTTAATTGATTTTATTACGTTACTAAA
Organism: Bedellia somnulentella; assembly: GCA_963576735.1. NCBI lineage: Eukaryota > Metazoa > Arthropoda > Insecta > Lepidoptera > Bedelliidae > Bedellia > Bedellia somnulentella. Next base: position 13,644,217 of record OY755172.1, on the reverse strand, counting down.
GTTAGTCTAATATATTCCCTACAATGTATATTCCCTACAATCCATGTTTCTTTGCATTTAATACGATTAAAATTGCTTTTCAACGTGGATCACTGGCATAAATATTCATACTTAATGATTATCTTTATTTTAAAGTTAGACACACAAAGTTTTTAAATCTACCAGTCCATTTATTTGGTAACATGCTAGATTAGCTCCAGTTTTTTTTAAATAGAGTTTCCTTAAGACGTTCGTCGCGCGGTCATGTGCACCTGTGAGAATGGTGTGCGCAAGCGGCGGAGCAATACTCCGTCCGGTGCGCTAGACAAGGATGCAGCATACGAAATCGGGGTAGTTCCTTTAGGGGTCGACGACCTTCCGCGACATGAATATCGGTATTTTTTATTGTACAATTTTGGGACGGCTAGCCGAGGACACGGACATTTTGTTCGAGGACAATTTAGATAGCGCGCCGCCTTATTTAGAATTCAATTTATATCTATCAAGATTTCTTAATAAAACGACGATAAATATGCGATGATTCAAATCGGTAGCTGTAAATAAATCATCGCTTGTCTTTCGATATTATATAAGTGTTGTAAGTGAGATTGCAATTGAGCGATCGAGCGCCTCAACAATCGCGGCGCAACTCGCGGCTATTGTATGATAATCGCGACCTTCACTGATTACTTATGTACGTATCATATTCATCCTAATTTTGAGCATATCTGTTTGTAACTACAAATATCAGTAGTTTTCTCTACATCACGTTTAAGTGAGTAGTTTAAATGATGTTTCGTAATAGGTATGCGTGATAAATGGATAGAGTAGTAAAAAGGCTGTGAGCAGAGATTGCCGCATCGCAGTCGAATCGAAGGGTAGTTGACCGCCAGGTAGAGTGGTTAGAGTACCCGGCGCAGGCGCACGCAGGCGAGTGTTGCGCAAGAACTCCTCCACGTGTAGGCTTAACTGGGCGGAGGGCGTTGCATCTTGTCCTAATACTGGGTAACACACCACGCTCTTCTACAGTACTTATGCCGTGTGAAGTGATACACCATTTATAAAACAATATTTTTATTATATCCGATTACACGGAACGATATGTCATCTTTATCGGACAACGCTTTGTTTAGAGTAATACAATCGCATTTATTTTTTTAGTAATACATTCGAAATACAGTGAGTGTAGAGTTATTATCAATTTATGTACCAAATCACGGTAGAGTTATTTTTGCTGAGATATAGCGAAAGCAGGTTGATGAGCTTTATGCCGGACGTTTCATTATATTCGTATCTTTAGATTTGGTCTTTATCAATAGAAAATAAAACTGTACACCGATTTGGTCCTCGTTATAGCATGACTAGCAAGAATTTCTACCTTTCTCTTTAAGGTGCTTGATCCGAAGCCCATGGGCCGTAGTTTGGGAACAGCCTTGCGCAAACTTGTCCCACATGTACCTTCATAAATCCGAAAGGCGAGCTTAATCACCTTTATTTTTCTATAATTTTCTCGTGAGATGTGTTATTTTATATGACCATGCGATGCTTAGCTACCGCGTTCACGCGTTCTTAAAATAGACGATTGCGGACCAAACATTTAAGGGTAAACAATTGCGCAATGACATCATGGTTATACAAGAATTGTTCAGGTTTGTTTGGCTAGAAGGAGTGAAGAGAGGTGAGCCTCGGGCAGCGCAGGCAGGCAAATAGTTCGAGAGGCCCCGGTGGGTTCAGTTGCGCAAGCGCGGGCGTCGCGCCCTCTGTGCCCCGTCCCCCGCGCCGCTACGCCCTCGCAGTCCCTCCCCCGCGCCCCGCGCTCCCCCGACCAGGAAAATTAGACGACACTCCGCGGTGACTCTACATAAACTAGATTCTATGTTGTTTCATAGGTAATTTTCACACGAATGTTCTTAGGTTCTCATGCACTTGATTATGAATGGGTGCGGAAATTATATCTAACTATTGCGAACGATGTTTTATTGGCGAACTTTAAACATTATAGTGTACAAATACATTCATAAATAAATAATTGCAAAGAAAATACAAGTTTTCAGTTTCACCATTAAAATGAATTGTATATTATTTGTGTTAATGATTTGATATTAGGTTCGGTATCGTATTCGGTATCGGTTATCTCTAATGAATGTTAAAATAGAATGTTATAGTACCCTCTTATGTCATAAAATTATATAATAGCGCTTTTGATAACCCTTTATGTATCACGGAGTAATTAATGTGTAAATTATTTTTATTTTAGAAGTTCAAAAAAATATAAATTATTTTACATAATATGAGTAGATCCCGAACCTTTTTTACACCTCACTATTATATTCTGCATGCACATAATATTCTTTTACCACATCTTTTATGGCGAAATAAATAAAACTTAATATTTATTGGTGCCACTGCCAACTCCTCTAATTATGTAAAGGACACACTCCAGAGCACAAGCATTTAAAATTTAAAAGTAAAGTTAGTCAGGGCCTTTGACTGAAACACAAGTGGCTGCAAAAACTCGTTTACCTTGACACTACATCGCTAATGCCAACTAAAAAATAAGCGCTTATGACTTAGTAGAGGGGTTTAGACCATTTTCTTGAGTTTCACAAATACAAGGTGATATTTGGCGAAAAAATACTTATTTGTTTATTTTTGCTATACTTAAAAGGATATTGTTTTCGGCAAGTGTTAAACTAGCTGATTTAGTCTTAGTTTTTCAGTATATATGTATTGTTGTTATCATGTTATAAGAAAGCCTCTTGTGATTCGGAGATAGATTATTTTTTTTTGTAAAGAAAACATAGTATGTAAAGATAAAAAAATAATATTCGATTAATCCTTACTAATATAATAAATGGGAAAGTGAGTTTGTTTGTTTGTTTATTTGTTCCGCTTTCACGCCGTAACTACTAAACCGATTGCTTTGAAATTTTGCAGAAGTATAGTTAGAAGTCCGAATTAAATAATAGGATACTTTTTATTACGGAAAAAATGATATTCCCGAGGGAAATCGTGGGAATGAGAAGTTTTAGCAATATAACCAAATTCCACACGGGCGAAGCCGTGGGCGGAAAGCTAGTATAATATATATTCTGATACTTATAGCCTATTTTGTATTAGTTTTACAGCACAAGGATATGATATTTTAAAGCCCTAGCGAGAATGATATAATTTATTATTATATTATTGTAATAATAAACTATGCTATAGCTTTGTTAACCAATGTTCTATCCTCCCTCCTCATTTAAATTTCCATTTGAAAATCTCCATTCGATAATAAATGTTATTGTTATTACTCAACTTTATTTTACTTTACTTTATTATGAATCGTGTATCTATTATCTACTTAAAGAGAAGACCAGCAAACTTAGATTTAGTTTACTTATTAACTATAATAACTAAATGTAACTCACTCGTGGCACGTAAATAATATATTTTAGGTAAGTATGGCGCGTATTAAACCGTGAAATGTCAACTAGCAGTTGCAATTTCAATTTAACTTTTAATAACGGTCATGAAATGATTTGATAGAAATTCGTAGAACTTTTTTACTACCTTACAGTATTGTACCTTATATTGTTAAGACCAATGCTTCTCAAAATAAACAAAGAGTAAGAATGTTACATTGGATATTAACATATTTGCTGTGCAGGCTTAGATAGGCACTAACCCATTTCTTCCCGCGAATGTCGTACGAGGTGACTAAGGGCGATGTGGCTGGATACCCATCACCAACCATCTATTTTACAATCTGCAATCAATTTATTTTATTGCCTTTTTCCCACTCAGCTTCCAAAAGTCGCTAAGCTGCTTTGAATTCTCGTGATCTGCCTAAGTATTTTGGGAATAAAAGGCTGTGAGTTCTTTGATGCCTGTATTTTGCAACCGTACTAACGTGTTACGTTTACGTGTATTTTATTGAATCGTTGGATATGAATTGCTTACTCAACCCCGTCATATCCTTTAAAAGGCCTAGGCTAGGTCTCTTTTGGGTAGAACTTAGCAGACCAACGTGGCACATTCCTACCGACGCGACGCAGCCCTTATTTGCATATTTAGTAAGGCGAATATTTACATTTGACAGCAACAAAAAGATATTTTATTATTTCGTATTTGTCACGCTTACATAAAATGTATCTCTTGATTGGTAAAATGTATTTTTTAATTGTTTTGGAAGATCCAGGGTTTACATCTGAACAATTTTAACTTTTTTGTAACCATACTCTTTCGAAGCGGTGTAATTTTGTATATTAGCTTTTATGCAAACTTTAGTAATGTTAATGTGAATAAGGTCCGCAATTATTTTGTAGTAGAAGCAGCTAGCTATAATTAAAAATGTTATAATTAATGAACAGTAAAAGGATATCAGAGCAATACAAACAACAGAAGCGAGCTTCTTACCGGGAATTACAAAATGAGTAACAGGGGTTGCAAACTCCTATGGTTAATAGTATGAGCATATACACCGAATGATAATAAGAATGTATCACTGGATATCAGGTACGAGGGGTCGACAGGACACATGAGGGGCAGCCGCGTCCTCAAATAATCGGAAGGTCACGGCAGGGTCTCAGCGAAACTCAACGATAACGTACTTCGCTTCTTAACCTTATGAAGATAATCTTCGTGTCACGTACGATAATTTTATTTTGCGAGATTTATAAGGAATACAAATTTGGTTTTGAATGTTTTCGTAAGAAACAATATGAATGGAAAATCCTGATCACAACTGTATTGCCAGAGAATGTTTTGATATTTTTAGTAATTGAAAGGTCAGATTTCAGGATGAAACCAAGTACATAAATAAATTGACTAATAAATATACAATGTTCAAAAGCCAATCTATCGTCAGACACCATAAGACATCCCTCAATATACTAGTAGAACCTCACTACTACTATCACATCATAATTAAAATATTAAATGAATCGATAAAATTTTCAGAATATGAAAAATGGCGATAAAAATTGTTTTATGATATGATATTACTGATTTACCACTTAAAACCTTTTTAGACTCCACTATAGTAAAAATGCCGCTTAGTAACTTAATTTTCCTTATTAAGGGTGAATCCATCCTATTACTTGTTGAACCGGTCAGAAAGCTCGCTCATGCATGAATGCTATGCATGGTAAGATTTTTTGGTGGTGCACGTCTCGGCAGGTGTAAAAAAAGGGGGTGCGCTTTCTCTTACATAACTTTTTAACTCCTATCATCGGAGGTCTGAAAATATTTCACACACCATTTAAAATAATAATGATCAGTCTTCATAAAAAATCAAGTCATAAATATTAAAAAATATAATCATCGAAATTCATAATATCACTATAATTAGTTTTATATTTAATAATATTTGTTTTAGTATATTTGTTTATACTGATGAGCGACACTATAATCATTTCAATAAATAACTATAATATTCATAAATGTTATTTTGTCTAATGTGTTTTTATCAATATTTGCTTGCTTGTTTGAATGCTTGAAGCTTGGTTGCATGTAAAGGGGGTGCAAGGGGGTTGGTCCCCTGCTTGGGTGGGTCGCAGGCAAAGAATAGTTAGGTCACGTTTAGTTAGGTTAGGTTAGGTTAGATTATGTATAAAATGAGCGAGTGAAGCGCAACGGAGCGAGCACCTTAAACGCATGATTCATGCCTATTTGCATGCATGCTTGCTTGTTTATCGTAGTAACAATATTATTCATAAAAATAATATGACCATTGAATGTTATGAAGAAAAAAGATATTGAAAAAAATATAGTTTTAAAAAGATTCTTGGTTGTAACAGTATTAATAAAAAAAATATGGTTACTAACTGTTGTGACCTCCGTTGTTAGTATTAAAGGTGTATGAATAAAGAAAGTATGAAAAATAAAATTATGAAGAGTGATTATTATGAACACAAATTGTTAGTAAGACGACAAATATGATTTAGAATTTTATGTGAGCCAATATGGACCCAAAAAAAGGATCATGCTCGAAGGCAGTAAGGGTTTTCATTATTGTAATAATTAAAAAAGGGACTTACTTTACTTAGCTGAGTCTATAGTTTGCGGTGACATGTTATTCGCTTATGGTTACTTACTTACTCACGTATACCAACGCCCGTTGTTCCCAATGGGGTAGCAGAGACTATAGATCGCCACTTTGTACAATCCTGCCGAACCTCTTTTGCTTCTGTTACATTTACCGTTCTTCTCATACATGCTCTTTTATTGCTTATGGTTCAATGGCCAATTAGTCTGACGATAGTCTCCAGATAGATAGTGCTTAGTCCAATAATAAACTAAGGGTAAATTTTGTTTGATATAATAAAGGCTTTCCGGTTACAAATTATTAATTATGATGGGGTTCACACATATAAGGGAGAATATTAATTCGATAGAGTCCTGTGTGGGAATTCGTTTATCTATATGTAAAAAAAATAATCAGATTCAAATCACACCAATATGAGGGCAGGGGGGCATCGGAGTTCAAAAGGAGGGCAAATAAGCGGAAGTGAGCTATGCGCGAGGGTTTAAATTTGATTGTTATGCAAATTCCTTGTTTCCGGTGACGGAGGGGCATGCAACAGGTGGGGGCGCACCACCATTTCATTCATCTGGATCATTATTTTCATTCTTACGCATTTTATACGGTTTATCAATGAAAATGTCATAATAACCTGAGGTGTTCCTTTTATCAAACAGTAGTAACAAGTGGGTTAATATTTGAATGTCAGACAATGTCAGGTTGGGATAGCATAGATGATTCTCATTTCTCCAGTAAAATGTACACAGCCGACTAGGGATCTAAGCAATTAAAGCACAGGTAGTCTCTCGATTATTCGATAAAACCATCAAAGTTTTTCATTATTTAAAATAAGTAATGACAGAAAATGGTAAGATAAAGAAGGCAGAAAAAAAGCGGGAGCAAACTGTATGGTCCAACCATCACTCTTTAGTCTAGACGATATTCTAACAACGAAGACATTAACATTAAAAAAGACACAGAATATATATATTTATTAGCTGTGACTTCCACGGATCCAACGTAACAAATATTTCCAGATTCGCCGCAACCGTACCGTCCTGCAAATAATGCCATTAATTATGTTTTAGATATTCGTTTCTTGATGGATTTCTTCACAGACCGGTAGCGAGCGTAGCATTTATAAATACGTAGGGACGTTACAGGCCGTCGCCCAAGCGTGCGCAGACGCAGGGGGCGCCCACCCCGGCCAGAGGACGTTCACCTTCTCCGCGCCCCGCACCCTGCCGCAATCACAGCCCTTTGTACCAAGATCTCCGAGGGCTACTCAGAGGGCAGAGAACCGTATTTCTTTTTTGTTTTGTCATACCTTCTAATCTAACTCCGGCGCACGTTGAATCCTGTCCATAAATTCTTGCATGGACTTAGAGACAAACCTACTTTATTTATTCCCCTTGCTTTAATCAGTTGAAACAGGAAAGAGCACTCTCCCATGGTGAATTAAAACAACCCTCGTGTGTGAGTTGTTAAATGTTAACATTAGAACAATTTCAGAGGGTGGTAACAAGTGCATGACGATGCACTCGGGAAAAAGTGACTTGAGTAATCACGGTCGGTGCAACGGCATGCATTTGCATCTAAATTAATTTATTTTATATATTTTTTATTGCATAATACTTCAATATGCCATGTTTTGTTAAAGGATAAAGGGTACAGTAACACTTAGTATGTTTTTTAAATGTGCTAAATAGTAGAGAGACACTGATTGACTCAAAAGGATTTTCCGCTTTTGAAAATGATAAGATATATTTCTGTTCTAAAAAAGTACACGATCCTTATTAAATGACATAATATAATTACCTACTAAGATCTATAGTAGTGCTTAGCAATGTTTAAATCTTAACGAATGCAATTAAAGTTTTTGCGGTTTGTGAATTGGTGATTTGGTTTTGCTTAAGAACGGAAATTATTTATTCGAATCATCAACATATTATACCATTTAAAAAACTGTGTAGAAAATATTGTTTTTTCATTATTCTTATAACTTACTAAGGTCCATAAAATGCGTAAAACAGATTGCAAAAAATAAAACAGAAGTTGGAAATTATTATACTAAGTAGTAAAATAATGAGGAATGATTAAATATTATTCAATTAAATCGCAATAGGCTACGCCCCAGACCAAATGATTTTACTAGTGATTACATGTTCTACGAAATAACGTCATAAAATATTATATATATGTAATGAGTTGATACCTCACAAAGCTGATTTTGGAATTTTTGTTGGTTGTATTAATGGTGCCTAATGAGGTACAATTTTTCTCAGATTTCTTTTCCCTTTTTTGTAGGTGATTTTTGGGCGATGTGGTTGGAGACTGGTCACCAAAATCATTCATTATTACCATCTTTTCCCCAATCAACTTCCAAAAGTGGCTGAGGAATTTCTCATTCCAAAGCTCTGGCTCATCCCCGTTAAGGGATTTATAGCCGTGAGTATATGTATACGTATGTTATTGTAGGTTGACTCAAAACTCAAATCAATACTACGGAAGTTTTACCACTAGGCTTCGATAGTGGTTCAATTGTGCCTATTCTATTTTACTATTAACTTTCCTTATTTAACACGTCAAGGTTTCCAAGAACAGATCCGAAAGCACACTTAAAAAGGAAGTCATACGGGTAACCTTTTTATTTCCCAAAACCTATCACTGCCATCATCCATAATTTTAATACCACCTAATAAAAAACAACGACAAACACAATCGGGGGAATTAAAATGATTGCTAGGGCGATGCAGCCCACGATTCTAGATCAATTAGATGTAGATTGAGCTGGGGTGGAGATGCGCTTGCGCATGCGGGTAGGGTGTTTTAATGTTCGTTTATTTCAGACGGCCAAACGAGAACGCGGGATGTAAGAATACTTTTGTAGTTTTGTTTTGAAATCATTAGGTTTGGGTTTCAAAGTGAGTGGTGAGACTCGCTGTGTTATCATTTTGTTTTTTATTATTAATTCGGTGCGTACTTTTGTCAAGAGAAGAAGTTTGAACTAATAACCCTACTCAATTATGACTACAATTCTAAAGAAAATTAGCTAAAAAATCCCTCAATCAAATTCGGAGGTCGGGAAGGAAAATTGATGAAAGAAGGTATATTTAGGTATAGGTGTCAGACCATGTCACCCATAAAGAACTTGAAAGTCTCTATTCCCTAAATGCCTTATACAGCAAACACAGCACGGCGCTTTCCAATAGCTTATATAATATTAAAATCTACGAAACATTGTTAAATAACTTTAAAAGAAATGTCTTTGTAATGCAAATCAGGTATTTTGTACACCACAGCGATAGGCCTTCTTTTAGGATCTTTTTCTTAGATCCACTTTTCAACCGAAAAGCGGATAAAAGTACTCTCATTATTAGGTGAAATACATATACGTGATTTTTAGAAGTATTAGTACCTTACTGCCGGTATATGCAAATAAAAAAATATTGAATCAGATTATATTTTTAACTGCAAAAAAGGATTATAACTAGTACACATTCGTTTGTACCATTTAAGTTTGCAATTTTTATTTATATTTAAATACCTATTGCTATTTTATTGTACTCTTGTTAGTTGCTACAGAAATGCCACTGTAAGCTGTAAGCTTCTGCGTCTGGCTTAGAATAGCACTACCCCATTTCTTCCGGTGGGTGTACGTAAGAGGCGACTAACGGACTTGGGGCTTTTCAAGGGATTTTTGGGCGATGCGGTTGGAGACCCATCACCAACAACCTTTATTCTACCATCTTTTCCCCACTCAACTTCCAAAAGTGGCTGTGGAATTTCTAATTTCTCAGCTCTGCCTACCCCTTTTAGGGATTTATAGCCGTGAGTATATGTATGTATGAAAAAAGATTATAAGCATAGGCACATCGAATCTCTAGTAGATAGTCACAACTTACAATATTGTTTTTCTCTCTGGAAAATAAAAGCAAGCAAACCATACTCAATAGGGATCGCTTCAACACATGGTAGTCATAATTAATTACATATACAAAGAAGTGATGGTTATTTCATAATGTTGCTTTTATGGACTTCTCACAGCCCATATATGGCCCCACCGAGGGGCTCGAGCCTATATAGGGCGATTTGGCCATAGTCCACCACGCTGGCCGCAATTGCGGGTTAGCAGACTAATTTTGTGGACACAATAACAATTTTTCACCCATGTACTGACTTTGTATGAAGGTTCGTGTCCAGAGGCTTTGTTTAGATTTGCCTAACTCTACCAATCTTTGTAAATAAAATCATTTCAGAAAAATGTGTTCTTAAACAATTTACCCAGATTCAACATGTTTTTACACCATCGTAAACGACAATACCTTTTTTATGGTAGTAAACATGGATTCTATTTCCTCATCGCTTACGTTTAAGTGCATAATTATAATAGTATATATATTTAGGGTGCGATGTAACAGTCCGTGAAATAGTGCACCCCCGTCGTGTGGTGACGGCGACAAGTGGCTGTGGTTTCATCACCACACACCACACCCTGGGGCAAATAACACCAGTTCATGTTATATGGGGATAACTGATCGCTGAACATTGTATCAGCAAGAGGTAACTCAGTATACAAGTTTCAGTAGATATCCGTTGATTGTCTTATCTGAGACTTACAAAGACTACCTATTTACACTTAATCTAAATGTAAGTTTTCATACTAAATCGCAGGGTCTAAAAATACCACGATTAATTAAGTAATATTCATTGGTTTAAATGGTAAAAGATGGTAAAAGTTAATACATGTTATTCGTAATTTGAAACACTTGCATAGTTAAAAAAAAACTTGTAATGGACGCATAATGGGCATCGTTGACCATCTTCTAAATAGCTTTATTAATTATAATTCATCTGAGTGCTTTCGTTCTACAGTAGTTTAAAAAAAATGGAACAAACGTCACTGTGGTCATTGGTAGAATAAAATAACTAGTTTCATTACCGAGAAATAATTAAATTCAAAACTATTTACCATACCTAAAAAAGATACTATAATTATATGATTGGCTTATAATATAACTACGTGTGGTTTCCAAAAATAATTAAAAACTAATTAACGGGTAGTAACAAAATATGTTGATTGATTTCTGTTCTAGTGAGTGTTCATTCACTTATTATTTGGCAAAGCGAACGTATCAGATGGAACACAAATCAACTGACAAAAATTGAAACAATCCCACGATGCGTCGGGTTGTCCAAGGCCGGCTGGGGGGAGGCCAAGGGGAGGATCAGGCTCCGAAGTACATTCCTGGCAGCGGCATCGCCACCAGCGGGAGCCTATCTGCTATTATCCGAAATACCGACTTTACAACCCACCTCTACTATACTTATCGCACTGCAATAAGAGTCATTTTCGAAAGAAACGATTGCAAACTAAACTTGGGAAACATTTTTAGTCCGAGACGGAGGGGTTGACCGTTTGTTATTTTTGTTTTTCTTTTATGTTGGTCCATACGTCGCTGGACGTTACTTTTTTTGTTCCCAGATTCTTTTTCTCTCCCTCCTTTTTGTGATATTTGCTTTTTAATAGACTTCTTAAGAGTGACTTTTTCCTTTAAAGTACTTCTCACGGGCACAGTTTAATATGTCATTTCCACAATTCCGTACAAAAGTAATAAAATAACTAACGACATGTTTATTAGTACATTGTTCATGTATTCCTCCAGAATGGATACCAATTAGATGTAATATGGTATGTCATACAGGTCTATTAACGTTATAAAAACAAGAATAAAGCTATACAGTATAACACGGCTAATGAAAACTTTGAAGAGGTTGCGATTGCGATTTACCTAATTTAAACATTAAGGGCCAGTTTTTTGATCCGTGGTTAACTCAACCATTTGTTAAAAATCGTAACTATTAGTTAAATATCAGCCAAATGCATTTTTTGACCCGTGGTTAGAGTAACTAATGTCAAATATCGAACCAAAATGGATTTACGATTTGACTACTGGTTAGACATTTAACTATAGTCAATGTCACGTCAATGTAACAAATGGTTATATTTTTAACTACGGATCAAAAAACTGGCCCTAACACAAATGAAAAATATTTTATTCGTACATTAGGCAGTTATGAGTCGTATTACAATTCTAATACGATATTTGATATTTACAGTCATATTTCAACACCAGCATCATTTAAAACATATTTTTTTAAACTTAACATAATAAATATCATTAAATGTACCATAGTAATTTCATTATAACATACAAACATCGCGACTTTGTAACTTAAAGTGTTGCACATAATTTTGAAATAACTTAACTATTAGTATTAAGTTAAACTCCCCGCTCGCTATTCAGCGATAATAGGGAAATTATTGTGTAAGTGCACCCTTTGGCATAATAAAGTCGTAATGCGGGCACTATCACGATATCTAGAGGGGTGGCAACACCACCTCTCTGATAATTGCCAGGGTACCACGATATCGGAACCAATCGATACACATAGAAAAGCCACTATTGGAAAAACTCTATCACCCTTATGTAAAATTACTAGGATAAGGTTCCCACCAAAATATTTTTCTGCCCAGCACACTTTGTATTAAAATTTAAACTCATATTTGCCGCTAAACTTACTTATAGGGTTTCAATTTCAACTTCCTTTTTCAATGTAAAATATTTTTAAACTCTACAGTACAAACCAACTAAAAATTCATTATTCTATATTCCACACCGCACCATTCACAAATCCAAATATTTCGCTAAATATTATTTCATCCTAAATTATTTCATTATTTTCCATTATACATGAGCTTCTTCGATGATGATCTTCATTTCTTGACCCATATTGTATACAATAAACCATCGAATTCTAACGGTTGCTTCTTATATTTACATTTTACGACGACATTATGCAACTTTACACTTTATGACGTAAATAAATAAATCAACCGCAGTTTTCTGAATACACAAATAAAGCTAGGACACCGTGTTTCTGTTTTTAGGGTTTCGGAGCTGAATGGCAAAAACAAAACTCTATTATTTCCGTCATATCTATCACAGCAATTCATTTCAGATACTATTGAGACTACGTGGTTGAAAATTAATACGCATATGTAAACTGTAAATTGAAACTCTCTATAAATAAAAGTTATTTTTATTAATCCTAAGATTGTGGGATATCTTAAAATAGGTCTTTAAAACTACATCGAGTTTTCTCAAACTATACATACATATACTCACGGCTATAATTCCCTAAACGGGGTAGGAATGAGAAATTCCTCAGCCACTTTTGGAAGTTGCGTGAGGAAAAGATGGTGAAATAAAGGGGTCTCCAACCGCATCGCCCAAAAATCCCTTAAAAGCTCCAAACCGTTAGTCGCCTCTTACTTCTCAAACCATATTTTATCAAAATCAATAGTTTCATGGATAAAAACCCACAACGTGGTAAAATTTGCGTAGATAGACTAACACCGAAAATTGGTATGAACAAAATATATTCAACAGTTTTTGAAATATAGCACCTTTTGTAAAACTACAAATTTAACTTACTGTTCTATAAAAGCATTATAAAAACAAAGATAAATTTGCGTTTTAATTCCGGTTCAATTAATATCGCTTTGTTTACTTATACGTGCTGCTACGAAACCCTCCACGGTTAAGCCGACTCGCACTTAGCCAATATTTTTTCTGTTCATTCCTATTTGATTTGCAAATCTTGATATATTTTACCAACTGTTTGGTCAATGTAAATATAAGCACACCTGTAAAGACTTATAGAATTTAAAGGATGATCATAAATAATATATTAAGATTTAGAATAGCTGAGATGGATGGCCCATATTATATTATTATAAGTGTTTCTTTCAAGTCAGTTTTGCATTCGACATTATTATTTTATAACTAAATATTAATATTTTTTTCTAGTTTATTTTCGTATTTTGGATTCTTGAGTATAGAGTTAATAATCTTGTAAATACATTGGATATCATATAATATTAATAAATTATAATATGCCAGTTTAATGTTTCAATAACTTTTGAGTATATTATAGTTATAAAAAGCAATGAAAATTTAAAGGAAATACTTGATTCCTCAACAAATTACTAACCTCATTAAAGTTAATTCATGTGAATTACGTTTTATTCGACAAATACATTCACAAACAACATTACACTATTCTCTTTTTAGGAGACAATACGACAAGATTAATAAACTCACACCATTACTGTTTATTAGTAATAAGATTTATATAGATTTATATTTGTGTTATGTGGATGGTAATGTTAGTAGAGGACGACCACGGAGAACACACTTGGACCAAATTGAGAGTGTGCTCAAAAAGGCTGGCGTCCGAAGTATGAAGAATAAAAGAGCATGTATGAAAAGATTGATGGATGTAAACGAAGCTAGAGAGGTTTGTCGGGATCGTACGAAGTGGCGATCAATAGTCTCTGCCTACCCCAATGGGAACTAATGGCGTGAGTATATGTATGTATGTATTACTTATACATATCAGATCGGTCAAATAATATAATCGATTCACATGTACTCCATTATATTTATGGGATAGCAAAAATAATTGCTTTTAATATGTATTTGGACCAATCTCTCATGTGACGTAAAAAACGATGTCGTATTGTCTACATTTATTTAAATTGTGGTACTAGATAACTATTTACATACTATGCTCATTAAACATTGCTTATCATTTCTATCCTTTAAATTTAAAAACCTTTTTTTAATATAAAGGGAAGAATACGGTGTTGGTAGGAAGGTTTGTTAGAGGCACGCCTTAGTATCCACCAATAACTGTGTAGAAAAACAATAGAATAGATGGAGTAGCGATATCACTAACCGACATATACTGTTATTATAGCTATGGCCATTTGAAGTTCGCACGTCTGACAGTTCTGTAAATTCTAAGTAGAAAATAAATCGTTTAACAGTTATTCTGCCCATACATTTTAAAATTCACAACCAAATACGGATTTAAAATACATTATGACTCATTCGGATAAATCACTGTAATCATCATTTGCGAAATTATATAAAATTCTACTTAGCTCTATCATTATAATATTGAAATTAATATCACTCGATATAAATATCATTACATGATTATGTTTTAAATTATTGCCTCTTTGGTCCTACGGTTAGAGCGATAGGGTCACAACCCGGTGGTCACCGGTACAATTCTCCCGCGGTACACTTAGAAATTAAATAAATACATACATATACTCTCGCCATTAATTCCCACTGGGGTAGGCTCAGACAGTCGAACGCCACTTTGTACGACCCTGGCAAAATTCTCGAGCTTCATTTGAGTTTGTCAATCATACATTTCCTTTTATCTATACTTATAATAAATCTGTAGAGAGGTCAATTCTGTACATGAAATATATTTTCAAAATAACTATCAGGGGGTGATTAGTGATCGATACTGATGCCAAAAATGCATTCAGTAAAATTTTTGTCTGTCTGTCTGTCTGTCTGTCTTTCTGTCTGTCTGTCTGTCTGTCTGTCTGTCTGTCGGTTTGTATGTTCCTTATGGAAACAAAAACTACTCGACGAATTTTAACGAAACTTGGTACAATTATTCTTCATACTCCTGGACAGGTTTTTGTATACTTTCCAGCAGAGTAGTAAAGGGGAATTTTGGGAAATTTTGGGAAAACGGGAGAAGTTACTCCATTTTTTAAGTTTCCGTCGCGTGTGCAGCCTTAATGGTTAAACTTACATAGAAATCATGTATGACGGAAATATTCTTCATAAAATTATCTAAAAAAAAATCCTCAACAGTTTATGTCTATCTTTTACGGTTGACTCACAATAACACGTGTAATTCCTGATAGCTTAGCAGTTCGGAACATTATGATTATATTTGTTTACTCTTACGTTTGTAAACCTCTCACTCATCTCTAATTTAAAAAAGGTAACATTATTACCTATTCAATAAAAAAAGAATCATAGAAATCGATAGAGAAACACCGAAATTATACAGAAAATAAGCCATCGCGCCCGTGACCAAAACCAAATCTTTACTAATTTACATATAACATACTAGATGGCGCCAGTAGTTGCATCCTACATAACGTAATGATTTATTTTGTAGATTGTTATAAATACTTCATAGCGTTTTATTCCAAAATTTGCTATTAAACGGAAATACTGAACCGTTCATTAAAGCGCATTCAAAATCACCAAACTACACTGTTTAAGGAGTGCTATTAATTTAATAAATTGAAAACATTGCGCTGAATTTCACAATGCTTGAGCAGTGACTGAAGAAAGAAACCTCAGATATTTAAAAAAACAACGCTACCCGTGCGAAGCTGGGACGATCCACTAGTTCTCCAATAAAATGTGATATATGCTAGTTAATGCGAAATGATTCATCTGATGACCTGAAAATTAAGGCGATTTCGTGTTTTGAAACTAAAGGCAGATGAAACCCCTTAGTCTTAGTTACTATAAGACTATTAGTCTAGTGTAGCAGTGGATAATAGGTACATCTCTCAATCTTGGTTAGGCACAAGTAATAATAATACATACATACATACATACATATACTCACGGCTATATTTCCCTAGAAGGGGTAGCCAGAGCTAAGGAATTATAAATTCCTCAGCTCAGCCACTTTTGGAAGTTGAGTGGGGAAAAGATGGTAAAATAAAGGTTTTTGGTGATGGGTCTCCAACCGCATCGCCCAAAAATCCAATAAAAAGCCCCAATACCCTTAGTCGCCTCTTACGACACCCGTGGGTAGAAAGGGGTAGCGACATTCTAAGCCGGCACTACACGTAATAATAATGTAATAAATATACGGACAGACATGTCATACACAGATCAATTTAAACCCAAACTAAGTAATACCTAATATATGGCATACTTACTCACCGATATATTTAATAATATACATATAAATAACATCCAAGACTAAGAAACAATCATTTATGCTCATTACATAAATGTTGCTCTCAGCTGAGATCGAACCCGCAACCTCCGGACGGAGAATGTAGTCACTTATCCACTCGGCCACGGACGTCGTCAAAACACTCGGCAATAACATAGATGAGTACAGATGAAGATACATACATACATACATTTACTCACGGCTATAAATCCCTAGAAGGGGTAGCCAGAGCTAAGGAATTAGAAATTCCTCAGCCACGTTTGGAAAGTCGAGTGGGGAAAATATGGTAAAATAAAGGTTGTTGGTGATGGGTCTCCAACCGCATCGCCCAAAAATCCCTTAAAAGCCCCAATACCGTTAGTCGCCTCTTACGTACACCCACCGGAAGAAATGGGGTAGTGATATTCTAAGCCGACACTACACAGCAAACAAAGTGGTAAAGAATGAAGATATTTAAATTAGTGTATTCGGACAAAACGGCGATAGGCCTGCCCCCTATCACGTGAGTACACTGTCCATGCAAAACGTGGGTACTGTGAACACCAGGTGACAAAGTCACGTGATGTTCAGAAGTATTAGTACCTCTGCCAACCCCTTCGGGGATATTCGGCGTGAACGTTTATGTTATGTTTATGTTTATTATGTATATTTAAATTAATATCACTCGACAACAATGTAATACTTAGTAGTGATTTACGTCTAAGTAGTAGTAAAGGATTTCTACGTTTCTCCTCACACCGCCATTGGGAAACTCATTAGCCTCGATTATTTATGTCACCGTGTGACTCTTGGCTTGACTGATTTATCTATCGGCATTTCCTGCTTTGTCTTAGAACATCACTACCCTATCTTTTCCTTGTACTATGGTGTGAACTATGGAATTAAGATAGAAGAGAGAGTTTTAAAAAAATAATTTACTAATAGGTAGGAGTGATAAAGGCAAATGTATATGTATACTTGGCTTATAAACTTCCGACGACGTCCGTGGCCGAGTGGATAGGTGACTAGCTCTCAGTCCTGAGGTTGCGGGTTCGATGCCCGCTGAGAGCAACATTTATGTGATGTTATTATTATATTTATGATTTTATCTTGGATGTTTTTATTTATTTATTTATTTGGAAAACTTACAGCTAAATAATAACGATATAAGTAACAGTACATAGCATCGATGCCAATTAAAAGTTTTCACCAATAGTTTATATGAGAGGTAAAATATAATAATTACGCTTAATTTACAACCATTATAGGGCCTATTCTAAAACAAAAACATATTTATATGTATATTAACAAGAACAAAGAAATATATATATATATATTATTTATTATATATATATATATTATTTATTAATTATTTATATATATATATATATATATATATATATATATATATATATATATATAAATAATTAATTTATAGTAAAGATAATTAATTTATATGTGTATAATATTATATTAAGTATTTCGTTGAGTTAGTGTCCCATAATACAAGTCTTACTTAGTTTGGGGCTTAGTTGTTCCGTGTATGTAATAAAAAAAATCTGTTTAAAGCAGAAATGCTGGTTTTAGCTGTCAATCGGCTCTCAAAGTTCCGATAGCTAAGATAAGGGATAAGGCTAGGGTAGGGACTAGGCCTTTTAAATAGATCTTTGGGCGATTGTGTGTTTCATCAAGTCCCTTTGTGGTTCCGAAAAGTTGTTGAAGATTCGAAGACCTGGGACTTCGAAGTCCTGGCTATGCCATTTTGGGTTGAAGACAAATTTGGTTAACACTTATTTCTACGTATCTTTCAGTTTATATTTTTCTCAATCGCTGTACGAACTGAGAATTAATTTATATAGTTAACTCCTACAGTACGATACTAGTAACTTTAAAATTTCGAACTTTAGAAAGACATTTGATATTTGTTACTGACTTTTATTTTTGTAAATAAGGAAAAAAATCACTTGGAAGTGTAATCCATCTTTATTACTATTGCGAGTAGTTAGGCATCATAGTAACAGAAATAGATAACATGAACATGAGTCGTCTCTTGAGTTAATTAAATGTTATTAAGCATTCGTCGAATAAAATTTATTAAGCTGGTGATATATAATACATACATACATACATATGCTCACGGCTATATTTCCCTAAACGGGGTAGCCAGAGCTTTGGAAATAAAATATTCCTCAGCCACTTTTGGAAGTTAAGTGGGGAAAAGGTGGTAATAATAAATAATTGTTGGTGATGGGTCTCCAACCACATCGCCCAAAAGTTACTTAAAAAGCCCATATACCCTTAGTCGTTATACCCTTACGATCACCCGCGGGTAGAAATGGGGTAGTGCTATTCTAAGCCGACACTACACAGCACAATGTATTATAGGCCATACTTATATAATGAAGAGCAATTCAAGTTGGATATCATATGTAGAAGAAATTGAGTTGTATCAGAGATCAATGACCTTTAGAGTGTTACGTACGATTACGATCCCAAAACCGAGCAAAACTTTTAATGTCATTTATTCATAGTCCTAGACAAATTTTCGGCTTAACTTTTTGACAAAGTAAAAGGTTAAACCACAAAGGTAAGTAATATTGTGTTACAAGCAGTGAGTGGCGAGGCCCGAGGAGGCAACAGCCCAAGTTATCGCCATGCGCTGACGCAACCCAAAACAGGATCCACCTCCCAACAAAAAGTTCCACGGCCACAATTTCGAAACTCGTGCGCACCTAAATAGAGAAAGGCATCTATGTGCTTGTACATCATTTGTAGAGCCGCTAGTCACAACCCACGGGGTACGGGGTGAATGCCCTTAAAGTCCTCCGTCCTCTTCGAGCGTAGCGCCCTCCCGCTCTCGCGCACACTATCCCTCTTTATTCGACTTCGGAAAGAGGGCACGTATTCTCATTTCAATGAGTAATTCCGACTCATATTACTGTGGAATACAGTTGTGATTTGATCGCCGTGTACTCGTATGAACAGTTAAGGGTGTGTGCACGCGCACTGCGTTTGTATTCAAATGAGGACAGTACGTTCCGCACTGGAGATCTCTATGATTGTACTTTTTTAGTTCATG
Source organism: Bedellia somnulentella (assembly GCA_963576735.1). Taxonomy (NCBI): domain Eukaryota; kingdom Metazoa; phylum Arthropoda; class Insecta; order Lepidoptera; family Bedelliidae; genus Bedellia; species Bedellia somnulentella. The sequence goes on along the minus strand of OY755172.1, from coordinate 13,624,310 downwards.
AGCAGCAATCAAGTACTAGGAAATGTTTCCTTAGGGTGGGGGTGGGTCGGCAGACCCGGGGTCACGTGGTCGAGATATTGAGGACACGAGCTCGTTAACTGCAGACAACTGCAGGGTCATTTGTATCAATAGTTGGGGGTCTTCAGCTATTACGTACATTATAGCAGTCATGTTTCCTACTCGTTTAGTTGCGATTGGGTGACAAACTTGATGGAAATTTTCAATTCTTTTCATGATAATATCTAAGGTCTTGACTCTACATTCTCAGTTTAAAAACTCTACAATCGCATGTTATTCATAATGAGTAACAAAGCGGTAAGTGTTACCGTTTTATTTTATTGTTTTTGTGGTTGTAAGCTAATGTTGATGTGAAACAGTTTTATTAAGAAAGTATAAACGAATTTTGGATTTCAAGTAACTCGTTTACTATTACTATAAAATACTGATCTGATCTGAATATCCTATTTAAGAGGAAATTTTATAACTTAAATTATTAATATCTTACTTACATAGATAAAAATATCACGGCTATATTCCTGTCATTGTGTAATCAGATCTTCGTAATTCTATATCTGTAAGACATTATGAGTATTAAAAACAGAGAAAGAACGGACGTTAGTCATAGTAATTAATGAAATGTAAAGTGGTTAATGACAGATTACTAAAGTATATCGTAGTGACTACTTTGTTCTCCAGATTAAAAGATGATTGCGTCATGTGAAAGGATATTATAAGCTTTAGTATTCAGCAGTATTTATTATTCATATTAGTATGATTTTCTCATCAGCAGCTCCATCCTAACCATAACTTTAAATTATAAATTTATTTGAATTCAATTAATTTAAATTTAAATCAAAATTAAGAGAAATATACCAATTATGATTAGGGGGCATCCATAAACTACGTGAGGTCTCAAAACTCACCTAATCTCAGGTTAGGGGAAGAGGGGTCTCGACAAAATCACGCAATTTCTTCTATAATTGAAACAAAAACATATCATACTTTTTTGGTCCATTCAATCCAAATTATATGAACATGCTCAAGATTTAATCTTAAGAATCATCGTAATACGCATAAAGCAAATTGTTTTTCTTTTTACAATAACAACCCAACGCGTTTATGTAAGAAACCCACATTCTGGTAAATCTCACGTGAGATTTAGGGATGGGGAGGGGGTTGCATAAAATCTCACGACATCTCACCAAGGGGGGAGAAGGAACAAAAAAAAACACCTCACTCTATAACACTGAAATTAACAAAATGTTTTAATTATTTGGATTGCGTCGGAATGTATCACTTGCATGAAGAGAAAGAAAAATACTTTTTAAGTTAATATTTTAACATTACGCGGCAAAGTGATGCTAATATGTAATCAAATTAACGAGTTAGTACCTTACTAAGCAAAATATTATACATTACTAAATTTAAACATTAAGTGTTAAAATGTGCACCTGCGTAAGTCCTTCCCAAAGTATAGGGTCTTCAGTCTTCACGTCACATACCCAAATACTCAAAGTTTCGGTATCAAAAATTATTCGGCCACTTTTAAAGTTAAGAGAGGAACATTATTAAAATAATATTACGTGGATAATGGGATATCAGCAGCATCATTCAAAGATCACTTATACATTTTCCAATCTTATTTCAATGGTTCTAAACTGCGGAAATCCCAAGTGAGGATTAGAAAAAGGACATTTGTATGCAACTGTATTACTGGATCTATCCGGTAAAATTATTACATAGTCAGTCATTCACTCTCACTCGTGACTTTCGCAGTTGAAAACAATACCAGTAGGATTGGAAAAAAATAGTGAAATTTATAAATTGTGTTATTGTATTTTTTTCTTATTCTACAATTTTATACATAATATATCCCAAAATCATAACACTCTATTAGTAATGCTAAGCTGAAGGGATTAAAGAGGCCAGGATCATACACAGTAGTGAACGCCACTCTGCCAACCCCAATCATAACTATTGACATGAGTACATATATTCATATACTATTAACAATACAACCACAATAATGACAAATGCAACACTTCTGGGGCGGTATCTGTGCTACTCCCCATGCTGTGGGCGTCAGGGCCACGCGAGTGACAATTACATGGTGACCCTGAACAGAACACGAAGGCACAGTTAATAACCAACTGAGATCACTACGCAATGTACCTGCAGATCACTATCTACTTCAACAAGGATCTTTACTTCAAGTTCGTGGTTTTAAGGAATCAGTTATGAGGTTTGACCGTCCACGTAGGATCCTTGCAGTTTCAGTCGTTGTGAGATTTTATCTGCTTTATTGCCCGTTGCATTGTCTTTAACGATGATACGAGTAAAATTATTTTTTGCTTTGCTTTTTCTTAGCGTATTTTTGAATTCTAACTACGTGGTCTTTGCAACTTTTAACTTTTGTTGAGATAAGGATAACAAATACCTGTAGAGTAAATGTGTAGAACAAGATAACTAATGTAATACATACATACATATACTCACGGCCATAAATCTCAAAAATGGGTAGGCAGAGCTAAGAGCTAGAAACTTCTCAACCATATTTGGAAGTTGATAGGGGAGAAGATGTAATTTAATGTATATGCATTTCGTGAATACTTTACATTAGCCATATCAAATTCATCTAATAAAAAGAAACAATTTCCTTTTAAAGCTTAGTGAACCTCACCTATCTATTTCACACAAAAACTTGCATCAAACCGTCACCAGCATATCTCAGTTCAGTATATAGCAATAGTTGATAAAAAATTAAGTGCATACAGCCACAATAATATAGTAGTTAGACACACACACAGACAGACAGGTTGTTACAGCACTGTAAATGATGTCGACGTCAGGCACGGCCCTGCCCTCTCCTAGCCAAGGTCGCTAGGATTATTTGCAATCACGACTAACTACTGCTGAGGGCGGAAACATATTCTACTCTTGGTATCGTTATTTCAATCACTTAGTGAGCATTGTATGATATATTCCTTGTTACTAATGTGTATGTATGTGAGATGTTTGTGTGTGTTTTCATTTGCATGGGAAATCTGATTGATTTTGAGGAAATTTGTAGATATTCTAGTAGTAAAATTTTCAATTTATCCAACTAGTAGGAATATGCAATATCACACTCAATATATATACATAAAAAAAATATCACACTCTTCCTTTTAGTTTTCAATCATCTAATTCTTTCTACAGTTTAATTTCTTACAACACTATCTATTGCAACGATCGTCCAGAAATCACAACATTTCTCACCTGTCACTTATTGCAAATCATTACCAACCCAAAGGAAAGAGGAAAAAAAGTACAGACGAAAGAAAAAAACACACACAACTGTCTCAGCACGTAGTGAAAGATGTGTCGATGATAAGATGGTAGCAAACCTCGAGTGCTGCATTTAAACTTAAAAACAATCAGCAATTGTGCGATTAAAATATATCGGAGAGGAATATCAGATATCTTTCAAAGTCAGGAAAAATGCACCAGTTTCAGTTTTAACTTACAATGGTATCATATTCATTGTAAAACCAATATTTCGAATTCACATAACCCATAATGCTTCAGACATACCTAATCTCTTAAAAATGACTGTACAACCCGTATGTTATCCAAGTGCTATTCTAAGCCGATATTGGGAAACAGTTGACATGGTTTTCTATCAAGCTTCACACGCTTCATTCTTTCTTTCGCAAAGGGTTAGTAGAGGTGCTATAATACCAATATCTTATCACCTAATGTTCAGGCTACCATTTCTTACCAAGCTATTGTAATCCCGACATAGAAAGCAAACCTTATGAAAGCCTATATCTGTTACCCATATACCTAACAAGCTTAAGCCAAAACAAGCTTAAGAGTTAATAATTCTGCTCCTCTCCCACTTCCCAAAAGTATATTTAAGTTGGACACCATTAACTTTAAATGTAAAAGAAAACGTAAAAGAAAAATATCAATGCTCCTTTCACTAACAGTGCTTTTTTCACCACCTGTGGTCCGGAGACTGCCCACGCTCGCTCGCCTTTTATTCTTATGAATTACATTTAGCGGTACCCGCCATGGCTCAGCAATAAATATTTCTTTTTATGTCTCCCATGTAAAAGTAACACGTTTGCCGGGTTCGAGTCCGAGTTGCGCAACAGACGATACATTCCACGCGGCGGTCGCCCTCCATGCGCCTGCCTGTGCCATCTACATGACTGGCCAGTGAGACCTTCTAATTTCAAATATGTTTACTTATCTGGCGATGGTTCTAACCTTTTTGATTTAAAAGCTGTTCTGGAAACAATATTTTTATGCTTTATATTCATGATTTTTTTCATAATAATGATATTCGCAACAACCTAGTGAGAGGGTAGTTAGTAAGTAGTAGTAAGTAGTTACATATACACGTATATGGTATGGACCAATTTATTAGTATGTAATTGGGATGTTTTTTGTTTCCAGAATATATTTAGTATGAATGTATTCGATATTCAAACAAATTGTCTAAGTATTAAATGGAGTTTACTGTTGATCGGTTGGAGAAGTTGAGATCATATTTTATTTATTTGTTTCACTTTGCAGAACATGAATCATCATCATAATCGTGATCACTCTCAAACTCTAAGTTAAATCCATAAATCCTCGAAAGTTTGGTGGTGATTCTGATGTTCAGAGAGAGAACCCACTTTTTGCTTAGACAAGTGCATTCATCTGCTGATATATGAATATGATTAACTTATATAATAAAACTGTTAACCATTTTATTCGTCATCAAAAACTGTTTGTACATGTATAAGCAGTCAAAACCGTAACGTTTTGATATAAGAATAAAGAAAATTAGTCAGTAGTCCAGGAAGTATATCCAACAAAACAAAAAAGTTTGACTCTAATTTTATTATGAAATTCGATCAGCGTTTTGTGTAATATGAGAAAATGAAACAAATTAACTTTCCTTCAAAGAATTAAAAATAATCACCTAAAATGGAAGGAGCTACTTCACTATATTCACAAAATGGAGCCGCTACTGTTCAAATACGTGAACTTTTTGTGGTTTACATTTTTTGCAAGTCGAACAGCTATCGTACATTGCGGGTCAAATAATTACACACACCACTCACTGCCGTAATAACTAAGAACGATCTTTTTGAAACGTGGGAGCACTTCGTAGGCTTTGCGGTAGCGTGTCATGTCAGTACAATACACTCTAAGGATTTGAGGAAAACGCAAAAAATATTCAAATATATAAACATTTTAAGAACCATGTCATAAACACGGCTTGTTATTTAGTACCCACTTCATAGACATCAGATTTTAGCTCCTAGCATCTAGGGGCTTCTCGCAACCTTTGCGATGTCATAGGTGTATATAGCATAGGTGTAGCTTGAAGGATGCTTGGTGACATAATTTAATTATTCAGTTTCAAGGTGTGCAAGCCTGTGAAAAAGATGTTGTTTAGGGGTAAATATGTGAAATGATTTATTTGTACTAATATTACAAACTTAAAAAGCAATTTCATTAGTGTAGTTAAATTATAATGTTTAATGCGCATAAAGAATGCGCGCGTATGCGTTAAGAGTCTATATAACTTTATCAGCATAAAATGTCATCGACGACTCCGCTACGAATGAAACTCCGTATAAAAAGTGTACCTGTTAGAAACACTATTTGCCGATCCTATCTTGACGCAGCATGATAGCAGCCTGGCCTCAATTCACCCTACTGTCACTGGTTGCTTCTATTCGCAAAAAACTTGTGAACGGTAGAACATCGGGCGGGGCGATAGCTCCGAACACGCGAGTCACGGGAATTCGATGGTCTATGAATATGATGATGCTTCCCCTCTTCTACCTTACAATATGAGGAATGAAGGAGGGGGCGGAGCTCTTTGTAAGTGGTCGTCGAGTAATGATACATTGTTGGTCGCACAGACACTGCTGGATGTTGAAAAGTTCTGAGATTGTAAGCAATGACTGGCGAGTAACCGTTATCCTATTTCCTCCCAGTTAATGATCTACGTAGTCTCATTGTATCATCCTCGCTAATGTTCTTGCTCATATTTAACCGTCTGTCTTTGAACTTGGCTGAAGTGTGGTCGTAGATAAATGTATATGCCAAAGAAAAGGGTATATAAAGGGGTTATGGAAGATCGCCCAAATATAACTTATTCTACTACTTAATCTGTAAACCCCTGAAAGTTAAAACATAAAGGTAATATTTTTTACCTCCGTAGCCTAGCGGAAAAGCGCTTGGCTTAAATCCGGAGGCCAAATTTTTGGAATTGCTCACTTATTCACCTATCAATACATAGTATAAAACAAAGTCGCTTTCGCTGTATGTCCGTATGTATGCTTAGATCTTTAAAACTACGCAACGGATTTTGATGCGGTTTTTTTTAATAGATAAGGTGATTCTTAAGGAAGGTTTGTATGTATAATAAATGCATAATATAGTAGAGAAACACTGATAAATTTAAAGGTTTCTAATGTGATGTCGTAAATAAGCACGTTTTTTTGCGCTTATATTGCAAACGCTGGCTGAACCCTACGAGATAGACCAAAATAATGTACTACATTATTGTTCACCTTAAAAAGTTCAACAAAAAAATCCGCAATGGTATATGTATATCTCTTAGGGATAACCAAGCATAACCATTTTTATTCTTTACTAAAAAATGGTGATTTACGAAGTGATTTTAAACAATACAGCATTAATCCTTATCCAATTAAGTACCTTAAATAAATTGTGCATTTATTATAGATCAATATGCTTTTTACAGCATGTAATTTAAGTGAATATTACCGAAGATATTACAAATTTAAAATGCGGGGTCGTAGTTGTTTGCGCCGGGCGGCGCGTGCCTATAAATAGCGCGTCGATGGCCGCGCTTCGCCATCTAGCACTTTATGATTTGCAGCGATCGCACGCGTTTATCGGAGCTCTCTAGCGAGGAAAATATCAAGAATTAATTAAAAAAAATTGTAAATTAATTAATTAATAAACGCCTACAATTTCCGGTAAAGATATCTTTTGCAATGACCATTAATAAATCGCAGGGTCAAACTTTTAACGTTGCAGGATTAGACCTGAGTGTTGAGTGTTTTTTACATGGCCAATTATATGTCGCGCTGTCAAGAGTAACGTCTAAGCAAAACATGTTTGTATGGGCTAATGACAAAAAAGCTGTGAACGTTGTGTATAAGGACATTCTGTAGTAGGTATATTTTGCATTGCACCCGTGCGAAGCCGGGGCGGGTCGCTAGTAAGAAATATATAGAACCTATGTGAAAATGTCACAAAGTTATAGTCGCTGCCTACACAAATGGGAACTAATACGTGAGTGTATGTATGTATGAACCTATCTATTAGTTGTTCATACACGTATTGATTGATACATTTTTCTCTTACAATCACGTCAAACTAAGCTAACTTATCAGATGTTTAATTTATGACGCGTGTGATGCTATTAAAATGCTACTAATGGTCGCTCATCCGTACAGACCGTTTCTTAACGTGTGATCCGTGTAATTTCATATTTTTCTTGTTAAGGTTGCTTTGATTAAACTTTGCAATGATAACTGTGCACCTATTAATTATGATCCTAACCACCCATCGACAAGGAGATCCTAATGAGAAAATGGCGCTGGATTGGACATGTGCTGAGAAGACCAGACACCGATCAATCCAAGCAAGGGTTAAAGTGGCAAGCATATGGCAAAAGAAGGCCGGGTCGCCCCCGTACCACCTAGAGGCGCAACTGAACTCAGCTGGAAGGCTGGAAGTTGCCGTACAAGATCGCGAAAAGTGGAGATCTCTTCTTCGTACCGTATGTCCCTGATGAGGGATAACAGTACTACATCATCATCATCACCTATCAATTACTAGTCATTACTCATACCCTTGATATCGAAAAGGAGTAGCCAGGACTTGGAAAACAATGGATAAAAACGATACCTGATAAGATTAGTTTAGAACCTCTTGCTTTTTGAAAAGGATGGTTTGTTGATAGATTGTTAATCACATCGGTTTGCCTCGAGCTTTATGTGTTCGATATGCAACTTGCGCTAAGGATTGCCTGTCTAGAGTCAGCTTAGAAAAACACTAAACCATTTTTCCCGCGGGGATCCTATGAGGCGACTAAGGGTATTTGGGCTTTAAGTGATTGTTGAGCATCCTTTATTTTACCATAACATACAATGTGGCTCTGAGTGAGCTAAGGAATTTCTTATTGTTAAGCTCTGACTATCCCTTTTTGGTATTTATAGCAGTGAGCTTATGTTTTTTTTTTTTTATAAATAATCTAATACTAACTGACTACTTGCTCTCCCTTATTCGATTTAGCTTAGGTACACCTTGCCTCTATGAGAGGGTTGAAGGCTAAAACTCTTATATAGCCGCATAGTCCATAACCCCATAGGGCTAGTTAGTAACAATCAATCAGTAAAAATGACCTGGGCTTTATACGAATTATTTATTATTCTTTAAAATACTCTACCTTATTATTTATAACTTATAAAATACTCAATATTAATGTATTGGTATAATGATGAGATGTGTAGCTGTGTAGTGTGGTGTAGTGGCCTAGAATGGCACAAAGCCGTATCATCCCGCGGGTATTTTAATAGGTGAATTAGAGTTTTAGGCTTCTAGTTGACGAATATGTCACGTGATATACGGCGCAGTTACGCCTTGACCATTTTTTTCCTACTCTGATTTTCTCAAAGTGCAAAATCATCAAAGCATGATAAAATCAATAGAATAGTCCACGAATAGATACATGAGCACGGATAGCAAAGGTGGCTGCCCACTAAGCTCGAGTTTTAGAGCCCTTCAGAAAGTATGTCGACGGCCGCCCCCGCCCCCGGCCCCCCGCGCTTCCCCCGCGCACTCCCTCGCAACTGGAAAACATGGCTATGAGAATTTTATAGTTTTCCGTTCGGATAAAGATCTTTTCTCTCACCGTTGTTATCGTCAGACGATGTTAATGGTGACTGCCTGACTGACTTGGATCACACACAATTGTACTCCTATGAACTCGACTGAGCTGTGAAGAAAGTAATCTATTTTCTAATTACTGTCTTCTTTTATTTGCACAGCTTGTTTTAATTTAGCATTTGGTTAAAATTTGGGGCGTGGAATGCATGTAACATTTGGGTTTGTAGTACCTTAAAAGTATCGGTAGAATTTTAATAAATATTGACATAACATCAAATGGTAGTCAATTACGGAAACTAAACATTATTTAAATAGTTAAGGATAAACGTTATTAAATGCAATACTTAATAATGAATTTAGTTTTATGAAGTGTTTATAACTTGTTTTTCGTTCTCCATAAGTTCATCAAAGTATGTGGGGAAAAAAACTACTTTTTAACAGACATTTTAAATTATAGAACAAAGCATTTTGTAAATGATAGACAGTTTTCAAGTTATCCTGAAGTGATTTTGATTGAATTGAACAACGATTTAGAATTTTCTTGCAACATTCCATGAACATTATGTAATTATTAAAACAAAATATTTTTTAATAAAAATAATTATAGTGATTTTGTTTATTGTAAAAATTTAACAAAATGAAATGAAACTTTAATTTCGAAACACTGATTAACCCTCAATGCTAATTCAGTCGCAACTGTATTCGCCGCCTATCTAAGCAGCAATTGAATTGAAGTGGAACGATGTCTTATAATAACAAAAAGTGCCAACGGAATAAAAATCTCGATTACTAAGGTGTACTGGCATTGCGCAAACGCGGTAAGGAGGCGACAAACACCCGCTTCAAGTCGGGGTCACGCGCCCGCAGTGCGCTCCTCGCCGCTTTTTCTGGGAAAACTGACGTTAGAAACTGCCATTGTCATACAAGTACTTGGGCTATGGTGTTTAAAAAAATTTGTAATTAATATTGCAGTGTTATTGGCAAACAATACAGGTTGGCATGGATTTTTTAGAGTGACTCCCATTGATGCAATGGTACTTACATTCTACTATCACAATATTATTCAGTAAATTAATAGTAGTTTATGTGTTTGTGTCATTGCGCCAATACCTAAGTTATGTTCAAAATATTGGGTTTTCAAATGATTATGATTAGAATCAGTTACACCCACACTATCTTACCCATTATTCCAATGTTCATTCATGCCTTCACATTTATAAGGGAGAAATATAAATTGATCACATTAAACTTACAAATCATAAGCTGTCGTACAAATTATCGCATCAATCATCATTCCGAAAACCCATCTCATATTTCCCCAATCCCCGTCCCTAATCCGTAAAACAGCTCCAACATAACCAGCAACCCTCCAAAATAAATGTCTACATATAGAAGCAGTAAAAATAGCGAATCTCGAATTGTAGAAAGAGGCCGGGATCCAGGCGAGCGCTGGCGTCGTCCACGCAAGGATGCGCGGGCGTCGCGTTTCTTTTTAGAAAGTGGCACGTGGCGGGGTTGTTCACCCTAGCGATCCGGGTCACGCGGCGCGGCGTACTTTACTCGGAACACTCGACTAGTCCTTGATAACAGGGACACCATAATCGCGGGAAAAGCGGGTCGTCGGATAACGCGCTCTTTGTAACCTGTGAGCGGACGAGTTTCGAATGTTTACCAATGGATGACCAATGTTAGTTAGGAAAATTGTTACTTAGTGTAGTAGTTCATAAATATGAATTATCATGAATACGTGTGGTGTAACGCACTTAATTACTCTGTGGGAGCACCATGAAGCACCGCGTCTCATGAAGGAGACGTGAGTTAAAATCCAAGCCGGGCGGGCCTTCACACATTGGTCTTTCCTTTTGTCGTAAATGTCGTTAGTTTATCAAGGATACTAGCAGTGAGGGAGAACTTAGTGTAGAAACTTACATTGCTGACGTGTACTAAGTCATGTGTCAGTGTATTCGTACAAAGCGGCGTTAGCGATACGCCTAATCCCTATTACGTGGATGCGCAGTCCAAGCAAAATATGGGTTCTCCTAACACCCGGTAACAGAAATGTCGCGTGATGTTCAGAAGTATGAGGTATGACTGTACCAAGCCGCTCGAAAATTAAGTTGAGTTTTATATAAGTTCGGCAAAATATGTCAACAGTGGATATGACGAAGTTTCCTTAAAACCCATAGAAAGCAATTATATAAAAGTGTTGTATGAAATGTTCTCTAATTACTTAAATGAAACCGATTATTTTATTAATGAGTAAATAAACATACGTTACAGTTTAAATTTACTTTTAGTGACACTACATACAAAATGTACTAAGCGTGCTAGGCCGGTTTGGGTAGCTTAGCTTGTAATATCGCGTAACGTAATAACTATGTACGTTTTTCCACCTAAAAACTATTAAGTCAGTAGCGATCATAATAACGATATCTGCAGAGCAAGCACGAGCCGTGTTTAAACTAGTTATCGCGTGGGATAAAGCAGGCATCTCTTACGCACTTACTTAGTATCGTATACTGCCATCTCGTTCTAAACGTTATCGTGTCGATAAAATAGCGCTCGTGCTTGCCCATCTGGAACTCTGTTTGATTTATTAAACGACTTTGCATGAAACCAAAACGTAGTGATACACATATATATATACAAGTAGAACCTAAACTAAACCAGCTCTCAGAAAGCAAGAACCGAAACCACTTAAATGCTTTTCCTTCATGATAATAAAAAGCTTGGACGTAGCAGTGTTAGACTTACAGAAAAACAAATAGAGACTATTTTGTGTGAAATCCCCACAATTTGAACGCCATTATTTATTCTCACAGACCATATATAACCCCATGGAGAGGCTTGAAGCTCATTGAACTTGAGGATAATTTGGTCATAGTCGACCACGCTGGCCAAATAGAGGTTCGCAGACTACCGACTAACTAACATATGATGACCGATGTCTTAACTGCCCTCCGAAGATCACAATCATCTTAATTTCTTCGGATAATCAGGTGATTCAAGCCTGCAATATCCCACCAAACTGATTTATGCAGTATCACCCCACAGGAACCAAACCTGAGACGACGTAAGGTAGCTGGCTACAATGTGTGAAATGCAAAATTAAATGAAGCGTCTGAAATTATAATAGGAAAAAAGTGACTCACTTAATCTTATCATTTGTTAACTTCAAAAAATTACTGATAAGTTTTTGATTCCCAGATCACTTCTGAACTCCCCTTGTAGAAATCATTGCCGCAACTATAGATAGGTAAACAGATAAATATGCGTATATAGCGTTCATTGTAGAGTAAAAATATTCCTTGAGATAATCTCGTTGCCTTCTTTTACTGTTACGTTTTGTCCCGTGACATTCCATATCAAGTAATAAATGCTTGTACACATTCCCACGGGGTCTTTGTATTCTTCCTTGTTCCTTTTTTATTTTAATAAACATATGTTGAGAAAACTCATAGTTTAGGACCCAATGTAACATTTATAGAACCTGATTTGTTTTATGCGTATTAACTTACATACTATATGTAATCCCACGGTCATAAATCTCAAAAGGGGTAGCCAGAGCTTTAGAGCTAAAAACTCCTCAGCCACATTTAGAAGTTGATAGGGGGACAAGATGGTAGAAATTAAATATCATTGTTGATGGGACTACAGCCGCATCGCCCAAAAATCACTTAAATTAAAAGCCCCACACCCTTAGCACCTCTTACGACGGGTAGAAAGGAGTAGTGCCATTCTAAGCCGGCACTATACGGCAACTTAGAATAAACTTGATCCTAGCTATCATTATTGGAGCTCCATTTACCCCCGAATTTGAATTTCGCCTGTGACAACTTCTAAATGGCTGGATAGATCTCTACCAAACTTTGCATGATGGTCATAAGCATCGAGTACCAGGTCGTTTGAAAAAAAATTACCATTGAGGAATAATCACCCGTTATAAAAACTCATGTAAGTCTATGGAAAACCACTGTGAATAAAACTAGCGAGTACTCGACAATCACTCGCCATCCCGCTCCAATTTGGCATCGCGAAGCATTCATGCCCACATAGCTAATGTTAATGTGAGTTTTATAATTTCAGTTCTAAATACATTGTTTTTGGCTTTATTTTTGCAACTTTAACACATATGGCAACCGTTTGATATACATACACACACATACTTACTTATGCTCAGCCCATTGTTCCCATTGGGGTAGGCACAGACTATCGATCGCCACTTTGCACGATCTTGATATGTCTCTTGCTTCTCTCACCTTCAATATTCTTCTCATACATGCTCTTTTATTCTTTTCACTTCGGACTTTCGCATTTGGGGAACGTTTTTAATTTGGTTTTCAAACATCTTGCGCGGCCTTCCTCTACTAATAACACCATTTAAATTGGCTCTATGCATCTTCTTCGCAACTTTACTTACAAACCTAGGTGTTGTATTTTATTATTTAACAATCACCATGGGACCTAATACCATTAATAGTCCTACTTACCGTAATTGCTTATCTTTTTGGTAAAGTATCCTTAAGAACTCATAAAATAAACAATTCAATGACTTTGAGGAATATTAGGAATATTATATATCTTATTCTCATTAAGCTAATATCTGCCAATTAAGTAAACGCTCACATAAGATTGGTCGTGCTTTTTAATACCTAGACGGTATATTAACATAACATTGGTTTTTCATAACAGCGTTATAAAACTATACTGTGGCGCCATCTTTGGTAACTTGTACATATTAACTGCCATAATGAATCTGATCATCGCCAGAATCATTATATAATATTCTTCTGTAACATACATACATGCATAATACTCACGGCTATAAATACCTAGAAGGGGTAGCCAGAGCTAAGGAATAAGAAATTCCTCAGCCACTTTTGGAAAGATAAGTGGGAAAAGGATGGTAAAATAAATGTATATAATAAATAAATGTTGTTGGTGATGGGTCTCCAACCGCATCGCCCAAAAACCCTTAAAAGCCAACTTATAACTACCGTTAGTCGCCTCTTACACCCACCGGAAGAAATGGCACTGCCACTGTAAATAGGGCAGAATTAAATAATTAATAAAGAATAAATAAAGGAAAGAAAAATTTCGACACAGGCGGGATTCGAACTTCCGAATTAGTAAAAAATTCGGAGGTAGAAAACGCAAACACTACTAAAACGTGTAAAAGAAATAAAGGATAGAAGAATTTCGCGCTGGCGGCCATTGACACGGTAGCTCAATTGGCAAGAGCGACGCGACGGGGGCGTATACCCGAGGTCGCGGGTTCGAATCCCGCCTGTGTCGAAATTTTTCTTTCCTTTATTTATTCTTTATTAATTAGTAATAATCCCCACATGAGGTTTTCATGAACAAAAAGATTTAAATTACAGAATTAAATAACTGTAATATTACTATAACTTTCCGAGAGGGAGGAGTTTTGGAATTTGTTAGATGATGTTGTGAATGGGTGTGATCAGAATGAGAGAATTGTAATGTTAGGAGATTTTAATGGCTGGGTTGGTGTGTCACGCAACGGTTGTGAAAAGGTTTTAGGAAAGTACGGTGATCGAAGGGTGAACGAAAATGGCGAGAAAGTTATTGAGGTATGTTTGGCGAGGAATCTTTGTGTTACAAACACATTGTTTGAACACAAAGATATCCACATGTATACAAGACAGAGAGGAAACGAGAGAAGTATGATTGATTTTGTGATGGTTGATGAAAGGCTGAGAGCAAAGGTTGTTGACACCAGAGTCTATAGGGGCACGAATGTTGGCACAGATCACTTCCTTGTTATATCCCGAGTAAGAGGTCTGTGCACGCGTTGGCGTCATAGGGCCAAAGTGTCAACAACGGATCTTGCGAGAATAAAAGTGGAGAAATTGCAAGATGATGAAAAGATCAGTGATGAATACGTGAAGAAATTGGATGATAGACTAAGTTGCGTGGAGATGAGGGATGAAATGGAAATAGAAGAAGTATGGAATGTGCTCAAATCGACAATGGTTGAATGTGCGACGGAAGTGTGTGGATTGTGTAAAAGGTCAAATAGACCACCAACAAGTTGGTGGGATAAGAGTGTGAAAGAGGCAGTCGAAGATAAGAAGAAAGCTTGGTTAGATTTACTAGCGGTCAGAGCTAGTAAACGAATGGATGCGAGAGTAACAGATGATGTAGTGAAAAATAGTGAAGATGAATATAAGAGAGTTAAGAATGAGGTTAAGAAGAAAATAGAAAAGAAAAAGCGTGATCTGATAGAATGGTGTGAGAGGAAACTCTCTGATAATTTCCGGAATAACCAAAAGTTGTTCTGGAAATATGTCCGGAAAGAAAAGGGAGTTTCCCAAAACACGAGAGTGAATGTAGTGAAAGATGATTAGGGTGAATTGGCGACGGATGAAAGTAGCATGAAACGAGTATCGAAGAACTATTTTGAGGGACTTTTTGAAAAAGAGGATGCATCCGTTTCTTCGCCAATCGACAGTAATGTTGATTGGAACGATGCGATGGGTGCCTTGAGTGAAAGTGGGATCAGTATGGAAGAAATAATGAAAGCAATGAAGAGTATGAAAATAGGGAAGGCGGCAGGGTATGATAGGATTACTATCGAAATGCTGAGGGCTGGTAAAGGGTTGGTGGCTTCTTGGTTGTACTTCCTTTTCCAAAAGTGCTGGTCGAGTGGCAAAGTACCACAAGACTGGTGCAAGGCGGTGATTGTGCCCCTGTATAAAGGAAAAGGGTCACGCCAGGAGGCTAAAAACTACCGCGGCATTAGCCTACTCAGCATTGTCGGTAAATTGTATGCAAAGGTATTGATTGAAAGAGTGATGAATGAAACTGATGAGAAAATATGGGATGTGAAAGCAGGATTTAGGAAAGGAATGGGATGTATGGATCAAATCTTCTCTCTAAGGAGCATCACCGAAAAGTTCTTAGCTAAGAACCAAAAGGTGTATTGCTCCTTCATTGATTTAGAGAAGGCGTATGATAGGGTGGTAAGAAAGTGTTTATGGGAGGTGTTATCCAAGTTCGGTTTGGGGAGTCAACTTATACGTGCATTGGTATCACTCTATGAGGATTCTAGTGCATGTGTAAGAGTAAACGGGGAAAACACTGACTGGTTCGGAATCTCTAGGGGTTTCCGACAGGGATGTGTAGCTTCTCCGTGGCTCTTCAATTTGTTCATGGATGACTGTTTGACAGAGTTGCGTGAAAGTGATTATGGACTAAGAATGGGTGGATTCATCATTAAATGCCTCTTGTATGCTGACGATCAAGTGCTACTTGCATCATCGGCAGAAGAGTTGCAAGAGATGATGAATATTGCATGTAAGTCTTTTGTAAGAAAGGGAATGAATGGTGAATGTGGATAAGACCAAAACGATGGTTTTTGAGAGACAGGAAGATGTGACAGAATGCGTGATTGCGATTGATGGTAAGGATGTGGAACAGGTGAAGGAGTTTGTATATCTGGGAAGTTTGTTTACAAGGGATGGAAAATGTGATGAAGATATTGAGAGAAGAGTGAAAAAGGGTAATGCGATTAATGGAGCATTGGATAGCCTAATGTCTAGTCAATCGGTGTCCGAAAGGGCCCGAATGGCTGTGCATGATGCCGTTCTTGATCCTACGCTTATGTATGGCAGTGAATGTTGGGTGTGGCAGAAGAAGCATGAAAGCAGAGTGAATGCAGTAGAAATGAGGTCCCTCAGAAAAGTTTGTAATGTTAGGTTATGTGATCGTGTGAGGAACGATGTGATTCGTGAAAGGTGTGGTGTAAAAGATGATATTGTAAGTAAGATAGAAAAAGGAATGTTGAGATGGTTTGGGCACATCGAGAGGATGGATGATAGGAAATTGGTAAAAGGTATCTATAGAGCTAATGTGGAAGGTAATGTTAGTAGAGGACGGCCACGAAAGACACACTTGGACCAAATTGAAAGTGTGCTCAAAAAGGCAGGCGTTCGAAGTATGAAGAATAAAAGAGCATGTATGAAAAGATTGATGGATGTAGACGAAGCTAGAGAGGTTTGCCAGGATCGTACGAAGTGGCGATCGATAGTCTCTGCCTACCCCAATGGGAATTAACGGCGTGAGTATATGTATGTATGTATGTATGTATTACTATAACTGTAGTATAGGGCATAATTAAATAACCCAACAACGCTAAAAATATCTTTGTACGGTCAGCTTTGTATAGCACTAACTCATGTCTTCCAGCGGGTGTGGTCAGAGGTGATTTAGGGTATTTGGGCTTCTTAAGTGTTTTTTTTTAAATTGGGCGATGTCGGTGAAGACCCACCACTAACTACCAATAACCTTTATATTAAAATCTATTTCCCACTCAACTTCTTGTTACTCAAACTATTTTATTTTCTTAGTCCTCTTACGTAGGCAAATAAATTATCACATGAAAATTCGTAGTTTACCTTTTTAGCATGTCTGACAGTTATTTTACAAACGGAATTAAAATGACTACAGTGAAATCTAACTTTAGCACTCATAGCATGAACCACGTGAGAGCTAGTATATCACATTAGAAATGAGAAACATACCGATTTATCCTTACCTCATTGGACCTACACTGACACTGAGTATAATAAGACTAGACTGCCCTTCAGGCAGGTAATAAAATAAAATATAAAGAAACATTTTTATTAGAAAAGTAAAAAATCTTATACTATAATGTGATGTTTTGTAGCCACATAAGGCTCACTTTCAGTTAGGTAGGAATAAGACACATTTTACATCCAGTAAATTACAATTACATAGTTAAAATTCTAGAATAAAAACACTTCTACTTAAAATTTAAACCACGAATCCTACATCATGAACTGGAAAAGGTGCCAGTAAAAAGATAGAACAGAATCCTTGGTTCAAAGACCTCTCAATTATCCTATATATTCAGTATTAACATTTGTGATGTTGTCCATCGGTACAGCAGAATTCCTTGCCAGCTGAGAAATTGGTAGCGGCCCAGTCACTGCCACAGTTTCTGATGAAGAGGAACGCTTTTTCTCGATGAATATCTCGTTCTGCAGCACCGCATATCACGGGTCCGGCTCGGGGTAGATATTTAAGGATCTGGAAGAAAATAGGGATTATTCGTCGTAAAATAGGGCTGTTGAGGAAAAATTACATTGAGCTTACGATTTAGAAATACATTACATACATATCTACGTTACAAAATTTAGAGAGTAAAATGTTCGTTTTATTACTATTTATTTTTAATAACTCAATATATCAGTTTAGTTAGCATGAGGTGTGCGAGAGCGAGCATGTCAAATGAGAAGCGAGAAACTGACAGATTATACATACAAAATCTGTCAGCTTCTCACCTCTCGCATGACATACTCGTGGAAACGATCCACATGCCTCATGCTACAGGGGCAGGTACCGCTAAATAGGGATATTGAGCCGGAGACTAACATACATACATACATATACTCACGGCTATATTTCCCTAGAAGGGGTAACCAGAGCTAAGGAATTATAAATTCCTCAGCCACTTTTGGAAGTTGAGTGGGGAAAAGATGGTAAAAATAAAGGTTTTTGGTGATGTGTCTCCAACCGCATCGCCCAAAAATTCAATAAAAAGCCCCAATACCCTTAGTCGCCTCTTACGACACCCGTGGGTAGAAAGGGGTAGCGACATTCTACGCCGGCACTACACGGTATAAGGCCGGAGACTAAATATATGTTTTTTAACAAACACTAAGTACATACCACATCCAGACACTTGCTAATGCAATGCTTAACACCCCCAGCCCCGCAAGGGAAGCTAGGGCTCTCAGTATCATAGGTGACGACAGGATCGCCCTCCGGTGGGGCTCGGGGTCG
This sequence comes from Bedellia somnulentella, assembly GCA_963576735.1. NCBI lineage: Eukaryota > Metazoa > Arthropoda > Insecta > Lepidoptera > Bedelliidae > Bedellia > Bedellia somnulentella. The sequence continues at coordinate 13,605,566 of OY755172.1, read as the reverse complement.
GCTGCGGCGTCCATCCTTTATGCCCACCTGCTGGGACATGAATACGCCACATTGGCAGGTGTCGATCTGAAATTTTGGTAGACATCTCAAATTAATAGATTTCATTCTATAATGGGACACACAAGCACAAATCAATAATTCGTACGACAGTCTTCTTAAATTTAAGTAAAGATTTTGAAATCCTTGGTGATCTGTTTACTAAAACAAAGCCCACGGATTTATTTTAAGGCCTCGATATGTTCCAATCTTTTTGATAATAAATACCACTAAATGGATTTGTAACAAACAATTTGCTTTTGATTTAGCTCTGATTTTCACACCAGCATTATTTTTAGGCTCTATCTCAAAAACCAAACATCCTTTCTACTGTTTATAATGTAAGAGGAATCATTTATTCTATAGAAAAGTCGAAACCTCTAATCCAAATGTGATACAGTATTAGAGTTTTTCTTCTGAAGCTGAAAAACTTCGTATGCAAGAAACTGCCTCCGTGGTCTAGCGGTACAGCGCTGAGCTTCAAATCCGGAGGTCTCAGGTTCAATCCCCGGGGGGTAATTACACAAATTTAATTTGAAGATTTAACCCAGTTTGAAAGGTGGGGACATATAAGAACTATGAAGAAGATGTTAATGCAGGGACATACTTACTTCTTCAGAAATCGGTTCGTCCTCTTCAATGTCTTCAGTGTCACTTTCGATAGTTTCCAAGCTCTCCAACTGTTCTCTCTTGACCTTCCTCTTGCTTTCACCATGGGACGCGACGGTCAATACTAGAGCGATGATTAATATACATCGCCACTGAAAAGCCATTGTTGTCTGCACCTAAAATTATGATATTAATTTAAATAAATATATCATAGCATAAGGCCTGGAGGGGTGGCAGGGGTACTAGCAAACTTTATGCAACATGTTTACCACCACAGATTAGACGATTCGTATAAACAAAGTCACAGTATTCATGTCCTACTGGAAACAGTAGCAGTGATTTACTGATCAAAGGACCCAGTGTTAATTTTGTATAATTTATTAGTCTTATTTCAACTTACTCGTTAAAACAAATTCCGCTGAATTCTTGTGCTATCAAACACCTCCTCCCATAGCTCACACCTTCGGCCTTCTCGTCTTTACGATAATGATCAATTGACACTATGATAACGTTATTTTATATGACAAAAATCGTGTACAATCATCAAAATCTTGTAGACTCAGCCTCTGTTACTTTTTCGATAAGGTGAAGGAAAACGTGACCCGTGCCTAGGTTTGAAACGCGCTGATATAAAGACGTGACGTGATAATATATAGATTGGACATCTTGAACTAGTTACTGCATTCTTCGTTTCATCCGATAAGGATGTTTATTATTATCTTCCTATATTTAATTATAGGTACGAACATATAAGGGTTGTAATGATAATTATCATTACAACCCTTATATGTTCGTACCGAGCCCGATCCAGCACAGGCCTAGTGCGGGTTTTTAGAGAAGCAACTACTACCGTAATATTAGCCGTGACCGACAGATCTTTTTTTTCGGATAAACAGATTCATCCTAACTCAATTCAATTTCCAAATGTGGCTGAGGAGTTTCTAAGTCTGAAGCTCTTGCTACCCCTTATTGAGATTTATGGCCGTGAGTATATGTATTTAAATTGGAGTGTATCACAAACTTAGTCGAGTAAGAGCTCCTACAGGGTCTTTGAATCCCCTTAATGGTTTTTTATTAACTGAATATTTCAAGCTGCAACATTACCATTAAGATAGGAAAACCCATCACGTGACATTGTTACCTGGTGTTCAGAGTACCTACCCACGTTTCGCTTGAACTGTATACTCACGTGATAGGGGGCAAGACTATCGCCATTTTGTATGAACACACTGTTACATGACTAAGTACTACTTAGTCATGTGGGTATCCTCACGGTTAACAACCATAATAAATTAACCACACATATGTGTATAGAAAAAAACCAATTAGTGTAGGCCCGACCCGGGATTTGACCCTCATCGTCTGCACAATAAGCGGTGTTCTACCACTGAGCTATCACAGTTAGCTGAGGTAAAGTAAAACTTAAGTTAAATTAGATATAATTGGCACTTTGTCAAGTCTATTACATAGATGTACATACATACATAAACTCTCGCCGTTAGTTCCCATTAGGGTAGGCAGAGAACATCGATCAACACTTCTAGTTCCCCATTTGGTCTAAATATGTCTACTTCTAGGCTATCATAAGGCTTGCTTTCCACCTTCTTGGTTCTACCCACTGAGCTACCACGGTTGTCACTACTTATGGTATACAGCGCGATTTTAAGAGCAAATAAGAATACATGCTAACGGTTATAAATCCCAAAACATTTTAAAATGTGATAATGTTTTAATGTGATAGTTTTTTCTTTACCTAACAAATTGCAAAATAACGGTGACGATAGAAAACAAACTAAAATACAGAATTAAAACACAATATCAGTACTGTATTCACTTTAAAAATATGTTAGACCTTTTTCTAATTTCTATATTGTTCACTGCGAGTTCTGTATTAACTTGATTTTCAAAATAGAACATAATAAAAATGATAGCTCTGTGAGAGCCACCACTTCTGATGCAGGATATGCGAGTTCCAATTCTGAGTTGGGCCTAAACCATTTTGTCTCTTCTAAGTAATGTGGTATTCAGTTATGGGTTAGTTAATTTATCAATTTATTAACTCAAAAAGGCAGGTGTCCGAAGTACGAAGAATAAAAGAGCATGTATGAAAAGATTGATGGATGTGAATGAAGCTAGAGAGGTTTGCCAGGATCGTACAAAGTGGCGATCGATAGTCTCTGCCTACCCCAATGGGAACTAACGGCGTGAGAATATGTATGTATGTTAATTTATCTAGGTTGCTACAGTAAAACTACAGGGCTGAGTTTTACGTCATGTATTCAGACAAAGCGATAGACCTACCCCCTATCACGTAAATACACTGTCCCAGCAAAACGTGGGTACTCTAAACAAGTAACCAAAATGTCACGTGATCAGAAGTAATAGTCCCTCTGCCACTCCTTCTGGATATATGGCGTGAACTTCAAATTAAGTAATTTAACAAAAAAATCAAAAATACTGCAATTTTAAATGATAGCTTTTTATTAATCCTTATAGTACCTTTTGCTTTACTCTCACAGCCCTTCTTAATCTATCAACTACGTATTATATCTATTCTAGCGACAACTACTTTTCTCTTATTGTTATATAATATTAGCAAGCACATAGTTCTAATGAATTTTAAATAAAAAGATCATATATTTATTTTTGCTCATGTTTGGGTACCTCATTGAGATATTGTCATAAGAGAACTAAATAGAGAAGAAATGAAGAATATAAAATCCGTAAATGACTCAGCTCATTTCAAATGTCTTATGAACAACAACCAGAGTGTAGGGACCACTTATTTTGTCAATTAGTTTAAGGCGGCATTTTTATATTAAACTACATTTGGTTTTCACTCTATTGGGTTAAGTTCTCTATGGGTATTGTAGTCCCATGAGACCAATATTATTTATATAGCCTATTGAAGCTATACTATCTGTTCTGTATCTGTTTTAAAAATAATAGTGACCTATAGAAATAGACCTTCACACTTTGGGGTAAGGAGAGACTATCTATTGCAAGTTTGCAGGATCATCATTTCAGATTCATTCATCAATCTATTCTTATGTGGCATATTGTTTACACATTGGATGCCAACAAAAACTAGAAGAGAAATAAAAAGAAACCAAAAACAATTAATCTTATAATTAAAAAACATTAAACAAAACAGGATACTTAAAATTAAAATACAATTATATAAAAATGAAGGCAGTCAGTTGAGTCCTAGTCTCAACCGAGTTTCTTGGTAGAAAATATTAAATACATAAAAAATAACACTTCTTAAAAATCCTTGGTATAAAATAGCTTGATATTCCTAGCTCCTATAGTTATGGGAGTATTATCTTGAGTAGAAATGGCATGCTGTCTTACTCTTTCACTATTTTATGTTATTTTATAGTAAAGACATGATATTCGAAATTGAGAAGGTTGATAGATTGTTGATACCACACTATATAACAATAAAATAACAAGCGCGGTTATTATACAGTAAGTAATACATATATAAATGCGAAATTTCTTATCTAATGTATAAAAAGATTGCTTTTGATCAAACACTGTAACTTGCTAATATTGTTTAACATTTAATCTTAACAATCTACAGGTAATATTGACGTTCATTTTTTCGTAATAAAATAACTTCAAACTTAAAATCTTACAGTTTTTCTGTAACCTCGCAACACCAAAATTTTAAAAAACATTATAGATTTGTCTTTGAGCATTACATTACAATAATACCTCCCTGACTGATGATCATTCGCGTGTTATTTATATAATCATTACAAGAGCACCTTGTAATGCTTGGTTCTCCTCCTTCACTGATTTAATGCTCAAATCTGTAACATTACATTACACGCGAATGCTCCCGGTGAGCGAGCACCTTTACAATTTGAGTGTTTATGGAAACGATGCTATAGCCACGGTTATAATTCTGTTAAGAAGTTTTTTATTATATAATTCTATTCCTAGTTCTGCTGATTAGATAACCATTTTATATTTATGGCTTTTTATTTATTACCACAATATGGTCATATCAATCATAAAAGAAAAAGAAAAATGAGCTTGTTCCAAAAAAAGATATAAATACAGAAAAATTGAAAATCACTGTATTTTGAATTGGCTCAAAATTGTAGAAAACTATTTCCAGAATTTTTTCTTACTTACACAGTTGGCTATTAACAACAATTATTGCAAAAATGCATTGTATTGTTGCATAATAGTTTTACAAAGGTGTCCTTCAAACAAAAGCATTATTTTCAATAGACACAATTAGATGTTTAGATAAAAAAAAACTTATTAATCATTAAATGTTAACTCCAGTAGTTGTAGATTATGTGAGTTTTGCTTTAGTGATTTAATTCCAATAGTCACTTAGTCTCCATGATAGAAAGAAAGAAAGAAAGAAAAGTTATTTATTTGCTATTAAAGGGACAAAAATTAACAACAAACGTTAATATAATTTGATTAAATGACTTTACAAAAGCCAGAGCTGTAGGACAAACCAATTAAAATAGTCCAGAGTTTCCATATATTCTATAAGTAACAAGTTTATTATTGTTAGTTTCACATTAATTAAGAACCAGTCTTTATGTTTCTTGTTGGCAAAAATGTAAATTGTACTTTAATATTTTTTTCAATCTATACACAGAACTGATAGATCATTTTTATAATGACTACGGCACTTATTAATAGATTTAAGACCTTAGTTACTTATATGCTACTGATAAAATAAATAATCAAAATGGTCACACTATCATTTATAATCTTACTTATTAAAGCAATAAATTAAATAAATATACTAACGTTATATTTAAATTAAAAGTCTTTGGCCATCATCAGTTTGGCCTCACCTTCAAACACAACTTTTTTCTCTTCTTCAACAATACAATAAAACTTAACTTTTAATAGTTTTCTCACATCAACTAGTTCTACACTTATAGTAAGTTTTTCACCAACAAAACACTTATTTGGGAATTTCATAGTTTGTGACACTAGCACAGTTCCTGGGCCCGGCATGTGAGTCCCTATTAGTCCCGCTACCAAGCCATTTAATAAGGCACCATGCACTATTGGCCTTTTATGCCCATTATTTTTATGTAATGGATTGTGATCACTGGTGAGATTGGAAAATGTATCTAGATCTTTCTGAGTGAGTGTTTTTTGTATTCTTATTCTATCACCAGCTTTGAAGGCAACACTACTGAAGGATGTTGTGTTGATTTTGCATATTTTCTGGTAACTTCTATTACCTACAGCAATATAAGGAAATCTGTTGGACAACATTTTTCATAGAATACTTTTTTCTACTCCACGAATATTGTAGCCAGATTTGAGATTCTCTTCTCTTCAGATTTTTGTAATTTCTTGATGATCTTACCAGTTTCTGATTTGAGTATATTCGTTTTTATATCTCCTGTGCAGATATAAATCAAAATAGTAATAATATTGGCCACCAATTCTATATTTTGACTGTTAAGCAATACCAGCAGAGATGCTAGACCTCCATGTTGATGTATGTAGTCAGCGTTCAATGGATCTGTAATTAATAGCAACAACCAATTGAATAAAATGCTACATGACTTGAATAACACTATTTTATTGATATATATTTTTTTTAATAAAAAGGGTAAGTTGTACTTAGTCATGTGACAGTGTATTCATACAATACTGCGATGTAGGCATATCACCCAAGTACATAGTCCAAGCAAAATGTGGGTACATACTCTGGACCCAAGGCGGTGCTGTCACGTGATGTTCATAAGTGTTGGTACCTCTGCCAACCCCTTTGGGGATACTCGGTGTGAAAATTTGTGTTTTGCTACATGTGTACAAGGACATTCTTTCGCTTACATCTAATTCACTGAGAATAACAAGAAATCGAAAAATTATGTTTGTGAGATGATTCAAGTGCTTCTAAATATTACAGGTCAATTATGTTTAATCCACATTTTGCGTGTATAGTACATTCATGTAGTAGAGAACAGTCCCATGGCTGTTAAGTATTATGTTTTTCCTCATTATTAACAACCTTGATAAATTAACCACACTTAAGACTTACTATTGACTACCTGATCTACATACACTTTAAATGGGCAACAATAATATGATTTTGAACAAATCCAATTATAGCCATAAAAATTAGTGTTTTATACTTATGTTAAACCTTTGTTTTACCTTTCTATCAGCAGTTGTGACATGAATGATTTTTAAGCAGTTATAAAAGGTCTCCTGACTTAGGACTTGAACTTAAAGAAATAATATATATTTCTTGCAGGAGAAGCAGTGGTGATCTTATCATATATACCTATAATAATGGCTAAAAATTCCAAAAGGTGGTTTGGAAGATCTTTTGAAATTCAGAGGTTTTTTATTATAAAATTAAAGAGTGGTTGGTAATGGTCTCCATAGGCGATTTGATTTTCTTTTTCCATGCATTGAACAGGAGTGAAATCCTGGGATTACTTTCATGCAATCCTTAGGTTTCCAGGATAAGAATGTAACTTAATACTTTTAACAAAACATTTGGTATTTGCTCAAAAGTTTACTATATTAATTATAACATAACATAATAACATAAACGATCACGCCGAATATCCCCGGAGGGGTTGGCAGAGGTACTAATACTTCTGAACATCATGTGACTTTGTCACCTGGTGTTCAGAGTACCCACGTTGTATTAATTAAAAAGTAAAAAGCCATTAATCAATTTTCTTATTGGTCTGAGTGAAAGAAGTTGTATTTTGAAACAAAACAAGCTTATAAATACAATAATCTAAGAGGCAAATAGGTTATAAGACTGTGGATTTCATTGTTTTTTCCTTGTGCTTATATAAGTAACAAAAAAATATTATATATCAAATACATTACAAATATTTTATCCTAAATATTACTAGGATTGTGTTTTTTATGACTAATAGTGACATATATGTTCAAATAATATCATTTTACTTAAAAAGGTATAATTAAATAAAAATGAAATTTATGAAAAGAAGTAACAAAACTTTTTTGTAGTTAGTAAGTTTATGGGCTTAAACATTGATTTAATTTATTATTTTTTCGAAAGGATTGGTTGCTGCTGGCCCTGTTGCCTGTGAGGCTTCACCATGACTTCATGAATTGGCGGGGCAAATGAGTATACTTAAGCTAAATCGGATAGATGGAGAAAGGAGCCCTAACAAGGTGACCAAGCGGGAGGCTTATGTCATACAGTGCGAACTCTCGCTTCCATTGGGAGGCCTATGCCAATGGCACAGCAAGGAAGGTTCAAATTGGGGTTCTTCGACCTCGCCGGCGAGGTCGGTATCTGGAGTGGTGTGTTCGTTGATATCATGGAAATGGAAGGTTATTTTATATTCAATAATTGAAACCTTCATTTGACTCTTATACTAACCAACACACAGGTTACAAATTCCAGCACTGGCAAAATGCAGGAGTTGCTCATCGTTTTCAGTTTTGACAACATGTAGGAAGATATCTAATACCCCTACATCTCGGATGAAACCATAATTTACAGGGTCGTAGGAAAAGTTTGCCAAATTAGCTAGCACTTGGCTCTTAGCATCTGAAATAATAAATATATCCCAATATTAATTCCAGTCTTGTATGTTATAACGTATTGAAATATACTTTATAAGATGATGGCGATGCTTACTAAGTAAATAATTTTAGAAAAAAGACATACCATAAGACGAAGAGTTTAAATATTCATCAACCAATAGAGATAGAAACTCTTCTCGGTTAGTTCCATCTACAGGAGTTCTTCGGCGCAATTGATTTTTATTGCTGAACATTTATTGTAATGTAAAGTTCTTAAACTTGAAGTAAAATTAAATCTTGTGCACATTGAAAAGTAAACATAACATAAAGCGCCATTTTCTTTTAAAGTTTGTTTTTATATTGGTCTCTTTCGATCTATCCACTTTTGACAATTCCACATTGACTAAATCCATCCGGATTGACCAACATTAATGTACCAATTACCTAAATTCCTATTCAAAGTTCAAATGACATTAGTATCATTTTGATTTTGGTGCTTTTTAAAATAGTGCAAACGAAGTTCGATCTTGATTTCATGTAATAAAGATTTGGATTACAACTTCTTTGGATTAGGCTACCTTGTATCCAAAACACTCGATCCAAGTTGTGAATTCCGATGTCGAGTGTTTGAATTGAATGTCTTTTTGGAAAAGTGTGAACGTGATGAAATGGCATAAAAGCAAACTATTAGAGAAGTATTATCACTGTCGAAATGAATTCAATGCTATATCTCAATGTTACTCGGGGTAACTGTACTTGGACAGTATAAACCTAGACTTAATTAAACTTGTTAAAAATTAAATGTCAAAAATGTACTAATGAGATCAATTGAATTTGTAGGTTACGATAACATATGTAGATAGAATACCTATATTTTAAGGATTTTATTTCATTTCTGTTTCTGTCTCTTAAGATGAAATGAACAGTATGCCAAGTGTTTAATTATTAAAAATAAATCTTATAAAACAATAAAATGAGTTCGGTACCAAGCATAGCCGGTAAGATTTACCTATAAATATATATAAAATACTATAAATATTTTTTAAATTAGGTTATGCTCCACTACTTCAAACACTCGTCATTAATTAATTTATTATTTTATTTATAGGTTTAACTAATAAAGAGCTATTTCTCTTAGAAGCTCAAGATCCGTTCCAAAGAAAAATATTAAGGGATGAACAGACCCTGAACATTAGAAGTATTATTTTCAGTCCTAAGGGAACATATTTTGCATTTAGAACTGATAGAAAGTAAGTATAAAATAATAACTACACTATTTCGAATTTAAAACATTAATATATTATCTAATAGGAGAAATTAATGTTAGGTATGGTAAAAGAAAATGGCAAGTGTTCATTATTTTATGTCTAAATCTATTATACAGAGTCTTAAGTGTTTTTTTGTAAGGTTTGCTATACTCAACTATACCTTTAGGTATAATTGTGTATATTGTAATATCAATTACATCTCTTTTTTTATTATTTATCAACATTGTTGCTGTTCCAATATTTTATTTATACTACAGTCAGTTAAATAATCATAAGTTTTTACTCAATATATTTATAGCAGCTGTATAGTATGACTGAGAATAGCACTACCCCTTTTCTTATCATGTGTGATCATAAGTAGCGGCTAAGGGCATTAGGGTTTTTAAGTAATTTTTAGACAATGTGGATGGAGACCCATCATCAACAACTTTAATTTTACAAATTGTTCCACACTGAACTTCCAAAACTGGTAATGGAGAAGATTCTTATTCTGAGCATCTGGTTTCTTCTTTTAAGGATTAATGGTGCTGAGCTTTTGTATTTATTTGTATAATAATCAAGTAACGAAAAAAAATGTCCGACCATGAAAAGGCTCTGCTAATAGAGACTTTAAAACAATTATATATTATACAATCTTATTAACATGTTTTTGTGCAAGTTTCAGTTGCTTCATAAACAAATAGTTAAATATTTATATAAAAAAACTGAGAAACCTGTTCTATTTTAGTTCTGTAAATAATTAACCTGGGTAGCACACATTTGCTCTGTGTTCGGAAATCATATGGGTTCATTTATCAAGGATCTTTATGTCCTACCTTAAGTCTTATGACAAAATGAACAAAAGTAACTAATACATAATCACCTGATATTTTGCTTCAAGAGGCTATGAATAAGTATAGACACAGGTACAGAATTCTTAACACAAGGTAGCAAAATGTGATGTGAAGAAAAAACATCTAAATTAAATAAAAACATAGAAAAAAAATTGAAATTTTATAGGGAACCTATCTGGACATTCAAGCCTATTTTTAAGAGAATAATGCTGATAAAAGAATGAAGTTATTGACAGTTTATTTGAATGTTTCAGAGCAGAGATTATAAAATGCTCAGACTGGTCCGTAGTTGCCAGTGTAAGTGGAAACATAAAGGACATGTTCTTCTCACCATTGGACAACTATTTCATGGTTTGGGAACTGTTTGCTTTCACTAAAGAAAATCCTCAGGTAATTTTTTGTGCTCATTTTATCTGCTTGCAGCCTAAGTCTTTTATGCTACATACGCAAACAGTGTAAGTATATGTATGTATGTATTAGTGAGACTTTAGATAGAGTGACTAAATGTTTAAATGCCAAAATCACTTCAAATAATATAAGACTTGTTTGAAAAGTAATAGATATATTCCAATAACATACTCGCTTATTATATTTTTATGTTAAATACATACATATACTCACAGCTATATTTCCCTAGAAGGGGTAACCAGAGCTAAGGAATTATAAATTCCTCAGCCACTTTTGGAAGTTGAGTGGGGAAAAGATGGTAAGAATAAAGGTTTTTGGTGATGGGTCTCCAACCACATCGCCCAAAAATCCAATAAAAAGCCCCAATACCCTTAGTCACCTCTTACGACACCCGTGGGTAGAAAGGGGTAGCGACATTCTAAGCTGGCACTACATGGCAATTTATGTTACATGGGATTATGTTAAATACTATCATTATTATGACTTATTTAAATGACAATATCACATGATGTTCAGAAGTATTAGTACCTGTGTCTGCTCTTCGGGAATATACAGCATGAACATTCATACTATCTATTCAATAGGGCAAACCAAATCTTCATGTCTACAAGTCAGCCAATGGTGAATTAGTTGCCTCCTTCACTCAGAAAAGCCAAATTAAATGGTGAGTATAAAGATTAAATTTATATGTATTACTACATAGTTTCAATGATTTCAAAACTTTTCATAGCATTTTCTTGAAAGTACATAATTTCTTTGCTTGCTGCAACATGTAACTGTGGAACTATCAAGCATGTTAATTGTTCAAATCATATTAATATTATAAATGTGAAAGTTTACATGTTTGGATGTTTGTGTGTTTGAGGCAAAAAGGCTCCTCAAGTACATAATGTATATGAATGAACATTAGACAGAATGCTAGACAATGACCCAATTTGTGACATAAGATCTTTTCATCCCGGATTTTTTTTACCAATAAAATATTCATTCATGATTGAACTAAGAGTACCAGAAAAAACGCCTTAACCTTTGTCATAAGCAAATTTGACAGTACGAAGTCTGTTGGGTCAGCTAGTCATATAATATAATATATATCAGCTAGTGATATAATTCTATTCTATTTCATTCTATTCTATTCCGGCGGGTGTCAGTGATTGTTCGGTGATGTGGCTGCAGACCCATCAGCAACCTGACTTTAATTAATTTTTTTGGATTTATATAGCCGTGAGTATATAATTGATACATACAGTATGTATACAAAAGAACACGTAATAAACCATGAGAAAGATCTGGGGCAATAGCAAAGATATACTGGCCAGTACACCCTGCTCTGTTAACACTTAAATTTGTATTCATAGTTAGTTAGAAAAACATTCCGACTGCGATGTAGCATTTTTTATGGCGCTGCTAGTGTGCGAGTAAGTCCGCCGTCTAGAGGTCGCCACAGATCTTAGCCGGATTTTTACTGGGTGACTGCTATGCTGCCTCACCTCGCTACTTCATTATTGTTCCCAATAAAAACGCACCTAATGTCGTCATTATCATTTACGAAGTAAATTTTTACATAAGTGATTTTCTTGGCAGGGAACCCCAATGGTCTTCGGATGAGAAACTGTTTGCCCTGCAATCAAACGGCCGCGTGCTCATATACGAGGATGGCAAACTCGACAGATATACTCAGAGTATTCAGGCGGAAAAGTTGACCGCGTTCAGTCTATCGCCTAGCGCCGCGCCGTCTTACTTCGTGGCTATCTTTACTTTAGGTAAGAGATTGGTACCATTTCAATTATATAGTTCTCAGACCGTAGAAATCATAAATTATGTTTTTTGAATGTCAAAATAAAAAAAAGTATGACTCTACAATTAACAGCCGTGATAGCCCAGTGGGTAGAACACTCGGTTACCGTGCAAGCGACTAGTGTTCAAATCCCAGGTCGGGGCCTACACCAATTTGTCTTTTCTAAAGACATATGTGTGGTTAATTTATCATGGTTGTTAACGGTGAGGGAAAACATCGTGAGGAAACCCACATGGCTGAGTTGTACTTAGTCATGTGACAGTGTATTCGTACAAAACGGCGATAGGCCTGCCCCCTATCACGTGAGTACACTGTCCATGCAAAACGTGGGTACTCTGAACACCAGATGACAAAGTCACGTGATGTTCAGAAGTATTAGTACCTCTGCCAACCCCTTCGGGGATATGCGGCGTGAACGTTTATGTTATGTTATGTTATGTCTACAATTAATTCAGGAGGTTCAGGTAAGAAAAGAAGTAGCAACAAGAAACTCCGTACATTGTCACTTTTTTAAATATCGATTTATACAATTGTGCGATTTTTTATATATTTATGATTATCTATATGACTGAACCCTCGCTAGTTTAATGTAACTATTTATAAGTATATAAAATACAACTATATAAAACCAAACACATTACATGGGTAATACAAATGATCACCAGATCATTATTCATGGGAATAACGAGGGAAGAATTTGACTTTAAGGACATGGTGACAAGCGCGCTGGGACTTGGTCGTCTGAAAAATTGGTTTGCATTGTTATTATATCCCTTTTAAATGATTACACAGGTTAGTTAAAGTTGGAAGCTGATTAAACGAATAATTCCAACCTTTGAGGTTACCGACTCGCGAAGAACTCTTGACAAGGCCCTATTATAGTTGAAATGCTTTGTCGTTGCAGGTAAACCAGGTCAGCCGTCATTCTGGAGGATATACAAGTTCCCGATGTTCGACATCCCGGTCGTGAGCCGCTCTTCGTTCCAGGCTGATAAAGCTACCTTCTCTTGGAATCGGAGAGGCACTAATGTTTTCGTCATGACACAGACAGAGGTGAGAGTTTAATTTCTGTTACTTTTATTTGGATATAATATTCATTCCGATAAACAGTTTGTCCCTAGTTTTGACTTAGTTAGTTAGATAGATTACCAATTTTTAGGTCGTCGAGTTAAATTGTTATAGTGGTAGAGTAAAAGTGATAACATATTTTTCAAATCAATAGAACTGTAATCATGCATCTAGATTCTTCCTTGAACAGAATGTCCAAGTTGTACCCTTAACACTTTCAGGTTGATAAAACCGGCGGATCGTACTACGGCAAACAATCCTTGTCGTTTGGTGATGTGAAAGGGAACTCGGGCAATATGACGTTTAGTAAGTATTTGTTGAAATTTATAAAACAAATGTGTGTGATGTGATGCGTAGAAGATCTTAATTTTTTTTATATCACAGAATCTAGCCGCCATGAGGTATCTTTTACAGTAGCTAATACCATATCCTCTTCATACATACATACATACATTTACTCACGGCTATAGATCCCTAAAAGGGGTAGCCAGAGCTGAGAAATTATAGATTTCTCAGCCACTTTTAGAAGTTAAGTGGGGAAAAGATGGTAGAATAAAGGTTGTTGGTGATGGGTCTCCAACCGCATCGCCCAAAAATCCCTTAAAAAGCCCCAAGTCCGTTAGTCGCCTCTTACGTACACCCACCGGAAGAAATGGGGTAGTGCTATTCTAAGCCGACACTACACAGCTATCTATAGCCTCACATATTACATATAAGTTTATTTCTAGGTAAAGAAGGTCCAATCCACGCGGTTTCCTGGAGTCCTGGCAACTGGAACGAATGGGTGGCAGTGTATGGCCATGCACCAGCTAAGGCCACAGTTTTCAACGCCAAGTGCGAGCCTCTGTACGAGTTTGGGACTGGCGCGTGGAACTCTATTTACTATGCGCCGGATGGGAATCATATCCTTTTCAATACGTTTTAATAGTAAATACAATTACATATAGAAAGAGATAAAGATAAAGAAGGCTAGATATGCAGAAATTGATATACTTTAGCTGCTTTTGGAACGTGACTGCGGCTGCTAGAGACCCGGCACCAACAACCTTTATTTTACAATCTTTTCCTCGCTCAAGTTCTAAAAGTGGCTGCGGAATTTCTTACTTTGAAGCTCTGGCTACCTCTTATAGATATTTGAAACCGAGCATATGAATGTTTGTTAATGCTTGCACGAATATATAAAAAACTTACTATAGATATCTTCTAGTAGCAACGATAGGATTAGAAATCAAATTGCACGTCGATGTGTTTGGTTTTTACCGCAACGCAGTTACAATGTTAGCTTAACAGGCTATAGCTTGTCATTTAGAGACAGATATCCATTTCGTTGCTCTCGTGTAATTCTTTACATATATATTTATATTCATAACTTTAACCAGGAAACCCCATTAAAAAGATTTCTCCTTAACCCCAAAAACACATGTGCTCCTCGCCGGTTTCGGCAACATATCGACCGGCCACATCGCCGTGTGGGACCTCCGGGGATACAAAAAGGCGGGGTCCTGTATCGCCCCAGATACCACGTTCTTACAATGGGACCCCAGATCTGAGTGCTTCCTTACTGCCACCACCTATCCTAGGTTGACTGTTGGGAATGGGTGAGTATTAGTTGTTAGTCGTTGGTTTAAGTCATTATAAAAGGATTATCAGGAGTTTTTTGGGCCTAATTTGATATGTGTGCCGTCATGGCAATAGTAGTGTTACACAATCACTGCTAAACCTTATGACATTTAGCTTGGTATTATAAGCACAAACCCATTTCTATACCATTGGGATTTAGGGGCTTTTTGAATGATTGTTCGGCGATACGGTTGAGGGCACATCACCAACCAAACTTCATTTTGCCAACTATTTTCTACTATATTTCTAAATGTGCCTGAGCAATTTTAAATCAGAAGCTCTGGCTTTGAGTTTATGCATTTACGTTATTATTTAGTGCGCCTTGACTTCTCACGGCTACACTGCACAGCAACTAAATAAACTATAATGTATATGTGTGCATAATTCCAGGTACAAAATATGGCACTACACAGGAGTGCTAATGCATAAAACAGTGTGCCAAGAGAAAGAGCAGCTCCTCTCATTTACTTGGCAACCTGGCAATTTTGCCAAGAGTGAACTGTCGAAGACAGCTCCTAAGGGTATAGAGGATTCAACTCCAAAACTGGCTCAGGCATACAGGCCTCCAGGGGCAAGAAATAAGCCTTCTACATTCACCTTACATGAACATGAACAACCACATATGCCAGGAAAACTGGTGAATGGTAAGAGGTCTTATTATAACTGTAAAGTATATGGTGATGGAATTCTGGATTATGATAAAGATAAATAAATATAACACTTTGATAAATATCACATTATGTAACTAATATAGAATGAAAGGAATGCATGAATGATTGAATGAAAAAGCACTAACAAAACTAATAAAGTATAGAAATAAACAGTAAATATTTTGCTTAGGTCAAATTATATGTATGTTATTAATTGAATTTTGTAATGTTATTTTGCGAACTTTTTGCATATGATCCTACAATTTTAAGTTATTGTTCAATTAATAGTTTTAAAAATAAATTGTATCAATAATAACTATGGTCCCGCTGAGTATATCCAAAATAACCAATTAACACACATTTAACCCCCTAAATGCAGGTTGGGACTCAATAGGCTATTGGAAAGACCCCAATGCTAAAAAGTCTAACGGTATGGTTCAAGCTTTAAGTATAAAAATATGTTTTATAGTTCAGTTGCGTTGAATTTGTATGTTAAACAAAAAACAGTAAAGTACGAGGAATGATTGATACGTATCTAAAATTTTTAGTCAAAATACACCTAAAAATAACCTAAGCTTATTAAAATCTTTGTTTTCACAATCTATCTGCGGTTTTGCAAAGATCTGAATATTCTCCAAAAATATTGTTGATGAAGCCAAAAATAAGACGGGTTTCCATTATTTAACCTGTGACTTCCCGAGCACTAGCGAAAGACAAGTACCGTCAAAACCCGGGAACAATAGAATTTAAATTTAATTTTATTTAACTCTTGAAATAAAAGAAATAAGGGGTTGATTCGAACACGGTAAGCTGGTCATCGGCGGCTCCACGGGGAGCCATCGGGGTTTGACGGTACTTTTACTTCTGGCTACTCTGGGAGCCGGCGGGACGTGAAAGGTTAATTACTATTCAAAAATCACTAAGCAAATATTGCAAGTTTTTGTCGCTGTAAATGTAAAGCATTAATAAGTCGTAGGATTAATAGTAAAAAGGCCAAACGATACATAACCCTGCCCCCATAGCCTGAGGCATGTCAGAACGAGAACGAACGAGTATACAAAATCTGTCAGTATCTCACTTCTCACGTGACATACTCAAACTCACACGCGTCGTACTACATATACTGGAGTAAATATATTGTGGAAGCATTGTGTCTAGTTTAGTAATCTTGGAAACATATTTTTTATTATTACAATTTTCATGATACTTATCAATCAATCTTCGTATGTCATGGTGTACCAGTGACTCGGCTTTGCACGATTGTCCCTTTCCTTTGAGATACATTATTTTGTATGAACGGTACGGAAAGTTATTGCATGGATTAGAAAGAGCTAACGTTAAGAGGTTTGTCTAGTAACCAGCCGAGAGCATATTGAATCCTTACTTATACTCTCGCCCATTATTCCCAATGGATATTATCACTCCAATGGGTAGGCAGAGAATATTTAAATACTTTTATAAAAATAGCAACCGTGATAGCCCAGTGGGTAGAACACTCGGTTATCGCGCAAACGACTAGTGTTCAAATCCTGAGTCGGGCCTACACAAATTTGTCTTTTCTAAAGACATATGTGTGGTTAATTTATCATGGTTGTTAACGGTGAGGGAAAACATCGTGAGGAAACACATATGGCTGAGTTGTACTTAGTCATGTGACAGTGTATTTTCGTACAAAACGGCGATAGATAGGCCTGCCCCCTATCACGTGAGTACACTGTCCATGCAAAACGTGGGTACTCTGAACACCAGGTGACAAAGTCACGTAATGTTCAGAAGGATTAGTACCTCTGCCAACCCCTTCGGGGATATTCGGCGTGAACGTTTATGTTTATGTTTTATAAAAATCTTAACCGTTGCCCGCCGTCGTGAGATATAGATAGGTTGTAAATCTTGAAATAAACCATCCGTATTTTCCTCTAGAATTATCGTTACGGGAGCTGGTTTTTCTAACCCACTAAACTTACTAAATAGTGAAAAGTAAATTTTAGTCTCATTTGATTAATTACATTTAAGTTATGGCAAACCGGTATTTATCTTTAGCACTTCAGTTTGATTTTGATGGCGCTTATAATTTTAAACATACCAATCTTCGACTTAAATCAAGACAGTTGATCCTAAATTTCAATTGAATCAACAACATATCCATGCTGGAGTACTAATCTTCATACCGAGGATATTTTTGTGCGTACCTCTTCTAACTGCTTGTAAATTATGGTAGTGCCGAACTTACTTATTATAGCCGTGCCGTGCCGTGTAGTGCCGGCTTAGAATGTCACTACCCCTTTCTACCCACGGGTGTCGTAAGAGGCAACTAAGGGTATTGGGGCTTTTTATTGGATTTTTGGGCGATGCGGTTGGAGATCCATCACCAAAAGCCTTTATTTTTACCATCTTTTCCCCACTCAACTTCCAAAAGTGGCTGAGGAATTTATAATTCCTTAGCTCTGGCTACCCCTTCTAGGGAAATATAGCCGTGAGCATATGTATGCATATGTATGTATGTTACTTATTAAAATCTACTGGAACAATATTTATTATGGTGCTTGCTAGTCGATGAAACCAACGACAAGTACCTATATCCGGTATCCTCGAATCCGTTTATTATCACTATTAAATTCAAGGGAGACGGAAAAATATGTTAATATTTTTTATAGTTCATACGCTTAGATAGTGTCGGTACACCCGCATGCACTTTTGGATTTTGTAACAAAGTACAATAATAATTCAGACAAACTATGTACATTAGACAAAATATGACATACATACATATACTCACGGCTATAAATCCCAGGAAGGGGTAGCCAGAGCTAAAGAATTAGAAATTCCTCAGCCACTTTTGGAAATTTGAGTGGGAAAAAGATAGTAAAAATAAAGGTTGTTGGTGATGGGTCTCCAACCGCATCGCCCAAAAATCCCTTAATAGCCCCATACCGTTAGTCGCCTCTTACGTACACCCACCGGAAGAAATGAGGTAGTGCTATTCTAAACCGATACTACACGGCAAAATATGAGTATGATACATAAACTAAAATTAGACAATTAATAATCCTGACCTAACGAAACGTTACTAACCTGAACGAAATCCACACCAAAATATCGATTTACCTAATTTGCCAAATACACCTGCGGGTGTACTTTGTTTATGTGGCGTGGCGGCATCCTGTAATGTGATAAAAGAGCGACACTCAGCGTATGAACTACAAAAGAGATACGGATGAAATTATCTTTTTAAGTTTAGACCCTTTGAAATAATACAGGGTGATTTCGGGGTCGTGATCCCAACCATTTTTTTCTGACTCAGTAAATGATTGCGATGCTACCTGTATTTATTTTAATTGAAACAAAGATGATTCGTTATTTACATATTTTTATTTACTGACTCTAAATGCGTGGTCACCCTACTTTTTATATTACACCTTTTTAGAAAACAAACTCTTTGTTAGAATACTTAATAATTTATGAGTAATAATTTGACAACTCGTCAAAGTCAATAAACGATAACAATAAATAATAACGAAACAAAGATTTAAAATAAAATAAATTAATTATGCCTCCACCGTACCCATTTTCTAATATCGAGCGATCAGATATTTAAAAAAAAAAAGTTTAATTGACACAAAGAAATAATAACAATAAGTTGGAAGATAGTTAAGATGAAATGGAGTAATAAATATTATCTGATTTCACTCTTTGACTCACATGTTTTGAGTTAGATATGAAAAGATATGGTTATGTTTTACTATCGAACATACAACACTAGAGCAAGTGAGATGTTTCATCAGCAATATCGTCATATCAATTGCAACTACTGCAACGATTGTTAAGTCCAATGCACTTGACAAAAAAAATCTTGGGAAATAGTAGGGTGACCATGATCTCGAATAGTCGCAGTTTTTTTTTGTAAACTTAAATAAGTCGCTGGTGTACTGTTAGTCCTAACCTATCGTGATGCTTAGGAGAAAGTAAGTAAAATGCTTCTTTCTTGCTCCACGACCCCGTAATCACCCTGTATAAGTCGTTTTTGAATGAAGAATTCTAGCTTCACAATTCTGGTAATAGATAGGAGAGGAGGGTTTCTTGTTTGATACTATATATTGATGTATAGCTGTGATTGTGTTTGAATGTCATGTGGTTTTTAAATATATGTGTTTATGTGTGTTGTATATCCTTAGTTTATCGAAGTTAATAAATATACAAAAGCTCTTGCAAAATACTCCTTATAAGATTATTTACGCTTTTAGATTTTTTTGTATCTGCTTTTTATTGTTTGGTCGGCTAGTTGTGTAAATTCAGATATTCTTAATATAAGCATTTCCCTATTTTTTTTAATAGAAGTTGACAAAAGGTCGGAGAGAACTTTATCACAAAGCGCAACCCAAACCCAAAAGTTCTTTCCATACTTTTCAATATCATCTTTCGTTATTGCATGGTTTGTCCTATTATGAAAAATGCAACTTATCAGTGTCTCAAACATAGCCATTATATATTCTATTTATGTTCTAGATGTAATATTGATGTGTGTATAATAGATTTTTTTATTTAGCGTTTTTCGTAAAAGCCTTTTTTTGTCATTTTTACGATCATTTACGTCGCATCCTTAGTAAATAGATCTAAGATCAGATTTTTGATTCCGTTTAAATCTGGCATTTTATATGTGATAAATATAAGACAATGAAAAATATATACAATATAAATAAATCGAAAAGTTAATCCTAAATATTTACTTTTATCTCATGAAATATATTATTTTATCAAGATTATATTTTTAATAAATAGATTTATTAAAAAAATGTGTTCACAATTTTGTTAATGAACAATTAATGACGATTTATGAAAAAATATTTATGTCTGTTTTTCTATTTGATACCTAAATGATACTCAGTTTTGTCAGTTGTTTAGTAATCAATCGTTTGTTATGAAGTGTCGTAAATATCACTCTCTGTAAATCTACCTTTCATTTTAAGCGTGGCCACTGTATACAAATAATTACATCCATTTACATTTAATTGTATAGACTCTAAAGTCAAGAGTAAAAAATGTACAGGAAAAAAAAGTTCGTGTATAAGGGTACGCTGACGCGGTTATTTAAAAAATGGCTGTTAGAATTATACGGAATTAAAGTTCATGTCTTAGTCATATATGCTGCATTTATTAAAAGCAAGTTCACAGGCAAAAATCAAGGAATGTCACTTTAAATTTATTTGAATCAATATTTTGTCGTCTGTTAGTTTTAATTCGACGTCTTGATTTAATATCATAAACAATAAATTTTCATTTGTGTTATTAGGACTATCTCTGATATTTGCCTGTACGCTTCAAGTAGGGAAATAAATAATCTATAAAACACATGATATGATCCTCAGCACCTCCATCAAAGGCTGCTATAAAGCAAAAAGAGAAACGTGAGGCGCGCAAAGCTCGCAAAGTTGAGGAGAAAGCTCAGGCTGGTGACTCGCCCCCTGCCCCGCCAGCTAACAGACAACCGTTTGTCTCTACTGGCGACCCCGAGAAGGATAAGAAAATCAAGAATGTTAATAAGGTACAGTTTCTTTAGTAGATTGTCGTCAAGATTTCCTTACCTTTATGTGACTGTTTTTATGGAGTTTTATTTGTAAATGTTTATCACAATATTTTAGGTGCTATCTCAGTTTGAAAACCAAATACGTTTGGGGACCACTTGGGGACCGGGTTAAGCAATTGTATAGCATTTTTATCAACTTGTGCAATTTTGATATTTATGCAAAAAAAACTTTGATATTTATTCAAGTTTTTTGCTTTAACTTTCATTCAAGTTACACTTATTGGGCGTGTTGACCAACGTGTTGGATAAAAATATTATAAATGAGAAGTTAATATTGTTTAAACACGGCATCTTTGCCTTAGGAATTCAATGTATATAGAAAACTGACGCACACACTTGTAAGTTGTAGCTAGCCAATTGAATAAAATGAATTGTGAACGAAAGATACAACTGGACAGTGATATTGTAATCCTTGCATAGCCTTCTCGATAATGAAGAGACTACTGCGGACTATATTAAAATTACTAAAAAAAACACAATTAAGTTTTAACAGCAGTTTAACCCTTTATAAGGCAAGGTATGATCAAAAATTCATTGTATTTCCCTTCTATTTGAAGCTAGGTGAGGTTTAAATTAAGGTGGTCGCTATTTGCCCTCTGACTAATAAAGGGTTAAGGATTTACCCATAGATCTCACATTTTTATATGGCTTTCGTACAACGCATAAAATTGCTGGGGTGTGAGGCTCATTTTCGTCACAGAATTTCTTGATTCGGTCACCTCTACCAAAGCCCGGGATAAAAGTTGTGTAATAGCTTAATTTTTTGTCGAAGAATTTGTATTATAAAATATATTGTTAAATTATGATATTTTAACTTTCATAGGTTTTTTTATCAATCTCTCCGGTTTTTGGAAACATAAATCAATCATAATTCTCATTTACAAGAATCTATTCAATTGTGTATGTTTCGCAACTACTTTCCCATGAACAAAGAAGTAAAATAATCGTCATTTTGTCATTTCAGAAACTGAGCGACATAGACAAGTTGAAGCAGCAGAAAGCAGCCGGCAAACAACTGGAAATAAACCAGCTGGCCAAGATCGAGAACGAGCCAGCTTTGCTCAAAGAACTGGAACTACTCCGGTTATGAACCAACTTCTTTATGCTGGTTTAAAGTTTTGATCAATATATAGCGCAATACACAGTGAGCCCGCCGGGCCGCCGACGTATGCCCTGCAACTTTTTGTAGGTGATCTCGTTTTCAAACAAAAATTAGACATGACTCTGCCAACACAGGCCGCCGGTTTGTGTCGCTGGGCAATGTCCGCAACCCGGCGGGCTCAGTGTGTATTGCGCTTATTGTTTGACGTTCAACGTTTTATTTTATTGTTTTTTTAAAAATAAGGAGAAAATGTAATGAAAATATGTTTCTTAAGAACTCAATGTTTTTTATTTAACCTAACTTATAATATGTATTTTTATCGAAGAGAATTGTGTCAAAATGGAAATAAAGCTTTTATGACCTATGAGATAGGACCTAATCAAGAAAGAAAAAAATAAAGAACATTCGTTCCCTCTCAACACACAAAAGGGGATCCAGATAAAATGGAAGTTTCGCATATAAAATATGAGATTAAGTCTTTTGTTCATCATGACGCGTCACCCGATTGTATAAATATATCATTAACTAAATACTTAATTATTCATGAGGGTATCTATTTGTGTGTATTAGCGTGAATCAGTGTAATATGTATCATTGGAATAATAATAGCTTATTGTTTGTCATCATAAATACTACTTTCGAAAATATCCTTATAAACATTAGTAAAGGGGCAAATACATAAGTCACATAAATGAAATGACATGACAATGAACTATCAACAATTTCATCCCCTTTCGTAATAATGACTTATTAAATCTTTTGCATGCTTTTATTCCGGGGATGTGTCAAATGAATTAGAGAAGTTGGTCTTGATGGAAATTTATTCTTGGTTGTATTGACTCTACGGATAGCATATAACGTATCAAATGACAAAGTCATGGAATATTTTGTATTTAGCTTGAATGTTCTTGTAGTTTCTTTACTCGTTAACTTAACTTGAAGCCTCAACTATCATTAAGCTAAACTGTCCTTGTACAGAGTCCAGTTTTAGATATTATAATAAGGATATTGGCCTTTGTAAATAAAGAAAAAAAATACTTATTCTATTTTTATCTGTAATAAATAATAAGTCTCGTAATGATTCTAGAAATAATATTTGGGTCAGTTTAGGCGTTTTCGATTCTTCGCGATCTATTTAATCAGGTAACAAACTGATGGAATGAAAATATTTATATACTCATTAATACCAAGGCAAAGTGTTTGCACAATCTAAAATTGTTATTGTTAACTGTGGAATTATTTTCGGAATAAATATTTTTCTCAATATTTCATTGTTTTAACTCTATACAGTGTAATATTCTTTCAAGTAATCACGGTTGTCAGTTTTTCTATAAAACACCGAGAAATGGCAAAGGCGGGTGAAGGAAGTTTAGTTGGTTGGTTGAAAGAAG
Source organism: Bedellia somnulentella (assembly GCA_963576735.1). Taxonomy (NCBI): domain Eukaryota; kingdom Metazoa; phylum Arthropoda; class Insecta; order Lepidoptera; family Bedelliidae; genus Bedellia; species Bedellia somnulentella. The sequence continues at coordinate 13,581,684 of OY755172.1, read as the reverse complement.
GTGGTATGGTGTCTACGCCGAAACTAGTATCCTAATAGTCACCCTATCACTTGATCAAATTTGCAAGAAGAAGAATTATAGAGAAAAAGAGGGCTAACTGACATAGAGTTGCGAAACTTAAGTGGCAATGGGCCGACTGCGTTACCGAAATCATCTGGAATGGCGTACACGTACGAGGGCGGGTCAATAAGTCCGTGACTTGGAATAAAACTTGATGAAAAAATAATTTTATTTTTCAACGTAGTCTCCCTTGAGCTCTATACACTTTGTCCAACGCTTTTCCAATTTTTTTATCCCTTCCAAAAAAAAATATTAGTCGAGGTCCTCAAAATAGGCCTTTGTTTGCGAGATGACTTCATCATTGGAGTCAAATCTTTTTCCACCTAGCCATTTCTTCAGGTTTGGGAACAAGTAGTTGTCGCCTGGAGCCAAATCTGGAGAATAGGGCGGATGAGGTAGCAATTCATAGCCCAATTCATGGATTTTTGCCATGGCAACTGCACATGTGTGCACCCTTGCATTGTCTTGGTGGAAAAGAACTTTTTTCTTGGCCAAATGAGGTCGGTTTTTTCAAATCGTCATTGAATCGGTCCAATAAGTTGGCATAATATTCCCCATTGATTGTTCTTCCCTTTTGTAGGTAGTCAATGTGGAGTATCCCGCGTGCATCCCAAAAAACAGTCGCCATAACTTTATTGTTTGACAAACCCACCTTGGCCTTCTTTGCCGCCGATTCACCCTTAGAAACCCACTGTTTTGACTGTTGTTTGGTCTCTGGTGTGTTGTGATGGATCCATGTTTCGTCCACGGTTACAAAACGGCGCAAAAACTCCTCCACATTGCGATTAAACAACGCCAAACCTTCCTGTGAAGTTGTTACACGATTGCGTTTGTGGTCGACTGTGAGCAACCGAAGTGATAATTCAAAATTGAAACCACTGAGCCATGCGAGATCCCTACGGCTTCCACAATCTCTCGCACTTTCAATCTTCGGGCGGCCAACACCATATCGTGAATTTTTTCGATTGTTTCGGGTGTAGAGACCTCAACTGGGCGTCCAGGACGTTCGGCATCTTCAGTGCTTGTACGGCCACAACAAAATTCAGTAAACCACTTTTTTACCATTGAAATCGATGGTGCAGAGTCCCCATAGTATTTATGAACTTAGCCTTGGTCTCGGTAATGGTTTTTTTTCGCAAGATATAAAGCTTAATAAGCACACGAAATTCACTTTTTTCCATTTTCTCCTAAAATTTGTGAGTAGTCTGATAAAAATAGCTGTCAAACACAAACTAACTGGACGCAGCAAGTTAAAATTTAGACAGGAGTCAACTGATAGATGCCTGTTCACAGGAGCAGTGTTGCTGTTTCAGTAAAGATGTCAGAAATTCAAAAAGTCACGGGCTTATTGACCCGCCCTCGTATTTAGCAATGCCTTATCCGTGGGCCTCCTACATGGTAGATCGATGACTTGATGAGGGGCTCCCCCTGGAAACTGGGAATACTACATAATGCCTGTAGCAATACGTTACAATAGCATTGGTTCCATTTTATCTATATATATATATTTCCTTCTCAATATATTTCCCATTATTACGGAAACTTTCTTAGGTGAGTCCGTTGCGTGCCTATCACATTTTTTAACTGACCTAATACGCAAGAAATCTTAATTGATAATTTTGCGTGGCTACGCTTATGAACGTATCAGCTCTATTTAATCATATAAGCGTAAATGATATGGAAGATATGTAATCTTACTAGTGTTAATGCTAATTTATTCTTGTATAAATCACGTGATTTCCAAGCACGAGAGGTTTGTAATGGGGAAGTTCCCTCCCGATCGCATATACTGACGGGTGCAACCAAAATTAAACTTTAATGGGCAGGATTCATAAGATTAATCTAATTAAATAACATTTATAATCTTATGATAAAAATCTGTTAAGTTTACGATTTTAGCAGACTCAGAAAAAGAATAGAATATTTTTAATGAAGTGATTATTAGCGAATTATGAAGAATTAAAATTGCTGCTTATCGTGGATCCAGGATTTTAGGTTTTAGGGGTTTTAGGGGTGCAGGTGATAATTGCTGTGAAAGTCAGACAGAAAAAAAGGATTTTCTATCCGACTTGGCTTAGTTACACTCTTGGTCACGGCCCTTAGCTGCCCGGCATACAAAAAGTCAGCGGCATGAAGCGGAACAGGGCCTGCGGCAACCAATCCTTTCGAAATAAAACGGGAAAAACTGAACATGGTGATTCTAAAAACCTTCCGTTTTTGCCACTCGTCTAGGTACCCCTGGAACAATAGGTTGACGTATAACAATAACCTTTGTGATTTGTAATCCATTTTAATCATAATTCAATTGAGTTCATTCGATAAGAATAAATATAGATAGATAACAAAAATCTAATAAGATTACGTAGGCTAACGTTCTTACAGCCTTGGAAATAGTTCTTCTTACATAAAGACTTAATTGTGCTTATTGGCTTATTTTTTTCAGTATTTTATGACAAGAGACCAAATTAACTTCACTTTAATTGACGCCACTTTTATCTGGTCAAATGTCTTGGCTCATTGGTTTTGGCTCTACCAAAAATAAAATAATATATTATTTTCGCCACTTTTCTCGATCGGCTCAATTTGCCCAAAAAAATTTAATATCAAAGAAAGAAAGGGAATAATCTCTTTCTATCTTACGTAAACCTTTTAAAATTATTTATCAAACAACTACATAAAATGAGTAAGATTTCTTATTAAAAATAATACATAAAACTAATAAAGAATAAATAAAGGAAAGAAAAATTTCGACACAGTCAAAATTCGGAGGTAGGAAACGCAAACACTACTTAAACGTGTAAAAGAAATAAAGGATAGAATAATTTCGCGCTGGCAGCCATTGACACGGTGGCTCAATTGGCAGAGCGTCGGGGTGTATACCCGAGGTCGCGAGTTCGATTCCCGCCTGTGTCGAAATTTTTCTTTCCTTTATTTATTCTTTATTTATTAGTAATGATCCCCACATGAGGATTTCATGAAATTAATTATGAACATACATACATTCATACATATTCTCACGCCGTTAGTTCCCATTGGGGTAGGCAGAGACTATCGATCGCCACTTTGTACGATCCTGGCAAACCTCTCTGGCTTCGTTTACATCCATCAATCTTTTCATACATGCTCTTTTATTCTTCATACTGCGGACACCTGCCTTTTTGAGCACATTTTCTATTTGATCCAAATGTGTCCTCCGAGGTCGTCCTCTACTAACATTACCTTCAACATTGGCTCTATATATCTCTTTCACCAATTTACTGTCATCCATCCTCTCTATGTGCCCAAACCATCTCAACATTCCTTTTTCTATCTTTCTTACAATATCATCTTTTACACCACACCTTTCACGAATCACATCATTCCTCACACGATCACATAACCTTACATTACACACTTTTCTGAGGGATCTCATTTCTACTGCATTCACTCTACTTTCATGCTTCTTCTGCCACACCCAACATTCACTGCCATACATAAGCGTAGGAACGATACGAACGATAGTCTAATGTCTAGTCAGTCGGTGTCTGAAAAGGCCCGAATGGCTGGTCCTCGTTCCTACGCTTAGTTATGAAATAGAATAGAAATTTATTATACATGACACTGTGCTGCAGTGCCGGCTTAGAATGTGACTACCCCTTTCTACCCACGGGTGTCGTAAGAGGTGACTAAGGAAATGGGGCTTTTTTTAATTAGTTTTTGGGCGATGTGGTTGGAGACCCATCACCAATGATACTTTATTTCTACCATCTTGTGTCCCTTCAACTTCCAAATGTGGCTGAGGAGTTTCTTCCTCTGAAGCTCTGGCTACCCCTTTTTGAAATTAATGGCCGTGAGTGATGGATGTATGTTCAGTGCTGTAAATTCGAACTAACGATACTAATTAATTACTAAATCGATCTGACTAGTCGCTTTTGGGGCTACATTTAAGTCGTATTAATACTCTATCCGTGCTTGGGTGGGCACGTTAAGCCGTCGGTCCCGGCTACTATTACGGTAGTAGTTGTTAGTTTGCCAACCCGCAATTGGCCAGCGTGGTGGACTATGGCTAAATCGCCCTATATAGGTTAGGCTCGAGCCCCTTGGTGAGGACATATATAGGTTGTGAGGAATCATCTAGAGAAATAAAATATACATGTTAACGCTCTATTTAAACGTCCTAAAATGAGAATAGCTGAATGAGTACAAAAACTATTCTTAAATCTAAAGTAAACAAACAAACATCTAATATTCCACTGTTCTAGAAAAATAAAGCATAGCCATTAATGAAACGATGTGAACTTATAGAGTGATGCCTACTCATCGGGAATATTGAAGCTATGTAGTGTAAACTTTCCTTGCCTACCCACTTGATAAGATATCTATAGTAATTGATAATTCGTAGGTAGGCCAGTAAACTGGTGTAAGTCGTTGGGTCCACTCGATGTATTGACATGACAAGATAAGACCAAATTGTTTATTAACCGACTGTACATAATTTGTGGCTCCTCAAATTGTAATCTAATACATTACGGCGCATCAAACGAAACAGATATCCTAGTTCGTTTAAACAAAGTAGTGTTCAGAATCTCAGACAATGAATAGTGCTAAAGATACCGACGCATTATTAAAATCTGATGAAAGTGTGTCTGATTGCGAAACAGACGATCAGCGTGTTCGTAGTGATGATAGTGATGGTGCATCTTCTAATAGTAGTTCGGTAGTGTATGATGGTCTGATGATGAAGGGAGATGACCTGGCAGCTACTTGGGGAGGCAAGAGATCGCAGCAGGAGCTGGGGAGACTACGGCGAGTGCATTCCTGGTCCGGAGCTGGGCCTGATGATGTGAGCTCCGAAGTCAGAATATTAAGAGAAAGGTAATATTCACTTCGATGCAAAGAATGTAGAAAACATACAGTATTTCACCCTAATACCAATTATTCTATTCCAAAAGAATGTAACACTACAAAACAAAATAAATGTAATCTCCTTACATCAATGATTGAAAAAAATTGACGTCAAAAACAGTTTAGGCTAATAGTTGTTAGAAGGATTAATATTAATAATATCATGCATAAGGTAATGTCAAACCCTAAAGAAACAATTAATGTTTTTACCAACCACTGTTACACGTGTATACTTATCTAGATATTGATCAATTGCTCAATCATAATTATTAAGAAGTAAATATATATATCCCTGAAAATTAAAGTAGTACAATAGATCAACTGTTATATTTCCACAAGTCTATATTTACTCGCATTAAAACTTTAGTTACATTTTATTTAAGAATTACGTTTTTAGGATTAACGACATTTCACCGTAACAACTAAAAACTGTATTTTGTTTCATAGATTTTACTGGCATATTTAAATGTGGCATAAAAGTCACTTATCATATTTTTTCTGTGTATAATTTTAGTGCAAAGCTAGCTAAATATAAGTGATGTTTAAAGGATAGACTAAACTAACCCGCAACACCGCACCTTAACCAAATTTTATAAGTGATTAATCTTAGTAAAGTTTTATGTCAAAAAATGCATACAGAGCCAACACACATCGTTATACTTGCAAGTTATAATGCCAACAAATATACATACATTATTATCATTATGAAATTAAAGGTTATGCAATGTAAAATTATGACAAAGTAAATTAGGAAGAAAATACCATACGACTTATGAGCTCCCTATTTTCACACACAGACTAAGGTAAAATAATAAGCGGGTTGATAAACATGCATGATATGCATGCACTAATTAGCATTGATATATCTATACTTATAATAAATCTGTAGAGAGGTCAATTCTGTACATGAAATATATTTTTAAAATAACTATCAGGTGGTGATTAGGGATCGATACTGATGCCAAAAATGCAATCAGTAAAATTTTTGTCTGTCTGTCTGTCTGTCTGTCTGTCTGTCTGTCTGTCTGTCTGTCTGTCTGTCTGTCGGTTTGTATGTTCCTTATGGAAACAAAAACTACTCGATGGATTCTAACGAAACTTGGTACAATTATTTTTCATAGTCCTGCGCAGGTTTTCGTATACTTTCCAGCAGAGTAGTAAAGGGGAATTTTGGGAAATTTTGGGAAAACGGGAGAAGTTACTCCATTTTTTAAGCTTCCGTCGCGTGTGCAGCCTTAATGGTTAAACTTACATAGAAATCATGTATGACGGAAATATTTTTCATAAAAATATATAAAAAAAAATCCTCAACAGTTTATGTCTATCTTTTACGATTGACTCACAATAACACGTGTAATTCCTGATAGCTTAGCAGTTCGGAACATTCTGATTATATTTGTTTACTCTTACGTTTGTAAAGCTCTCATTCATCCCTAATTTAAAAAAGGTAACATTATTACCTATTCAATAAAAAAAAATCATAGAAATCGGTAGAGAAACACCGAAATTATACATAAAATAAGCCATTGCGCCCGTGGCCAAAACCGAATCGTTACTAATTTACATATAACATACTAGATGGCGCCAGTAGTTGCATCCTACAACACGTAATGATTAATTTTTTAGATTGTTATAAATACTTCATAGCGTTTTATTCCAAAATTTGCTATTAAACGGAAATACTGAACCGTTAATTAAAGCGCATTAAAAATCACCAAACTACACTGTTTAGGGAGTGCTATAAATTGAATAAATTGAAAACATTGCGCTGAATTTCACAATGCTTGAGCAGTGACTAAAGAAAAAACCTCAAATATTTAAAAAAACAACGCTACCCGTGCGAAGCTGGGACGATCCACTAGTTTAAAATATTTTACCAAATAAATGTATGAGTAATTTAGTAGAGTAGCCGTGTAGTGTCGGCTTAGAATAACACTACCCCATTTCTACCCGTGGGTGATCGTAAGAGGCGACTAACGGTATTGGGGCTTTTAAGGGACTTTGGGCGATGCGGTTGGAGACCCATCACCAAAAACCTTTATTTCACCATCTTTTCCCCACGCAACTTCCAAAAGTGGCTGAGGAATTTATAATTCCTTGGCTCTGGCTACCCCTTCTAGGGAATTACAGCCGTGAGTATATGTATGTATGTATGTAATTTAATAGGCGAAAAAGTGCTGATCGTTTCGGTGGTACCAGATTTAGTCTGATAGATTTATGTGGCTTTCTCTGCTGACCTTAATGGTATCATATTAAAATGTAGAAAGGATTTCAGCACAGTCGGTGATTCAACAATATTTTTGATTTACCTACCATAATTTCTTTGGCTAGCATTAACTACTTTAAAATTGTTTTCTATATCAGCTCAGTTAAGTAGTTAAGTTTTGTAGTCATTATTTATTTATTTAAACACTTTATTGTATACAAAAACACAACACACAAACAGAATTTAAAAATTACTAAACAGTCAATGTACACAAAGGCGGCCTTATCGCCTTAACGCGATTTCTTCCAGTCAACCTTTATGGTGAGGAACAAATGAATAACTCTTTAATTTAAATTACGGTCAAATAGTCATTATATTAATAGTCATTATCTGTAGCTGTGTAATATCGGCTTAGAATAGCACTACCCCATTCCTTCCGGTGGGTGTACGTAATAGGCGACTAATGGTTTTGGGGCTTTTAAGCGATTTTTGGGCGATCACCAACAACCTTTATCTTACCATCTTTTCCAAACTCAACTTTCCAAAAGTGGCTTAGGAATTTCTATTTCTTTGCTCTGGCTACCCCTTCTAGGGATTTATAGCCGTGTGTATATGAATGTGTCAAACTAAAATAGCAGTACCCGATACATTATCGTTAAAGATGAAATACCCATCTCAGGGTAGACATGGCCTGTAACTAATTCCAAAGCCTTTTCTGTTTAAATTTGTGGCTAAGCCGTGATTCTGTAGCTCTGTCTTTCTGACGGAACTGTCATTTTATTGGAAACGACGGACGGTTGTTGGCACCATATTTCACGGGTAGCCAGTAACACCATACATACATACATATACTCAAGGCAATAAATCACAAAAAGGGGTAGCCAGAGCTTTAGAAATAGAAACTCCTCAGCAAAATTTGGAAGATGTTAGGGGAGAAGATTGTAGAAATAAATTACCATTGGTGATGGGTTTCCATACGCATCGCCCAAAAACCACTTAAAAAAAGCCCCATACCCTAAGTCGCCTCTTACGCCTTCCGTAGTTAGAAAGAGGTAGTGACATTCTAAGCCGGCACTACACAGCAAATCCAACATTTCAGTAACAAATCCGAGGATAACATCAACTAATTTCCATGTTATAATATCTGCTTATGATTTGATGATTGATGGTTGCAAGCACGATGAAGTGTCATACTCAGACAAGCATTTTTCAGGTTAATTTAGGTATTAATAACCTTAACTAATTACTCACATTTAGAATATGTAACACAAGAAATTTCATGCTCAAAGATTTACTACCGTCTCTCTACTAAACATCTATACAACGGTTATTATTCCTTTTTTATCAATACTATTACAGACTAGTCCGAACACAAACGCGACCACGGCCAAGCGCTCTGCGATTGCTCTCAAGAAGACAGAAGCTAACGTTAGCCTCCCTTGCTCTCGTGGACTTCATGAGTTTCTGCTCCATGAGTGTGATGGCTCCGTTTTTCCCGAGAGAGGCTGCGGCCAAGGGCCTGTCTGATACGACGTGTGGTCTTGTCTTCAGTTTCTATGCTGTCATCATGTTTCTAACGTCACCGCTGTTTGGGAAATTCGTAAGTAATAATAAGTAATTCTTAAGTCGTATGCCATTTATTGTTGTTTGAGGTTCATCATTACACACAAAATATATGATCCTTTGTTGTAAAGTAAAGTTCTAATTATCATTCATATATTAAAGTTTCAATAAACACGGTAGCTCAGCGGAAGCACAGTCGTCTCACGCTCAAATGTGCTTTAAAAATTGGTACATACATACATATACTCACGGCTATATTTCCCTAGAAGGGGTAGCCAGAGCTAAGAAATTATAAATTCCTCAGCTACTTTTGGAGTTGAGTGGGGAAAAGATGGTAAAAATAAAGGTTTTGGTAATGGGTCTCCAACCGCATCGCCCAAAAATCCAATAAAAAGCCCCAATACCCTTAGTCGCCTCTTACGACACCCGTGGGTAGAAAGGGGTAGCGACATTCTAAGCCGGCACTACACGGCATTAATTGATAACAGAGAGGTAACAGTAAACCGAACACTACACAACAGTTATATTCCGTCATTTGTTAATGGGACGTCCGAAAGCTCATAATGATCCCCCGTTATGTGAGTATGCTATATGGGCAAGATGTGGTTACTCTGAACACCAGATAAAAAAATGACACGAAATTTTCAAAAGAGTAAGTACTATTGCCATCCTTTTGTAGATATGGAACGAACGGTATGTCAATCAAGCTGTATGGGATTGATTGATACATTTTCATATAACTCTATCTTAATATTTCATTCCAGTTGCCATTATTTGGAGCTAAGTTCCTATTCATGGTTGGAATGGTGGTTGCTGGTGTCTGTAATGTGATTTTCGGGTAAGTTTTGGTCGGTTTTCAAGTTAATTAGCCTATGCCTCTTTCAAAATCACATTCAAACGAAAAACCAACATCGCTCAGTAATGCGATGATAATAGGATCTATGTTAACGCCTTTTCAACTGATCATTTTAGATTTCCAACTTACACTACGCCTCGATATGTTTATCATAATAAAAGTAGTATAGTACATACATACATATACTCACAGCTATAAATCCCAAAAAGGGGTAGCCAGAGCTTTAGAGCTAGAAACTCCTCATCCACATTTGGAAGTTAACACACGATGGTAGAACTAAAGTATCTTTTATGATGGTGATATAATACATATATGTAAACATATGCACTCCATATTCCCATTCCCAAAAATCAAACGATTCGATGCTTCTACACCAAATTGACTCGTGCATATGTACAAGTACAAGACAAAAGCTCAAAAATGCAAGAGTCCTAACACTAAACTCACTCGATATTCTCATATTCCAGAACCCTAGTGATGATAGAAGACACCACTACATTCACGGTACTCTGTTTCCTGGTGCGCGGGCTGGAGGCTCTCGGGGCGAGCGCGTACTCCACAGCCAGCTATGTGTTCGTGGTGCACGGGTTTCCCGAGAATATCGGGTCTATTCTCGGGATCCTGGAGACGTTCGTGGGACTCGGGATGTCGGTCGGACCTGCTATTGGCGGCATGCTTTATTCGGTATGGAATATGAAAATATAAAATTTCTAAAAGTTGACTTACTTATAGATAACGCTTTCCCCTTTTCAATTATTAGTTTCCTCGTGATCAACAGCATCCCTAACTATTAATGTTCTATGAGGTGACTAAATATTCGTAGTTTTTTAAATGATAGGATAGCCTTGTTTTGAAACCTTGGAAACCCAATGCTTTAATTTAAATAAAATTTATTTTCTCAATATCCTCAACTGGTTTATTGATTTTTGCGTCATTTTTGCTACTTCTTTTTAAGTAAAGCAATTAGATGTATATATTTTCATATAAGTAAGAAAGTGAGAACGCTGAAAAACTCCCCTTAACTAAATTTATTGGCGGTATTGTGCAAATCAAAAATAATTCATAATTAATATTGTGCAAAACAAATTGTCAATCGAAAAATAATTGTTGTGTTGTCTAGGTGGAGCGGTTAGAACCACCGTACATTAACTGCTCCATCTGACGTACTGCTATAGGCGGTTGACAACTCAGTAAGAGTAGTAGTAATAGTTTAATATGGCATAACTTCAAGCAGATGACAGCGAAAGCTCGACCAGTACGTTAATATCTATCACTGGCTAATTGATAAGAGTAATCCGTAGCGTAAACTTTTCTGTCTAAAAGATATGCGATGCTAACAAGACCAATTCCCACTGTGAATTTTCACAATAATTTAACGCGCAAGGTCTGTTTGATTCCTTTTTTCTTGGATTTCAATTATTGTTAATATCGGTTTTGTCTAATAAATGAGTGGTTATCACACTTTGTTTTACTGTTCCAGTTAGATCGGGGGATTCGGCTTACCATTTTACAGTCTTGGAATCATCATGGTGGTGACCGTGCCCATCAACTTCTTCCTGCTTACGGATTGTGAAGGTAACACTCATTTAATACTTACTATGTGATCTTACTTTTAATTTAATATATACGTGATAAAAAAATTAAATATCATATTAACATGTAGATGTCGCGTCAACATCTGATTTCATTGGCCTGGTAATAAAGCGGAAAAAAGCCTGGTAAAAAGGACTATAGTAGATTATCCTAAAATATTTTTAATTTTAAAAGCCAATTAGATGTCCGGAAAATCATTAAATACAATAACATAACCTTAGTAAAAGTTGTCCATGACCTAGAAGTTCTCTCCATTAAGCGTCTGATTTTACTTGCGTAGGTATTTTAGAAAATACATAAAATACTTAATACTGCTTTAATTGCTGTGTAATGTCGGCTTAGAATAGCACTACCCCATTTCAGCCGGTGCGTGTACGTAAGAGGCGACTAACGGTATTGGTGCTTTTAAGGGATTTTTGGGCGATGCGGTTGGAGACCCATCACCAACAACCTTTATTTTACCACCTTTTCCCCACGCAACTTCCAAAAGTGGCTGAGGAATTTCTGGTTCCTTAGCTCTGGCTACCCCTACTAGGGATTTATAGACGTGAGTATATGTATGTATGCTTTAATTACTTTTTTTATAATTCCAGAATATGTATCCGGTTCTAAGACCGGGTCTATATTGAAGCTGTTCAAGATCCCCTCCATCATCATCACGGGCCTGGTGATAGTGATAGTTTCCAACACTTGGGCGTTCCTGGATCCAACTTTGGAGCCCCATTTACGACAGTTCGGGCTGTCCACGGAGCAAATTGGACTGATATTCCTCCTGTTTTCTAGTCTTTATGGAATATTCAGCCCGATTTGGGGATGGGTTGCGGATAGGTAAGGAATTTTGTATGAGTTTCTATTTGAATATAATTATATGTTATGAATGTCGTTTTCAACGAGGAAGTTAATAATTTGGAGTTTTCATTCAAATAGTGGAAAACATATTTAGTGGGAACATAATTTTTGCAAACATTGAGATTTAATTTATTTTATTTGCAACACGTACAGCTAAATATTAACAATGTAATCAGTATCTAAACAAAAAAAAAAAAAAAAACATTTATTTCATTTATCATTACAAAAACATTATACATTTCGACCCATCCTAGTAAGCCCCGTAGGGCCTGTAACAGGACAGCGTCGGTCCTCCGTTTCGTGGCATAGTGTGGTAACATATTTATTTCATAATCATTATTATTACAAATTTACATTATTAACAATTTTAATTTCATTTTATATATTACTTTTCTCAATATCTGTAAAATGTACATTTTTAGTTGTATTAAAATAAAATTATATTAATATTCTGTAGAAAACATCATTTACGTTTAGGGATACTTTTACGGTAGTTAAATGCCTCCATGGTCCAGCGGTTAAGCGCTTGGCTTCAATTACGGAAGTCTCGGGTTTGATCGCCGGGGTGTAAACTCACATTTGTAAGATTTAACCCAGTTAGGAAGGATATTGCAGGCTTGAATCGCCTGATTATCCGAAAATTAAGATGATTCCGTGCTTCGGAGGGAACATTAAGCCGTAAGTCCCGCCCCCTGATTATGTATCTTTAGCAACCGCGATTGTGTCGCAAATTGCAATATTGTCGCTGTCAAAGGTGTCAAATCACATACAAATTTATGACATTGACAGCGACAATCGTGGAACTCGCGACACAATCGACAGTCGCAAAAGATACGTAATCAGGGGGCCGGCTACTATCACGGTGTAGTAGTCGTTAGTCTGCCGGTAGGGACAATATGGGCTGTGAGAGATGTGAGAGTGAAATTACGTGCTAAGCACAACAACCTTCATAAATTAACGCATTTCTTTAATGTTATTTTAGAGTCCACAACCATTGGTGTATGATGGTGTGGGGGTTATTTTTGTCGACCATCGGCCTGCTGCTGTTGGGCCCTTCACCATTTATTCCTGGACTTCCCACGTAAGTTACCTGTTCATATTTTAACTTAATCCAGAAACAACTATGCTTTTATTAGTTACAGCTCTCTATAAAAAAAATATTGCTACAAAATCACTTAAAATGTATAACTTTCTTAAACTTGTACCATTAATCCCCATTAAATAATAGTTTCATAGAGCCATACGGTAACTATATAAAAACCACTTTGTTTTTATCAGTAACAGTTATCTTTTGAAAATTATTTAAAAGAACAAAGTTATTTGACTACGAGTTACTTCTTTTACTTACGCCACTGATTCCCTTTCTACGATAAAAGTTTAAAAGAAACAAATTGTAATGCTAAATTTCTCTTTTTTAAAAATGTTTTCAGAGACCTATGGCTAGATCTTGTAGCCTTATCGATCTTGGGAATGTCCGTTGCCTTAACTCTATTGCCGACGTTTCAAGGAGTGCTCACCAGCTCTATGTAAGTACTTTTCTACATCAAGAACCGATATATTACGGTTAGATAGAACTAGGTTTATTGTAAAGTTTCACGTGATGTCTGGGAAAATATTTTCCCTCAAAGTACTATCCGATAAGTATTATTTTGTTTCTTAAATAAGTTTAGAACGTTTATAGCTACCAGTTTTTTACTAACGATGCGGTACGGTTTGTCTAATAATTTACTTTCGATAAAGATATTAGCTTTACTCATTATCTTTCTCTTTTCTCTATCCATCAATGAAATCAAGGATCAGGCTTAGGAGTACGCTAGGCGGCTAAACTATGAAGCGCTGTTAACAAACAGAGCGGTGGCAGGCGTATAAGGTAAGGTCTTGCTTCCTTCAACTCTCCTGACTGCCGTTCCATAACTTAGTAACGTACATACATAAACTCACGGCCATAAATCCCAATAATAGGTAGCCAGAACTCTAGAGCTAGAAACTTCTCAGCCATATTTGGTCAATCAATACATGATCAGGGACAAGATGGTAGAAATAAAGTATCGTTGGTGATGGGTCTCCAACCGAATCTCCCAAAATCACTTACGAAAGCCCCATACCATTAGTCGCCTCTTACGACACGTGTAGGTAGAAAGGGGTAGTGAAGTGACATTCTAATCAACAATTTAGTAACTCCAACATATTCCATATGTTCCAGCTACGAAGGGGGGTGTCCTGAGGCCCTACCAACATACAGTGCAGTGGCCGGTGTATGGTCGTGCTGCCACTCTTCTTTCATTCCCTTCCATAGCTTTAAACTCCAACATAGTCTGTTTGTTCCAGCTACGTAGGCGGGTGTCTGGAAGCACTGTTACTGTAAACTTTATATGTGTGGCTGGTGTATGGTCGTGCTGCTACTCTTCTTTCATTCGCTTCCATAGCTTAGTAACTCCTACATAGTCTATTTGTTCCAGCTACGAAGGGTGTCCGGAAGCACTGTTACTGTAAACTTTATAAATCCATCAATATCCCTTTCAGCTATGAAGGCGGAAGTCCCGAGGTCCTACCGACCTACAGCGCGGTGGCGAGCCTGTGTCATAATATCAACTATACTTCCTGTCCATTACCTTAGTAACTCCATCATTATTCCTTCCAGCTACGAAGGCGGGTGTCCCGAAGCCCTACCAACCTACAGCGCGGTGGCCGGCGTGTGGTCGTGCTGCTACTCGCTGGGCGAGGTGCTGGGGCCGGCCCTGGGCGGCGCGCTGGCGCAGCGGTACGGCTTCCCGCTATGCGCGACGCTGTGTGCTGGCGCTTGTTTTGTTATGGTAAGCTTCAACTAGGTCGGATAATCGGACTAGTCGCTGCCAAATAATGGAGCGAACATCGTTCACATGCTCTTTTTCATCCTGATGAAGCAGTTGAGGACTTTTAACAGGAACGAAATGCTCATGCCTATGAACGGGCTAGCATGAGCTTCAAGATTGTAAATTCTTCAGCTACTTTTCGAAACTTAATGGAGAATATATGTTTGATAATGACCAGCGCTTATGACCAAATCATCCTATTCTGGGTATCGATACTCTCGGTAGGGACATATAAGGGTTGTGATGATTGTAATGATTAACTGAACTTACTTTTTAATAGGCGGTGATAACGCTGACATACTTCTCTCTCCGCGAGTCCGTCAAGTTGGCCCGACCATCCGACACCCTCTCGGACTCGATCCCGTACTCGGACTCAACGTGGACCAGCAACGTGTTCAACCAGACCAGGAGCGTTCCGACTAAACTGGATGAGGAGTCTCCCTTACTTGCCAGTTGCCGGTGCTCGTCCAAAAACGGTGAGACTTGACCAGTTTAGTACATAATAGGAAATGGTGTCCAATCCATCCATCAACATCAAACAATTCGAAGATATTAATTATAGTATATTTCCTAAATTTTAACATATGAAGTGTAACTGGTACTTAAAATTTATTACAGTACATTTAAGACTCTATGGTATCTTATCCAACTTTTAACTAACTATGGATTATTATTCTCTATTAGTTCTTAATCTAGTACTTATTTGTTATATACATGGAAAGAAACTGTGCAGCTACAACAAAGAGTGAACTAAAAAGAAAAAGTTATTTTTGAAACAAAATTAAGCAACTATGAGTAATATTAAAAACATACATATATGTACATACATATACTCACGGCTATAAATCCCTTGAAGGGGAAGCCAGAGCTGTGGAATAAGAAATTCCTCAGCCACTTTTGGAAAGTTGCATGGGGAAGAGATGGTAAACTAAAGGTTGTTGGTGATGGGTCTCCAACCGCATCGCCCAAAAATCCCCTAATAGCCCCAATATCGTTAGTCGCCTCTTACGTACACCCACCAGAAGAAATGGGGTAGTGCTATTCTAAGCCACTACACAGCATAATATTAAATATTCAATAGAAAATACGAAGTTATAAACTCAACTCAGAAAACGTATTTAAAAATAACTAAATACGTAATAATTAAATAAGTAGTTGTTTTATGTTTCGTAGAGTGAGTTGTGTTGTGATGTAATTTATTATTATTTACACTCACAACAAAAATAATAACTTGTACGTATCAGATAATCTGAATTATTTTTGATCTAACTAATTTATTTTTTGCTTTAGGAACCTACGGGGCGACTCCATCACGGCAGCTTTGCCTTGCTCACAGAAAAAGCAGGAGTTTCTCAGCAAGTATAGCGGACGCTGCAGCTTACATTCTTAAATTTCAGTATTTAACTAACTGCTTTGCTAAACTACGTAAAACAAGCATAAAGAAAAAAGAAAGACCATCTTTGTACCAAAACTACTTGAAAAATAACCAAACACCCAAAAAGAACGAACGTCGTGGAGAACAAAATAATAATATCCAGTTAGAACAAAATCAAAACACGGAGGAGCAAAATAACTATTTTTCTTATTTAGAAGCAGCTATATTTGGCAGTCGGGATGTGGTAGAAAACTTACAACACCTTGTTGTCAAAAAACATAACAAAGGACTTATTTCAAAACTATCGTCTTCTGCGGCGGATGAGCGTAGGCCATCAGAAGAAGTTCTAAGGCATAATGTAGAGAAAGTATTATTTTATGATGAAAAACGATGCAATTCCATCGACGATACATTCGTGAGTATAAATATAACTTGATCGATCATTTTATAACTTTTGCTGCTAGCGAAGGGATGCGGATATTAAATTTAACCTCATCTTAGATAAAATATCAATTAATTATACATAAATTTTTAATATATATTTCGGTGTATCTTTCGTATGTAACTTTTCTTATTTAAAAAAGAGTTATATATAAACCAGCCAAAGAGTCAGACCCGTTCTCGAATTACGGTTCTCGAGTTTTGTTTTTATTATTCGGACACAGATAAAAAAGAAAACCTTTATTTTTTCAGGATGCTTGCTATTGCCGAGACCAAGTGACATATGTTAGAGGAACAGTTGCAATCTCATCCATGGGAGCATGTGAAGTATAAATAAATGAATATTAGTGAAAGAGAAATAAACGAATAAGTAAAAATCTACTGCGTTTCACTCAAATAACGCCTAGCGTTAAGCGAAAGCAAAAGCAACTTTGAAAGTTGAAACTTTTACGCGGGAACCATAGAACGCAGGAGGTAGAATATCCCATTTCCCTTCTGTTGCTGATATTCCCGTTGCCAATTTCTCCCTGCGCTTTATAGCGCCCTGATATAATCGACCTCTGCTGACGATTTCGCGACGTTGTCAAATTACAGGTTTTCACGCTTTGCCACTTTCCTTGACCACTGTCCACTAAAGCCTTATTGTACTTTTATCAAGTTTGCTGTACTGCCTTCCAGCAAATTTTTCTGCGGCCAAAAACTGAATCATCTGTATTAGGGCACCATAAATCAATTAGAGATATATGAAGTGAAGCGAAATAAAAATAAGTAAATATAAAAAAAACAATGTTGTAGAACCACAGATAAATTAGAAAAACTTATTTTAAATGTAATTATTGAAGTAAATCCTTAGGTTCGATACTTTAAAATATTCAATGTTTTACCTAACAAATGAATTATTAATCATTTTAATAAATGCATGTTGTCATGATTGAATAAATTATCTTCTTTCCCGCCTTTTAAAATGTGTGAATACGGGAATAATCGTTCACTTCTCTATCATTATGGGGAAAACCAACCAATTTCCTCGACTAGTGAATGGTTGCAACGTCATAAATATCAGGATACTAAATGTACAGAAGAGCATTTGCATTAAAATCTCAGTTTTCTTGCACTATTGATTAAAACGCGCTACGTAGATACAATATTTTTATCAACCCCTACATTACACTCGCCCCCGATTGGACTCCACAGCTGGAGAGTTGGGGAAGCTATTGCGGAGGGTTCATTGTTTGACTAAAAAGAGGGAGACGGCATATACGAGGTGCTATTTTTATCTCTTCACTTTTATGCTAGCCTAGTACAAATGACGTCGACTCAGACAGAGTAACAATAAGGAATTGATTAAGGGGCACTCGGTGTTAAAAATGAGGCGCAGCACAATGTGTGATAATGATAAAACGCATGGCGGGTGTAACAAAATACATGACGATATTAAAATATAGTTTATCAGGCTGGTCTGTTTTGTTTGAGTATCGATTCGCATGAAACATTAGTCAAATCAAATGAATTAGCATTTTTCTTTAGTTAATGATCGAGTAAGTACCTACTGATTTATTCATTACCAAAAATGAAATTGTTTTTCATACTGTGTTTAATTGCCAGTGTTTTGACACACGAAGAAAGTAAAAAGGAAAAAGAAGATTGTGAAGAGATTTCTGTCCATGGCAAACCTTTTAGAAGAGAAGTATTAGTACGAGGTCTAAATCGCCCTTATCAATTAGGGGTTTTACATCATTCTCACAAAATATTCTTTACTTATAATATTGGTAATGATACCGAAGATACTTTTGCCGCCGGTTTCATAGAAAAGAACATGACTGGTCACAAAGAAATATCAGATATAACGAATGGATTTGCTCTTGCTGTAGACAACAAGCAAAATATTGTTTATTTTGGAGGCAGCGATGGAATTTATAAAGTCGACAAAGATAACAATACAAAAAAGTTACTCTCAGACGTTAATGTATGGGATATGTTCTACAAAGATTCTCTATATTTTATTGATTACCCACATCAAATCCTTCACAAGGTAATAACACATAAGAACAATACGAAAAAGGAAAAAGTGAAAGACATAAACGAGAAAATTTTCCAATTTGTGATTGACAGATATGGCAATAGATTTATAACAAATAAAACAGGAGTATATGAGATAAAGAAAGGCCAAAAATCCCGTATACATTATGAGGGCCCAAAAATATTCCGTGGTATTGAACTTGACAACAACGGTGAACCTTACTTTGTCGGCCAAAATGGTATTTACATTGCCAATAAAAATAGGACCCTCGACTTAGTTGCTGATATAAAAAACATTTTTGGATTAGCATTTGATCGGAACAACGATTTTATATACTCTGACCCGCATGAGATCATTAGATTACTACCAGAGAGATGCACCGAATAGAAAAAGTTCACAAAATTGTGCTACAGGTTGCTTACCTATTGCTTATTAATTTCGTTTAAATTCTGGTGCTTTTCCCCTCTTAAACAAGTAGAGTAGGTAAAGTATACATCTACCGCATTTACTTATTCAATTCAATAATTCAGCAATTCGTTGGCAAATTTTGCTTAATGTCAAGTATTTTGTGTAAACTCTTTGCTCTTTACTGTTTTTACAGTGAGGATACTACCACCAGAAAGCAAGAATTTTTTGTATAACAAATATTTATACGATTTGTTTACCTCAATTATTATTTATTACTATGCTTTGTAATTAAAGTTTCGGTTAATAAAAGTATATAATCCTAAAAACTCCTTATTTTATTTTATTTAAAAAAACGCCCGATTCTCCAAACATATTTATTTTGATATTAGATTACACGGGTTACGAATGACCTTGTCCTTACCCATCGACATTCCACCAAACCCCTTTCCCGTTCCACAATTTCTTCTTTACAAATATCACGGATATAACCGAAATGATAGCCTCAGCAGTTCCGCATATATATGTTAAACTTACATCTAACATTACCATTAGAATCTGCTCATAGACTACTTAAACCTACGCTTTTTTAAAAGAAAAGACATATGGTATAGGGAGCTACAACTCGGATATGCACAGCACGAAGGGTTATTATTGGCTAAGTCCAACTGAGATAAAAAAAATACTACTTACACTTCTTAAATTTGTTCTTACACCGTTATTTACCCATGAGTATATGTATGTGTATAACAAATGATTTTAATTTACATTGAGAAGTTGATAAACCATATATTATTTGAAATAGACGAAAGAAAAGAGAGATCAGCTTTCTTCACTATGGTAGAATAGCGTACACCTGAATTGTTTTTTTAATGTCAGAAACAACAAACACACGAAGTTGTTCGGTTTATGTTTTACCATAGGTAATATTATGAAAACTATGATATTACTAGGATAGTTACTAAATCGAATACATAATTTAAATAATATTACTTATAATAAGTTCCACGTTTTGTCAATGTTAGAGGCCTAAACAATAATTTACTTGGAAACAAACAATTCACCCCTTCATCTCTACCCCGCTGTCTCGTGTCAGGAGGCGGATGACGTCACTCTCCCCCTCCCCCCTATTCAGTATAGACAGACCACTGAACTGAAAACAAACACGTCATACCGTACCGTATACATGTAACCATGTTTTAGAGATGGAATGGTCGGAACAGCGGATTTGGAAATAAAGGGTCAACATACATACATACATATACTCACGGCTGTAATTCCCTAGAAGGGGTAGCCAGAGCCAAGGAATTATAAATTCCTCAGCCACTTTTGGAAGTTGGAGTGGGGAAAAGATAGTAAAATAAAGGTTTTTGGTGATGGGTCTCCAACCGCATCGCCCAAAAATCAAATAAAAAGCCCCAATACCCTAAGTCGCTTCTTACGACACCCGTGGGTAGAAAGGGGTAGCGACATTCTAAGCCGGCACTACACGGCATTAAAGGGTCAACTCCTGATTAAATTATATTTATTCCGAACGAAAAATGAACGTCAAACTTACATCAACATATTATACGCGGGTAGGCCACTTCTTTTTGATTGAACTCATCTGCTCTCAAACTAGCTCAGCTAAATTCATTTCATACAATTTGCATTGAAGTCCTTGTTTATAGAATACTTTACCTTGTAACCAACGACGAATTAAAAAAAACAGTCCGTGTTGCGATGTAGGAAAAGAAGCATGACATGATAAATATCAGCCATAAATTTCTGAAGGAATGACTGAAGTAAGTACTAGCTTTTCTGAACCACACGTGACACTTTGATTCTGATGTACAGATTATAAGTATAATTTTGCATGGACATATTCTTTAGTCACTGTTTGGGAGGTCTAATAAAACACGCAAAGTAAACAAATTAACTTTATTTCATACTTAATTATTAATACTTTACGTAGGTATTTGTATTTGAGTTTACATCTTTGGTATGTGTATTTATTAGTAATTTATTGCTACAGATTTTTGCTTTTTATAAAACATTTTTTAAAACCAAATCATTTTAACTGCATTCGCAAATCATCAATGTTTAACATAAAGATACATTAAGACAAGACAATATATCATTATTTAGTGTTGTACTTACAAAAATATTTAGACATGTAATGGACGGATATTCTTATACTAAACACAATAGAATATATATTTAATATTAATTAAACTTTGGCTTCAATGACAACGTCCCTCTTCAAATCAATGAGATGAATTCGTTATGAACTTATAGCATTTTTGAAAACGTATATTAATATGAACGCTAGAGCTGACGTAAAAGTGCTCGTAAATAACTTAGCTGCTCCATTTCCACAAACCATTCTTCTCGAAGCTACCGATAATTTCTTAGATTGTAGCATATTATGGACAGATTCTACTTCCCAACGAGCCATTGTAACTGGATCCCTGGAGAAGAGGACCGAGTACAGCTGGGCGGGTCTTCCATTGGCTGGTTCCTGACAGAAGTTTAGGACGAGATGGTCGTTCACAGCTTTTAACACCTGTATGGTCCCGCTGAACTGCTGGTAGTTGGATCTCATAGCCATTGTTCCTGGAATATAAAAAAAATATAATGATACAGCTTGACGACTTAAATAGCACTATTCAATTTATTAACTAGTAGGTGTCTGTCTTGTGAGGTGACTAAGGGTACGGTTTAAGGCTTCTTTTTGGGCGATACGGTTGTACATCTATGGCTGACTATTGGATTTTTTTATTAGATTATTTTTTCACTACATCTGTGTCTGTGTCTTATCATTGTTTGTGTTCGTAGACTGGATGTAAATCTGACGATAAATCCATAGACAGATTATATTACTATGCATGCCTATTAAATAATTAAAACATATGTGCGTTGTGATGACCTCACGTATATATCTCACCATTTTGTCCATCAAACACTTGCCAATAGCCGGCAGACTCGTTGCGGAAGTAGAGGGCGTACTCGGAGGTCTGGCCAGCCTCGTCCCAGAGCAGCCGGAGGTGACGGTACTCCTGACGGAACCGCGCCTTGATGTGCTGCACGTGGTACAGCGGGCTCTCGGATGATGGCTGGAATTAAATAGGTGCAAATTTAAATATTTATAGTGGTACTAATAAATAAAAAAAAGAAAGATTTCGACACCCCACTTGACACTATAACTCAATTGGCAGAGCGACGGGGGCGTATACCCGAAAGTCATGGGTTCGGTCCCCGCTGGTGTTGAAATTTTTCTTTCCTTTATTTATTAGTAATAATCCCCACATGAGGTTTCATGAACAAAAACATTCTAATTATTTTATATAAAGGTGTGAAGTATCTTCTTTGAAAAGCTCTAGTTTCTTCCCACGGTGTGGTTGTGGTGTGGGTGTTGAACGTGACCAAGGGTATTGGGATCTTCAAATGTTTGTTGGGCGTTGTGGCTGGAGACCAACCATAAACCATAAAATTTTGATTTTTATTTAACTACCATGATAAAAACAGCAATCTGACTCTTCACTCATTAACGGTAATTAGAAAAAAATAATTCACTGTTAAAAACAGCAAAAAGTTTTAAATATATTTTTGTAATAACATATAATCGTTATTTAAATATTTATAAAGATTATATTTCAACTAAATCAATAATTTACATCTTAATATATCAGATTGCTGTAAAAATGCGAGATTGCTGTTTTTGATTCTATACGACTCAATATCTCAGTGCGGAGAAGAACCGTCTATCATGCAGACAGGCGTGGGTTCAAATACCGAGTCAATCCTACACCAATATGTATTACACACATAATATATATTGCATTAAAGTACAAATACACACATCAATTGACCGTACATATCATGCCAATATGGATACCTGGTGACCTTTCGAAATTACAAAACCTCTAAACACAGGACCACGGGCATCATCATAAAAATAGTATCAAATCTTCGTTATTTTGAACGTTTTTGTTCATGAAAACCTCATGTGGGGATTATTACTAATAAATAAAGGAAAGAAAAATTTCGACACAGGCGGGAATCGAACCCGCGACCTCGGGTATACGCCCCCGTCGCTCTGCCAATTGAGCTACCGTGTCAATGGTAACCAGTGCGAAATTCTCCTATCCTTTGATTTGCATTCTATCTGAAAAGGTAGACAAGTGTCCTTCCGAATTTGTAATAAATTTGGAGGTAGGGAACGCAAACACTACTTAAAAGTGTAAAAGAAACAAAGGATAGAAGAATTTCGCACTGGCAGCCATTGACACGGTAGCTCAATTGGCAGAGGTCGCGGGTTCGATTCCCGCCTGTGTCAAAATTTTTCTTTCCTTTATTTATTAGTAAATCTTCGTTAGTTTAAATTAAAAAAGCGACCAATGAACGTTTGTTTTTTTTAACGTTCGGAGATATAGCTGTCCATTGTTAACTTTGTTGTTTTGAAGTATTAGGTAAGTGAAGGTGGAAATAACTAAATTATTACATTTAGTTTCTAACTTCCCGGGAATTCACATTTCTATGAGGATGTTTAGGGTGTGGGCTTGTTTTAACAATATCAATATTCACACTTAATATTACACAATAACAATTACATAATAATAGTTCAAAGTAAAATAAAGTAAAGTAAAGCAAATACTTGGGTCTGCCTTCCGTAGTTCTGCAAAAAAAATCGTGTAATTTTAGGCTGAACTGTATATAAAATACATTTTTCTTTTTCCAATTGTTGTGACCGATTGTTGTGGAGATCTTTGGAGGCCAGTGCCCAGTAGTAAACGTTTATTAGTTGAGATGGATGGACTTCAAAATTATTTGATACACATCTATGAATCCTACCATTGACGAAACAACGTATCTCAAACTCAACAATAAATATACTCCTTTCAGTTTCAATACTGAGTAATAAGACTCGTCATAATTGAGCCATTGTTGTAAGTAGTTGTAATGAGATTATGAGTGAGTCATATGAACCTATTTTTCGGGAGCGCTGGAGCGACGCGACTTGTCATCAAGCTGTGTCGAACTCTGTACTTATGATAATCACTACTGAGATCTATTGAATGATAATCATACATTTGGTTGGTTACTCTCATTATAAGATTTCGGTACGTATGATTAAGTAATTCTGTTTGATGTTGTATATTGCTTAAGACTGCGTTACCACACGTACCCTTTCGATTATTGACAATATGGCACTTCTATTTATCGTTTGAATTTTGTTTGAAACGTGGTTAACACATTAAGGCCATAGAAGTTCTTACGAATTCCTCAATTATCACGATGAGCTAATACGCTAAGTGATTAAGCCAACTAGCACAAAGTTAGCTCGTTAACTATCGGATTATAAAATAATGAATCGCAAAACCGTTCACAAAATATATTTCAAAGACGAGTTGGTCTCATATCCAATTCGGGATGTAGTTGGCAGGAACACTTTTAGGCGTAAACTAAGGGAGTTCCTGCTGGCTCATCAGTAACCTTTTGTATTAAATAAATATTTATGTGTATTATACTTATTATCATTATTTACAAAAACATACTTGTATTATACATAAATATTGTGTAGCAGTAGTATAGAGTCCTTGATTTTGAATACGTCTTTACGTTGAAGCTAAGTTTCCCACACTTTAATTTTATGTTATTTTGTATAATTGATATATAAATCGTAGCCATTATAGATATGTATGTAGTAATATTTAAATAGGTATTTAGTTTATATCTTCATTACAGGTATACGTAATAAGACTAATAAGTAACGACATATTTTTATTGCTTATTTTTATATTCTACCGTTCGTGATTCTTGAGATGACTCAGATGTCACTCTATAGTGGTGCTGGCTGAAAATCAGTACTGTGAGTCGAAGGCTCACAGAAAATGCTGAGACAGTACCGATTCGCTCTTGCGGTGGCGCAAGAAGTACTGATACTCTATATCTTATATTGTCGCAATTCAGAGTTGAACATGTGTATTTTTTATTGTATTTTTATATGTGTTTTTTTGTGTGTTGTATTTGTAAAATAATTGTTTTTCTTGTGCCTACAACGGCGAATAAACGTATTTTCTTTCTTTCTTTCTTTATATCATGTCCACATCCTGTCCATTTTATTTGGAGACTTGGATTTTATAAAGCTTAAATACCTTTTAATAGTTTTGATCAATGCAATGGACCTGCAGGACAGGATAATTATTTCTTGACCGCACATTTAGCTGTACATATGGATATTGCAAAATCAAGTGAAAATAAAAGATATTAGCCAATGAGTTTTACATTGCTCGTCTACAAATTTGCAAGCCCCAAATCCTATATCACCTTATAACAGTAACTGTTTGAATGAAATGGAGTAAAGCTATTTCATGACATCATTATGAATTTAGATTTAACAAATCGGATCAGATAATTGACCACAAATAAACTAAACCGAACGTTCCCAACGGAATTCCGGTGCGTTCATCATCACGGAAATGACAATAACATCTCCTGGGAACTGGGAACCAATCACGGACTCACATTAACATTTCCGCATTTCCTTGATGTGAAAACATTTAAGTTTAAGGTGATTCGGCATCCAAAAGATACCTGATTTTTTGTTACGTTTAAAAAAGTATGCTTGTTTCCATAAGCATTTTGCCCTGAGTCAAATTTAAAACAAATTATATGGAAAATTTCAAATTCCAAAGTATCTCTATGAGTTTTTAACAATTAGTCTTCTATTATTTTAAATGAAGATTTGACGTTTATTACTCGCAATAAAAAAAATGTAATTCCAATAATATATTTTCTAAATAGGAACAAGTTTTACGACTAGAAACCCTTAGTAGACCCTTTCGTTAACAAAAGTTTATAGAGCGATTGAAAAGATGGATTCACCCAAGGATCAAATGGATCTGAAATGTTCTTAGAATATGGTTGTTACCTTGTTGTTACTCACCATCAAACTTCCTTTTAGTCAATATTCAAAGTCACGTTAAGACCTATATAAATAGACATCACAATACTTGTCATCAAAATTATTGTTTTTATCCAAAATGTTAGTGTATCAAAAAACTTACATACATAAACATAAACATATACTCACGGCTGTAAATCCCTAGAAGGGGTAGCCAGAGCTAAGGAATTAGAAATTCCTCAGCCACTTTTGGAAATGTGAGCGGGGAAAAGATGGTAAAAATAAAGGTTGTTGGTGATGGGTCTCCAACCGCATCGCCCAAAAATCCCTCAAAAGCCCCAACACCGTTAGTCCTTACGTACACCCACCGGAAGAAATGAGGTAGTGCTATTCTAAGCCGACATTACACAGCAATTCTAAGCCTATTCTAAAAAACTTAAGGAGTGTTTATTGTAAATATCAAAAAAGATTTTAAGTAAAAAAATCAATGTTGCTTGCTCTTTGAGGTTTGACTTGAATATCGTTAGCCCGGCCTAAGAGTAACTACCGGAAATGCCCTTATCAGGCATAAAAGGCATTTGCAGATTGTATTACAATAAATCATTGCTTCTAAGAGCGCATTTGTGCTTAAACTATCTGTGGGAAATATTACATACATATGTAGCAGTCATTTAGATAAATCAGACAACTTATTAGGCGTCAAGCTACCAAGTAACCTTTTTTTTAAAGGGGTAGAACCCGATGGTGAGTGTAAGTCTAATATACAGTTTTTTTTTATTGGAATTACTTAAATCATCTCTGATTCAGTCAGCTCTTTTGAATTATAGGTACAACTGTAACCTCATAAAATTTGTCAAATGTTTAAACGTTGATTCGCTGTTAAATTAGACAGCTCTTTTAATTGAGACTTGTCAGTGAGTCGGAGCTAGTTTTGATTCTAAATCGAAATGACCTCAAATAGAGTTTTTTTTATTGCAATTATTATATCTGAATAAGTTCCTAAATTTATTGATACTGGATTCATTGGTTATTTGTTTAATTTTGCTTGGTCGAATATTGATGAAAAACCCGGCACGGCGGCTGGATTTTTTAAGCAAACTTGAAGCAATTTCAGTTTTTATTTAGTCTTATAAGCAATTTATTTGATACGCTTATATTTTGTTTATAAATATGTTTTATGTTGATATAACATAACATAAACGTTCACGCCGAATATCCCCGAAGGGGTTGGCAGAGGTACTAATACTTCTGAACATCACGTGACTTTGTCACCTGGTGTTCAGAGTACCCACGTTTTGCATGGACAGTGTACTCACGTGATAGGGGGCAGGCCTATCGCCGTTTTGTACGAATACACTGTCACATGACTAAGTACAACTCAGCCATGTGGGTTTCCTCACGATGTTTTCCCTCACCGTTAACAACTATGATAAATTAACCACACATATGTCTTTAGAAAAGACGAATTGGTGTAGGCCCGACCCAGGGCAGGGCTTGAACACTAGTCGTTTGCACGATAACCGAGTGTTCTACCCACTGGGCTATCACGGTTATGGTTTATGTTGATATATACGAGTAATATCTCAATATCATTTTACGGAACTTGGATAAGATTATAAATTATATTAGTGGATATAATTAAAATAAAATTTGGTTTTATGCCGTTTAAATCCAAAATAATACTGTCCAATTTGTTTAAAAGCTGACGGAGTAAATAAAAAAATACACCTAAAAATGGAATCTCCTTCTAATACACCGATATTTAAAAAAATGGAATATAGTTTAAGAAAACCTCTTGGAATATAATTTTTCAATAGATAATGTTGCCATTTTGTCTAAATTAACTAGTTTAGTTAATTTAGACAAAAAGTCAAACTGACTATGTCATTTTCTCAGAATTAAATTGACTGTAATTGCGAAAAAAACGATATGAACATTTCTAAATATTATAATTCATGAAAACTCTTATACCAGAATTCATTCGCAAAAGTTTTCAATCAGTGATTTATCGAGCACAAAATAAACAAGATTACTTAAATAAACGGTCCGTGAAAATGGTTCCATATCCAAATTACATACCCCAAAGGTAGGTTTCGGAGGATCAGGTACTTCCCATATGGTGACAGTGGGACAGCATTTAAACTGAGTCACACGTTCCTTATCAAGGTGCAAGTACACCTCCACCACCTTCCAAATACCCAACGCATTTTTCACATCCCAATCGTCATAAAGATGCTCCCTTACACAATTTACAGTCACATTATTTTCTGTCGTCGTAACAGTTGCATTCGATTCAGAAGCTACTACTTGATTAATTACGATACAGAGCAGAGCAAACACGAAACAACCTTGAAGCATCATCACGGATTATTTAGCAGC
Organism: Bedellia somnulentella; assembly: GCA_963576735.1. Classification (NCBI taxonomy): domain Eukaryota; kingdom Metazoa; phylum Arthropoda; class Insecta; order Lepidoptera; family Bedelliidae; genus Bedellia; species Bedellia somnulentella. The sequence goes on along the minus strand of OY755172.1, from coordinate 13,553,315 downwards.
ACTCAGTGTTAAATTGGCTCATCACGCACTCCACAGCTATTCCTACGAAAATGTAATATATGAGTTGTAACTGACAACACGCGCGAAAATCTCTCAGGATATTAACGTACTGAGCTGAATACGGCACCCACGCCTGACTCATTCTTGATGTTATCATATTTGACCCCCAGGTCTTTAGAAGCGCAGACCTTCCACGCAAACTTGATGGATACCTACAATAGTATTAAATGTTCGCACACCCGGTGACTTCATCATCTTAATAGGCAACTATTAATTGCGTAAACTCTACTACCTATTGGAAAATACTTATTTTGAGTAAAATCTCAAAGTCGGTCCCCTTTCTAATCAACAATTACACTACAAGAAAATATTTATTCACGAAAGAATTGTCAAATAAAAATTCTTAATACAATTCTTAATAGTAAAAATCTTAATAGTACACAAAACAATTCCTCTATAAGAAGTTCGGAAAATTATTACGATGTGGAAATATCTAAACAATCTTTTTATCTACATTCACAGCATTTGGTGTCACTAAAGTTCAATGGATATCCGCTGTATTCAAAAAGATGTTTGGGTTCTGTTTATTTCAATATTTACATGGATAAAACTTCTTCGAATTAAATTGCTTTTTCATGTTCGTACTAAGGTTTTATAACCAGAATCTATTCAGAGTGAATATTATATTTATAATTAATATCATATTAAGCTGAGAAAACCTCCTATATTGTACTTTATATGTTTTGAGGAAGAATGGTAATAAGTATAATTCGCACTAGGTGCCGTGTAGTGCCGGCTTAGAATGCCACTACCCCTATCTACCCACGGGTGTTTAAGAGGCAATTTAGGGTATGGGGCTTTTTTATGTGGTTTTTGGGCGATGCGGTTGGAGACTCATCACCAACGATACTTTATTTCTACCATCTTATCAACTTCCAAATGTGGCTTAGGAGTTTTCAGCTCTGACGCTTTGGCTACCCCTTTTCGGGATTTATGGCCGTGAGGATATGAATGTATGTATGTATGTCGCACTATGTATTTCTTCGTACAACCCTTAATTATTAACCAGTTTCAATAACTTCTCAACACTCAACAAATTCTAAATATTACTTTGTCTATGTCTAGTAACGTTACGAACTCTATAGTTAGTAATTTGTGGTAATATCGAGAGTATTGGAAGTCATTAATGAAGATCATTCATTGTTCTTGATAGCGGCCATTGCGACTGACTGAGGTGACACCTATATCTTGTAATTAGTCCAACTAATTGAATGTAGTTAACTCTGTTTTCCGGGGGTCACTTCGAGGAATCTACTACTGATATTTCACTGTTTAGAAAAGATATTTTGATATTTATAATTTTAGCATATTCTTTGTTTATACCATACATAAATATACTCACGACTATGAATCCTGAAAAAGAGTAGCCAGAGCTTCTGAATTGAAAATTCTGTAGCTACTATTTGACTTAATGGGGAAAACTATGCAAAATTAAAAAAGTGATTTGTCTTCTAGCCCTACGCAATATATATACATACATACTACATATACTCACGGCCATGAATCCCAAAAAGGGTTTACTAGAGCTTCAGAGCTAGAAACTCCTCAGCCACATTTTGAAGTTGATAGGGGATAAGATGGTAGAAATAAAGTATCGTTGGTGATGGGTCTCCAACCGCATCGCCCAAAAACCACTTAAAAAGCCCCATAACCTTAGTGTCCTTAAGACACCCGTGGGTAAAAAGAGGTAGTGACATTCTAAGCCGACTCTACACGGCATACATCTATACTATAAATGCAATATTAAAAAGAGAGGAAATTTGTTTGTGCGTTTGTTTGTTTGTATAGGCTCCGAAACCACTTAAACCTTTTAAAAAATACTTTTACCAACGTAAAGCTACAAATATCAGATATAGCATTGTTGGACAGTGATCGATTTAGAGTGAAACCACAGCTAGCCGTTCGTACCCGTTGTGGAGCAGTAGTATTATATATGTACCGTATCACAACATATACTTACGGCTGTGAATCCCTAGAAGAGGTAGGCAGAGTTTCTGAATAAGAAATTCCTCAGCTACTTTTGGATGTTGAGTGTGGAAAAAATGGAAAATAAAAGGTTGTTGGTGACGGGTCTCCAACAGCATCGGCCAAAAATCACTTAAAAATGTATCAAGGTTGTTAGCAGTGAGAGTTCTCCTCTTTTTCTCGCAATGTTGAAAATCAGCAAATCCACATGGCTGAATTTACTTATTCATTACATAAACATAACATAACATAAACGTTCACGCCGAATATCCCCGAAGGGGTTGGCAGAGGTACTAATACTTCTGAACATCACGTGATTTTGTCACCTGGTGTTCAGAGTACCCACGTTTTGCATGGACAGTGTACTCACGTGATAGGAGGCAGGCCTATCGCCGTTTTGTACGAATACACTGTCACATGACTAATAACTCAGCCATGTGGGTTTCCTCACGATGTTTTCCCTCACCGTGATAGATTAACCACACATATGTCTTTAGAAAAGACAAATTGGTGTAGGCCCAACCCGGGATTTGAACACTAGTCGCTTGCACGTTAACCGGCGTTCTACCCATTGAGCTATCACGTCGTCATTACTTATTCATGTGCCAGTGTATTCGTGCAGTGGCGATAGGCCTGCCGCTATCACGTTAATATACTATTCAAACAAAACATGTGGATTCTGAACACAGAGTAAAAATACCACGTGATGGTCAGAAGTATTAGTACCTCTGCCACTCCCTCGACGATTTACGACTTGAAACTTTGAGTTGAGTTTACGTTATTTAGCGACTGAAAGGAACCATCTTATTAATGTATTTTCTTCATTCAAGCCCACTAACATAAGAAAATCGTTTGACAATTAGCCCATGGGAATGTTACTAAATGCCATAACCAAACAGCCCCCGCGTAGCATGAGGCGTGTGAGAGCGAGTATGTCATGTGAGAAATGAGATACTGACAGATTTTGTAAGAGCAATTTTCACACTTCTCATGTGACATACGCGCTCTCACGAGCCTTATGCTACTAGTGCTGATACCCTTACTCAGCCGGGACGCCAATGAGCCCGGATGTCTGTCTTAACGATAGACACATTTGAAGAGCCGTGTAGTGTCGGCTTAGAATAACACTACCCTATTTCTACCCGTGGGTGATCGTAAGAGGCGACTAAGGGTATAGGGGCTTTTTAAGTGAATTTTGGGCGATGTGGTTGCAGACCCGTCCCCAAAAACATTAATTATTACCATCTTTTCCCCAATCAACTTCCAAAAGTGGCTGAGGAATTTCTCATTCCAAAGCTCTGGCTACCCCGTTAAGGGATCTATAGCCGTGAGTATATGTATGTATGTATGTATATTTGAAGAAAATCGGTGTAGTGTCAGTTTAGAACAGCTCCAACCCATTTCTTCCTGTGGGTCTCGTGGGAAGCGACCAAGGGTATTGGGACCTTTAAAGCAATGGACGATGTCTCTATATCATTTTTTATTTTAACGTCTTTTCCCCACTTACTCATAACTTTCAAAAGTGACTGAGGGATTTGAAGTTCTGATCTTTTGTCTACCCCTTGTGGGGCTAAATGTCCCTGAGTATGCGTATTTATTTTAAAGAACGTAATCTAATATATAAAATTCACGTGTCACAGTGTACGTCACCAAACTCCTCCGAAATGGCTGAACCGATTTAAATGAAATTTTGCATACACATTTGGTGGGTCTGAGAATAGGTTTATAACTATTTTTTATGCTCCGAAATGATAAGGGTTGTCCATCCCAAACATTTCATTTATATTTTATTTAAAGACTAGAAATTCTCTAGAAACAACGTTTGCCAGTTTAGCTGGTCTAATATATAAAATTCACGTGTCACAGTATTTGCCACAAAACTCTACCAAAACGGCTGACCAATTTCAATGAAATTTTGTATGTACACATTCGGTAGGTCTGAGAATATGTTTGTTACGCTTTTTTATTCTCCTAAGTGAGAAGAGTTGTACTGTACACCCCTCACATCTTATTCTTATGTCATCGACTAGAAATTACCTAGAAACAATTTATATGGCAAAACAACGTTTGCCGGTTTTCATGTCAAGTGAAACATGTTCTTTATTCATCTTTTAACATCTTACTCCATGTAACATACAAATAAATATTTACTTCACTTACTTACTTTACAGTCAACAAAATGTAAAAGTAACCTTAAAAGTATCTAATTCATAGAGCACATTTTGTGAAGTTAGAACTCTATTTTGGGTTTGACTTATGAGTCAGGGCATTTTCTAATGCAGAGTGAAGTAACGCTTTATGTAATGTGATGCGCATATAGAAAAACCTATCATTTTATGTTTCTATCAAAAAGGATGCATCCAAAAAAACCAATTAAAATCTTAACGAATAAAATAAACAAAACTATTGTACTTACAGAATCGATTGGCTCCGAAATATGAATAACGATGCAAGTCTGCGAGTAATCGACTCTCGAATCGCCGGCAAGATGCTGCACGTACTCTACACCGTACCACATCCCTTTCAGACTGTCCACAAAAATCCCATTCTGCGGCGATCTATTCATGCACTGCTGACTATTATCCCTCATAAAAGGCATCTCGTATGAACTGTATCCTTCACCATATCTCTGAGTACTGTATCCTGACACACCGTTTTGCTGATACGGACTCACTCCGCTGGTACTATAACTGTTGTACGAATCGTATCCTTTGGTGTTACCATTGTAGGTGTTGTAGTTGTTGTACGATGGGGTCGAATATCCTGATAACCCAGCGTTCGTGTTGTAAACATTATTATTGCTGGTGTAACCATTGCTCAGGCTGTTGTACCCATTGCTGTTGCTGTAACCGTTGCTGTTGCTGTTGTAACCATTGCTGTTGCTGTTGTGACCATTGCTATTGTAACCATTAGTATTGCTACTGTAGCTATTACTGTTACCGTTATAATTCGTGTTATAGTTAGGATACCGCGATACGTCTTTAGGGTAACTTCCTAAATCGTTTGAGTAACTCGTTTTGTAAGGACTTTGGTTATATATACTTCCAATAGTTGTGTAGGGTGGGTACTGTGTCGATTCCCCATATCGTTGGTAGCTAGCACTATGCACTGTCGTAAATATCGCGATGAATATTATTTCGAACATTGTCGTGGAAAGTTGTTGATGAGTCGCGGGTGATCGTGGTAATGGCGAACCACGTGCGTCTGCATCAGCGTCCTGGGATGAGTTAATGAGTTTAAATTACAAGTGGCTCACAAACGAGTGTAAGTGCGAGTACAAATTGAATTACAGAAAGGACGAGAGATAAACAGCTTTAAGGATGAGTCACTGGAACTCCAAGTACTCGTCTTGGATAACCCAGTACAGGATTATTTGGAAACTGTGTTAATTGTAATTAAACTAGTTGTTAAAAAAGAGAATGCTTACATCTCTAAATTAAACTTACTCTTGTAATTTTGGTTCGTAAAAATTAGGCCAGCCCCCTATTACATAAATATGCAGTTATTGTTATCGATAATCTCATTCAACTAAGGTTCCAATTTAATTGCCACAATGAATATTGACTCATCTACTAATGACTGCTGATCTCCAGCTATTATCATTATCAACCGTTAATATCTGCTAATCCACACTACTTCAGCTTGGTTTACTATAGCCTGACGAAATCTTACTATTTGAAAAGTAGGCTCAAGCCTCTAAGTCGGGACATATAGAGCCTTTAATGACTAAGAACAGACCTTCAAGATTCATCACATAAATTTAGGTGGTTCATTGAATCCAAGACCTTCAGAGTTAGCTAGGTGCCATTTTTACCAACTGGCCAAGGCCATGGTTTTGTTCCAGAAAGGCTTGGTTTGTGTTTAATTTAGGAGACCTCTTAGGTTTTGGAATAACAGCCACGTAACAGCATTGGACGAAGCACGTTTGTTGGCTACCCCAAGGTTTGTTTACGACTTGGTGAAAGAAACACAAGGGTGGAAGCTAAATCTACGGCCGCCATTTGAACTATAATAACAATTATGGGTAGTTATGTATGTTATATTTCATCGCAGCATCATAACGATTCTTGCTCACTCCTCTAATGTCTCAAAACGAGTTGGTAAGTATTACGAAACCTAACCCATTATTAAGTGTCCAACAGACAAATGTTTTTTTCACACGTACAGCAAGTGGCAAATAAATTTTAATTGCAGCAATTATCCCGAGTACACCTCATCCGGACATCGTGATCCTTGATCCCAACAACTAAAGGTCTCAACTGATGTCTCCAGGTTAACTTGCGTCGGGACATTCGTCATTATATTCTCGTAATATAATTGTAATGGACCATTAACTACCTACCCTTTATTATGAAAGGTTAATCTAGAAAGTGGAGTCGGAAATAGCTAATTAATTTTCTGTTACTTTGGTCTCTGGTGATTAGGAATAATTTATAAAATGATGGTATTAGAATCTAGACTTGTAAGTTATACAATTAACCCTAGGTGAAACTTTTATGAATGCTCAAACCAGCAATTTTAATTGATTAACATCACAATACAATTTTAAATCTTTTTGTTCATGAAAACCTCATGTGGGGATTATTACTAATAACATAAACATAACATAACATAAACGTTCACGCCGTTTATCCCCGAAGGGGTTGGCAGAGGTACCTATACTCCTGAACTCACATGGCAAGCGCCATCTAGTTTCCAGAGAAGGTACCCACGTTTTGCTTAGACAGTGTACTCACGTGATAGGGGGCAGGCCTATCGCCGTTTTGTACGAATACACTGTCACATGACTAAGTACAACTCAGCCATGTGGGTTTCCTCACGATGTTTTCCCTCACCGTTAGCAACCATGATAAATTAACCACACATATGACTTTAGAAAAGACAAATTGGTGTAGGCCCGTCCCAGGATTGGAACTCACGCCCTTCTGTTTTTCGGGCGGGTGTTCTATCCACTGGACTATCATGTCGCTCTACTATTACTACTATTACTAATAAATAAATATTACTATTATATTACTAATAAATAAAGAATAAATAAAGGAAAGTAAAATTTCGACACAGGCGGGAATCGAACCCGCAACCTCGGGTATATGCCCCGACGCTCTGCCAATTGAACCACCGTGTCAATGGCTGCCAGCGCGAAATTCTTCTATCCTTTATTTCTTTTACAAGAGGTCGCGGGTTCGATTCCCGCCTATGTCAAAATTTTTCTTTCCCATATTTATTTTTTATTTATTAATCATAATACAAGCTAAGTTTGCTACATGGGGTATAATTGTGATGACTTAATTTAGTTTGTTATCTAGAAACATGTTTTAAAATTGTCTATGAACGAATTTAAAGATACTATGAAATAAAAATAAGATGATCTTTTTTATCCTTGTGCACTATCTTATTTGATCCATTGGAAGAGATATAACAATACGATTAAAGGTACTGGTATATAAACCTACTAGTCACACACTACTAGTTTCTCCCTCGATACATAATCCATTAACTTAAATGCTTATTTAAATAAAACCATCAAATTATCATTCAAAAACTTTATTAATTACAAAATACAATACAACAACCAACGCGTACATAGTATTAAAATGGCGACATGCCGCGCAAACAGCGGAATATTTAGCTGAATCCGGTAAGTTGTAACTAAAGATGAGCTTTCTCATTTCATACCAGTCCCAAGCGTTTAACCTTGAGGGTCGTCTCCTCAGCACCATGGTGAAGGACTGGGTATCGCTGCTCGGGGAACAATGGTGTACAACCAACGTTGATGGAGAGGACTTCAAAACGTATATGTACTCTGGGTGTTCGATTGAATTATCTGATCGCCATGGCTCTGAAAGATTTTAATAACGTGTACCTTGGATTGTAACTTAATCAAAATTTTATATGGGGTTTCAGCTCTATTAAGTCCTAAAATATGTTGATCAATGATCACTGATAACTATGAGTGAGGCAAAACAGCCAAGCAGCCTTTGGGTAGTGTAGCAAAAAATACAGACTCCATAAATAAATATAGTCAGTTATAATCCCATCTTTTTCATACATGGACAAAATTTCTTTTTTAGTGCCATTGTCCCCTTACTATAAAAAACCATCCCATAAAACCTACATACCAAAATCGGAAGGAATATAAAACTCTTTCCGAGATAACCTATGGTAATGGTAAGGGCATAAATAATGTAATGGTAATACGAGTACTACAAAGATATACAAGATATAGTTTGCTTGGAGTAATTATTATATCATGTTACTATATCATGAAGAATATTTTCTTTGTTTTCATTTTCTAAAGTCTTAGTGAGGTAATTTATCATAGTTAGTGACGGAAAAAATTGTGAGGAATGCCACATACAAAACAGCGATAGGCCTTCCTTCTATCATGTGAGTGAGTACACTATCCAAGCAAAACGTGGGAACTCCGTACACCAAGTGACAATAATGTCAGGAGACGTTCAGTGTTAACACCTTCGGGGAAATACGGCGTTGAAACTATGAGTATATTCATATAAACGTTGGGGTACGTAGAGGTAACCATAGCTTCATAGTTGGAAATCACTTCAGAGCTTCATAAATGGCTTCGGTGCCGCTTTTAAAAGTTTATTGATGAAATGATTTTAAGTAAGGCAAGCTAAATGAATATACAGGTACATGTTCCCCAAAAATAATATAAGTGGCATTTGTCGTTTTCTTCATTTTATACAAAATCCTAGAAAGCAAATACAAACATACCCATTCCTCCACCATAAAGCGCCCCATGACCGCCAACTCCAGACTGTTCTTTCTTCCAGGAGCCAGGTAAAATCGACAGGAACTCATATGTTTGTTCTTCCACACGTCCATTCCTATTCCATAACACTCTTAGTCTTCTATCACCGTACAACGATGAGTGTTTTTGCTTGTAACTGTAATTAGGGTAAGGGTTCATTGGAGGGCCTGAATAGCTTGCATATTGGTTTTGGTAGTTTTGGTAGGGATTCAATCCAGAGAAAGTTACGTCTTGACCAGGATACATCTGAAAAAGAAAACGTCGAAACTAAGTTATATTTAACTCGGCTACAAGCCGAATCCGCAAACTTTATACCTATTTTCATTACAATATATTTACAAGATGTTTGATACTTCTGAACATCACTAGACATTGTCACCTCATGGTCAGAGTACCCACTTGGACTGCATACATACGTGATAAGGGGCAAGGCTATCGCCGTTTTTGTACGAATACACTGACATATGACTAAGTACAACTCAGCCATGTCGGTTTTCTCAAGATGTTTTCTATCACCGTTAACAACCATATTAAATTAACCACACATATATCTTCAGAAAAGACAAATTGGAGTAGGCCCGACTCGGTATTTGAACCCACTCAATTATTATGTTCCATTTACTCTTAGAAAACTAATAAATAAGTTGTCAGTGAATAATATATTTTTCAGCGAATTTTTAAAGTTAAGTGGGGATAGATTTTATAAAGGACTGTTGGTGGTAAGTTTTGACTTGAGGCACATCACCCTACAATAATCACTTAAATACTAAATAGGCTAAATCGCCTCGTGTGACACCAGCAGTAAGAAATGGATTAATAATATTCTAAGCCGATACTACAGTGCAATATATATAAATGATGATATTTACCATATGTGTGTGTGTCTAGGTTTCTCTCTGTATCCCAAAATCTATTCCCAGGAAGGTTTTCCACTGTCTTTAATCGGCCAGAAAACAACCTGAATTATATTTATTTTCAAAGAGCATAAGAATACCTGTGTTCTTCTTTTTATTTCAATTCTATTTAGTGAAAATTTAAATGTTTTCGAGGAGTAATTAGGGAACTATGCATTGTTGGGTATCGGTCATTTTTCAGTGAGACTTTTCACTATTCTTCAGACACTAAGCGAGAGTAATAATTTTGCAAAATCTTATTTTTGCCCCTTACGCGGGACTTGACTCTAATTCCGATACGTTGACTCTATAATATTCTAGATTTGACTAACCCTCTCAACTCTAGTTATTTCGTTAAAAAGTCCAACTACAAAAAGTTCCGTGTGAAGCTCATTGATACTTACAGTTCTGTCACCACCCAACCAATTATTTCTCTGCTCATAGGTGACGTCATTCACGAACATAGTAATACACCCCATTTCACTCGGATACTCGGGCGTGTCAGGGTAGTGCTGGGCGTAACCAACCACATACCACATCCCAAACACATGGTCAATATCAATTCGAGGCGTCCGAATATCTTCTCCACAAATATCACACAATACACTCACAAAACAAGCGAATAGAACTAGGAAACACCTGCAAATTCTTGTTAAATTCATAATTACGTGCTAACTTCTGGACAGTAGTAATTGTATAGAGCTAGAATAAATGGTCACCGTTAATTGTGCCAATGTAGATTCTCTGATATGAAGCAATAACGTGCTAGTACTTCGTTTGCTATGACTATTTTATCCAGTTGTTTTGTCATAGCGAAAAGGGCACCGTTTGCTTATGTGATATTGTAACGGTGTTTGAAATTGATACAAAAACACGGAAAGGTAAAAAAAAATATAGAAATATAGAAAGTTATTCCAGATATTTAACATTGATAATAATACTGCCTTTGTGGTATTTTAGCTAGCAAAACAGAAGTAAAATTAGGAGGAACCAAGAGTAATGCAGAAAATACCTTTACATCTATGCCACATTGGAAAATAAACAAAACTTCATTAAAATTTACAATTAAAATTCTAGTGTAACAAACCAAGTCTGCCAAAGTACAATTCAATCGAATTCTAGAATTTGCTTTTAGTTAATTACATACATAAGATGAAAGGACAGTAGTTATGAATAATTTTAAATTGTTGGGATGCGGGGGCGAGAGGGTAGGCAGGTAATAAGCCACTTATCAAAACGCCTAATTGCCCCTTTTAAATGCTTAATGCAAAAGTAATCGCATTCTAAACATCACTCTCAAAATTCTTTGTAACCGATATTCTTATTGCTATCAAAGAGAATACCAACCAGGTTAAATAAGACTCACTACTAATAGAAAAACAGGCAGACAACAAAAGTTGCTTAAATTTATTTCTGAGAAAGTAATTAAGCATTGTGAAATATTCCAAACACTTAGTTATTTAGATCTTCAATAACAACAAGGTTATCAATGACCTTCTCTTTACATCCATATCCTTTGGAAAATAAAAGAAACCCTTCTGTTATGGAAATAAAACACAGCATTTTGTAATGATAATGTATATTCGTAAAAAAATATTTCCAATTTTAAATATTCATACATAAGTTCAATTACAATTAATGAGAATATATAAGAACACTTGAATGCTTTAATTTCTATACATCAAACGACTAATTTACTTAACAGATAAGGAAGCAGGAGTAATATTAAGGTAGATGTAACTAATTTTGAGGCGGAATTTTCACAGACTCTTTTCAGAGCTGACGTAGACAACTGTTTCATAGTAAACACGTTATGTATACTGGCTAGGTCCTCTGAAGTAAGTTGGTTCTCGTTCCTGGACAAGACAACACTGAACAGTTGCGAGTTTGGCAGTCTCATGCAGAAGTTGAGGACCAAGTGGTTGTTGGCCACTTTCAGAACTTGGATGACGCCGCCGAAGAACCGGTACTGGTTTTCTATGGCTGCAAAAATTTACAACATTTTAGTGTCAATACATTAAAACCTAATTTAGACGATATTCAAAAAAAATTAAAATAATGAGATAGAAACAGTTCTGTAGATTGATCTATATACTTTCTGATTCACGGGGCTTGTGTTAAATATCCTTTGTTTCTAATATTGTATTTCAAAAAACAGCCTCTAGTATAAAAATACAAAGATGGCCTATTTTTACTGAAAGATTCTCTAAGTAGTTACATAAATAAAGATCTATAAAGTACCTTTACTTGGGACATCGGTAGGCCAAAACCCTTTATGAGAAGTGTTAACTTTGACATGGTAGTCATTTTGCCAGATCCCTTCGTGCCATTCGATGACAAAATGTCTGATGCGAGGTGGCTCCATGTACCCGTAGGGACGGACCGTATACCCAGCATTTGTCAGAGGAGATGGGTAAGGAGTCGGCGGTGTAGGCTGAAAACAATATTATTTAAACTTAAATGATTACATTCGTTCGATTTTGCCTACGATTAGTTCCCCGTGTGTCCCCGGCTAGTATCCAAATAAAAGTTGCCCGAATTTGAGGGTCAGTGATGACCAGTTTTCCCGTCTCGTATCGAATCGTACGACTTCCTCGAGAAAAAAAGTGATAACCAAAATACACGTCCTTAAATAAACATGAAGAATACCTTTTTTACGAATTTTGAGAGCGAAAATAATGTTGCTAGTACCTAGTAGCTGTAACCAGAATCACAATATTTTTCCAATAGAACATTAATATAATAAGTACATAAACTTTAACATAATAATTAAGTTAATTTTATGTCAATGAAGCTACACATTAAGGTAAATAAAAGACTAATTAACATCTTTTATTTTGAACCAAACGAATCAATAAAGGATAAATAAAAGTAGAAATAATCCCCAAATGAGGTTTTCATGAAAAAAAAAAACATTTTAATCAAACGAATCAATTTAATTTAATGTAAAAATTTAAATGTAAATACCGTTAAAAAATATAATCACGATATGGCCGAGATGAGCAACAAAAATAACAAACCTGTATATAAAGCTCCTTTATGTCAATGTAGAAACATTCCTTTGTGTAATCTATTTTGTATTCCCCTCTTGAATGTGGTATTTTTTCAACTCCATACCAAACACCTGCGATTTGGTCCAGGTCAATATCTCCATAATACGGCGAGAGATCATCGCAGTATTTATGATTTTCATAGTAATAACTATTTTGGTTCATATACGAGTTGTATCCAAGCACGATTTGAAAAGTTCCAAACAAGAAAAGTACACTGAACGCCATAATCTTTTGATATGGATAAACTCTAAAACCTTCGGATAAACTGAGTCCCGCTGACTAGGCGACTATACTTCGGAGGAGGCGGCAATCGGATTAAGAGATGCGAGCGGCTAGCTAGCGGCAGCGGCGACTGCACGTGGGCGGGCTCCCGAGTGAACCCGCTATCAATTGAGGACTCATTGCCATACTGTCCGCTCCCTATTCTTGACCATTATAATTGAAGCCTCTGCTTTTTTACTCCCATAATAAAACTACGGAAGTAATCCGATTATGGTTGTACTAATATTATAAACTGCGCATTGCATACAATCATAAATTTTAGAAAAATATTGATCGGTCATTTTCCCAATTCCAGTTTTTATATCTTGAGGGGCCCTCAAGATTTTCTCTAGGGTTCTGAGGTTTTCTGCCAGGCAGTCGCTTTTCTTGGCATACTTAGGTACTAAAGTAGCAGCAACGCCGAGGAGTTATTCAAAGAAAATCAATACATCCCTATGACGTCATTACTACGGGCCACCACGCGAAGTTATTGATCGAAAAATGGCGACGGACGCGACACGGTCGACGCACGTTCGTCGACCCGTAGAACATAGTATTTTTTTTATTTGGAATTTTTAATTTAAGGTTTAAAAAATATCCTAATCACCAGTTGACCTTCAAAGCAATAAGTCATAAAAATAAAATAAATAACTATAGAAACTTGCCTAGGAAATATTTAATTATAAGAAAAACATACATTATTTAAATGCTTCCTGCTAATTAATTATAAAAACCTGTATCAACAAACATTCTCATAGTCGGTTCATTGATTTAGTTGAATATCACTCAAACATAAAATCATACACTAACACATGTTTAACTTCGTATGTATTAGTTAGATGATATTTAGTTTGATAGTCGTAAAATCTGAACAGTTAACGGCAATTTCAAGTTCAACGTAAGGTGAAGCAATGCACTTTTAATACTAAGCAATGTACAGTGGGTTGTATAGATTTATTATCGCTATATTGTCATATGTCCAAATTGCTAAAAGGCGATTTCAAAAATGCTTATTCGCATATTTAAACAGTTTTATTAAGACTAATAAATTACTACGCCCCAAACAGTTTGCCTCCGGGCTATTTTTGGGCTTTTTTAAGTTCAAGTTCCGATCTATAAATTAACAACTTTTACCCTTTTTATTTATTATGGATTTGTTTAATTTGGAATATCAATTAATAAGTATTCTTACCGTTAATTACCCTGATTAATTAAACTCCCGAATGACTTCAAGCGTAGTTATATGACAGAAGTGCAGGCCTTACATAAGATAAGTCTTACTTATCCCTGCTTCTCTTGGTATATCTTCAATTTCCTATAATCGTGAATATTATTAAAGGCATATATTTGTAGCTTGAAAATGTTAACCTATCTTAGTTGCCAAGCGATTTGCCGCTTAACTTGTCTACAGAAACACTAGGATAACATGAGATGAAGTACGTAATTTAGACTATCTAGAAATCTAGGTCTAGATATAACACCTACGTTGTCATGATAGCTTAGTGCCTAGGGTTCTAATGTTGTGACGTCGAGGCTCTCTCGTAGTGACCGTGTGCTACGAAGGCGACGAAAATGTGGCTACCCGCTTCCTGCTACGATCTCGGAAAACTGTAGCGTAGCATTCTCGTAGCTCGTAGTTAGACGCGCCCCATTGCTTGTTATTTGTAAAAAATTGAAAACTTTTAGAATTATGAAATACGAATTGAGGTTTATAATATTTATTTTCGTTTTGTTTTATTGGAAATATTTAGCAAAAAAAACTTAAGTTTTAACAGTAAAAAAAAGGTAAATTTAGTCAACCTATATTTTTCTTATATTTCGAATGTTACGAAATAAACATTTTAAATTTTTGCTTCGTAGCATATAGAAAGCATGAAATGCATGGCAAGTTTCCTAGCAACTGGAGGGTAGTTTGCGATGACGTAACGCAGGCGCTACGAACATACCAGGGCACACGAGAGTAACAGGAGATGCGATATGGTTGGAATAGTCGGCGCCCCGCGAAAGCTAGTGCACCACAATAGGGTAACATGAATGTTGGCAAATATCATAGTTTATCCAACTATCAAAGGGGTGGGGTGAACGTCGACGTGGATTGATATTATGTATATTATTATGTTATAGATGGGTAACATTTGCTAGCAAGAATTTTGTACAATAATTTACCCTATTGACATTTATACTGATAGACACAGAAGTTAGATGGCTGAATTGCAATAAAAAAATGGATATCTAGATTTAAAAGTATTTACCGATTATTATTTTTAGTTTAAATAAGTAAAAAAACGTTTCATCAAAATGTTTTTCTTTTAGTTTTATATTTGAATGATTTTTTTTTGTCACGATCTCAACGTGGTAACTGGTCATTTGTATAAATCATTCCAAAATATATTTGGAGAAAATTCTGATTTTTTATGTTGATTATTAACATGTTCATTGAATAAATAATATTTTCAATATTTAATTGACCGAAGTAAAAAAAACCTCGGCGCGGCACGGTGCGGTGTGGCTTTTAACGATAAAATATATGTTCCATTAACGGATTCGGTGCTAAACATATATAATTTAAAATTCAATTAAAATATTATCATTGAATTAATTCCGATTTAATATCTTGTTTCTAATATCATTGCTCATTTATTCTACAAAAGTGAAATGGTAAGACCAGTACGCACCTACTTGGAAGAAAAGCTGACGTACGGCATATATGACGGGAAGAGAATAGGGCGGTGATTGAAACTTGTATTGTTGTGGTCTCATATTCTCCTAGTATACTCCAAGGAGGATTGATTCCACGAACGCCATTTTGTTTACTATCAGAAGCAGACATATGTAAAAAACACTATTACTCTTTCTTAGAGAAAGCAGGTTTTCTTTAAATTATAAATCCTATTTATTGTAAATGTTAATTTGCTCACTTATTGCCTTTACATATTCAAAAAGTAAAATTATATTTAAAGTCCTTGATTGTTTTTATTTCATTTGGCTCTCAAAGTACTCTTTGCGTAGTTTTCCTTAAATTACTGTTCTGTCATCGTGTGGACTATTCTATTAATTAAATTAATTTTGACGTAAAATATCGTAAATACTCATTCATAGTAACGGGCATAATAAACTATTTAATACTCCGTTAAAATCCATTAACGTTTTAAAGAACATGTTAAGAGGATTCCGTATTTTTATTTTAGTGTCCGTTATCGACCATCTTTTCCACATTTCCCTTACTAATGGGAAAAAAAACACATGATTGTATGAATTCATTTACAACTATTACTAAATAAATACACCGTTTAAGAAAACATACTTACAAAATATGTACGAGTGAGTTCTTATTAATTTGAATATTATCAAAATCAATAATACTATTAAATAGACACAGGGAAGAATTAGTAATGTCATCATGTCGAGAAATTTACCCCACCATAGCGAACAATAGAGCCCTGCCTCGTCAGGGGATGTTTATTCCCCGATGTGCACCGAGAGTGCATACAATTTGAAGAGATATTTCATGCAGGGGTGCGAACAATGCTAGGGGTTGATAAAGCGTTCAACCCTCTCCGCTGTATACGACCCTGGTAGGAAAGGTCACAATCAAACGCTGGCATGTCATATTTCTGTGCCGTCTAACAAGGAAAGTGTTATTGTTAAAGTGTGCATCTAATTATTAGTACAATATTATTGAATTTTTAAATACCAGACATCTAACTAACTAACGCCAAATAGTTCAGTGACATAATACAATACATTAATTCTAAAAAAATACTTCTATAGACTAACTTTTCCTATTGTTTTAAATATTTTTGTTTACAGGTAAAGTGATTTTATGTTAATCAATAAGAAATAAACAAATATTACGTGGCGTCCAACCAACTCTACATCAATAAGCATTAATCATACACACAAACTATATAGAGATGATCATACATCATAAACCACCTTAACTATCAAAAGTATAATTTATTACTTAGTATAACTTCAGTAAGGTGAATAACCTTTTAACGAATAAAGAATGGTGTATTAATCTCGTCCTTCAAATAACTCTCCACATTCCCTGATCGCTTCAGAGGTCGTTTATACTAGGACCCCATGACGTAGGGCGATATTGGGACCATGCTTCGTAGACAGTGTTCGTACTACCGTTTGATGAGCTGCTTTGCTTACTTTTTCGGAGGGAACGATCTACTGTAATATTAAACGGAAACAACGTCTTATAAAAAACACAAATTTATACACTTCATTCATGGAGGCTTAATTTCATGAAATGTAAAATATTTATTTTAGAGCATTCGTTTCAGCGTACAACGACTATAAGAGAATACGAAAAAATTCAAAAAAATAATCAATACTTCGTCCCAATTTTGTTGGTTAAATTATGACATTTGTTGCAAAATATCATGGTTACAAAACCCTCAAAAATATTATTAAAAACCTCAAAAATAGAACAGAGATAAAAAAAACAAATATTGATTGTAGCAAAATTTTGAATATTTCATAGAATTAATCGAGAAGCAACAGGTTGGTTAGTCAATTGTTTTTTTTCAGAGCTAAAAACGAAAGGTCACGTGTCAGAGTTACCAAGGCTGCAGACGACACAAAGAAGTAGGTAATAGCGTGTATATAGAAAATTTTCATCGATTCAGTTATCAGGTTAGTTTTGAGCTTCTATCGTAGTGCTGTTGTAGGTAAATTCATACTTTTAAAATTAATATAAATGTTATAGGACTTTCTACGCTTGGTGCGGAACGGTGTATTGATGATGAATTATTCATAATTAACGACTCATATTTATTTAAAAAAATACTAAGTATGCGCCAAGTACATTTACTTGTATGAAATTTCATATTCATGATAATTTTATACTAATCATAATCATATGCGGTGATGAATTATGTTTAATTTATATTAATATCTACATAAAATATATTTAAGTTTTGTTTTCCAATGTGTCGCCTCTCATAATAGAGCTTATTTTTATTATATAAAAAATAATAAAAAAATATAAATTCTACATAATTTAGTACTATTTATTCAAATACTTTTTACTGAGACCAATGACTCCGGTGATGAGTGTGGCGATTACGGCTCTTAGCCGCTCCGCCCAAACCCGCCCAAAGAGCATTGTAGGGCGGCAACGATTTTCCATGGGCGTCTTCAATACCAGAGCATCAGAGAGAATCAGGAGCGAATTCATCAAGAAGGCTTTTGCGCATGCGTCAAACGGTCATCGTACCACGGTATTGCAAATATGGGGTTATCTGTGCATATACACAAATATAAATATAAGCTTCGTTTTTGGCACCCTTGTACTTACTATTTTTGTAATATGCTCCGTTATAAATTGAATTATATTGGAAAAAAACATTTCGTATATAGTTGTATATAGTAGGTATACTAGATACTTAGTGGCAAAGAATTCCTAGATAACTATACATTTTAACTAAAATAAGATCACTACAAATAATGTCTTGGGAAAATCCTGAAATACAATTTTTCATCGATGGATAGTACACAAGAAAGTTTCAGCACGATAATGAGAGTAGTGGTTGAAGGGTGGCTCGTCGGCGATGACGCAGCAGCGATGACGTCAGACGAAGCGGGTGGCTCGCAGGGGTTGCTCGCAAGGATAGGCAACCCCCAGTGAAAGTCAACTTGTCCAGCTGAACGGCAGTACACTTCGCACCGCCATCTAATACACATCGCAACTTTAACATGTAGTCTACACATACCTGAGGAAATCACTTTATTTCTGGAATATATATTACTAACTAAGGGACTTCAAGAATGTAAGTATTTTTCCATTTAGTTTACAGTTAGAAAAACTCTATGATTACGTTTTTCTATCATGAAATGCATACGCCGGCACCTCGTGAATTTCTTAATTGAATTATTGGTGAAAACTTCATCACAAACTAATATTTTAATACCCTATATGTGCTAATTGGATAACGCAGGTCTTCACTTCTTATAACGCTAATTAACAACAAAAATAAAAAGTGTGATTTTAATTACGAAGTTGCGCTTTATATAGAATTTGTTTACCCCGTTACAGATACGTGTATGTAGACCCTTTCGTGAAATTGTCATTGTAGTATTTTGACCTAATTTAACTTATCAATCTTTGTGATTCCTGTTAAAAGTATTTTATTTACATGCTAATTCGAGCGGCGATGCAAGCCGCAGCTAAATATAGCAGAGGTTCGTGCGCTCCCGCCTCGCCGCGGCCAGTCCTCGTTTTCACTCACTAAACTATTTTCGTCCGTACGAGTAAAACTACTTGCACGATTTCTACAAGTGAAAACAAAAAATCTTTCAATCAATCTCAATGCACAGACAATGAAAAGAAAAGTGCGTAAGAAAACGGGGACCGCCGCACGGCCTCTTGCTAAGTTTTGAGTGGTTTTTCAATTACTGTGTTTAATAATAATAAGTAAACAGAAAACTAAAGAAAACTACAAAGGGTACTCATAGCATACGAAAAGTGAGTAAAATTAAGGAACTCTAAAGTTATTAATTTTCATACTTGATTAAATAAAGACATATTTGTTCTGATTAAACAATTTATTGCATAAATTAAAACATTAATCCAACTATATGCTTTATTTCTTTCTTAACAATACATGATATAAAACATGATATATTTTTTGGTATATAAACAAACTGCACTTAAACTACATAGATAATAAATAAACTGAGGCACAACTCTTAATATTTTAGTATGCTTTAACAATTTAACTATGACAAAGGCACTACATTTTCTACTTTGGTATCTGCAAAACTTTTATTGATCATCCATAATTCTTCATATAAAGTTATGAAAAAAGATGAAAGACTAGCATATAAAAACAGTAAAATAGTTTATTACAAAATAGCACAAAAAGTGAATATTATATGATAGAAATACAATGTTCCAAATCACCAATCTAACTACATAATCTAGCATACTACACTCTGATTGTATGATGGTTAGAAAATATTACTTGCCTAGTATCTATGTTAGTTAGAAATTAATAAGGGATCTAGATACTGAGTTACTTTAGGCCATATCTCATTTGATGTTTTACCTTCAAATTCCGCCAAAACTTTCTTTTCTTTATAAAAGTCTATAACTGGTCGAGTTATCTTATCATATATTTCTAGTCTTTTTTGTACTAGTTCTGGTTTGTCATCATCTCTTTGGATCAATTGCTCTCCTGTGACATCATCTTTTCCTTCTACTTTAGGAGTGTTAAATCCAACATTGTATACCCTACCAGAAGGAAGATGCACCCAACGGTTTCTCACTCTATCTATGATTACTTCAAATGGTACAACTAAGTTAAGCACAATATTAATTGGCTTTAATTGCCATAAAGTATTTGCTTGTTCAACAGTTCTCGGGAATCCATCAAGGAGCCATGATTGGTTATTGACTCCATCTAATTCGCTTAATATAAATTTAATCATAACTTCATCAGGTACTAGTTTTCCTTCATTCATGTATTGTTTAGCTTTTATTCCCAATGGGGTAGCCCTCTGAATTTGTTCCCTTAGCTTATCTCCACTTGAAATGTGTAATAGATTGTATTTCTTAACAATTCTTTCTGAAATAGTGCCCTTACCAGAACCAGGGGCTCCCAAAATAAGTAGTTTCACAATACTTTTCTTCACAGTCATGATTTAATCTTTATTTTCTACTAACTGGACTTTGACCAACACTAGTTGAATAAGAAAACATTAAATGATATCTTTTGCATCCAACTTCACTTCTGACATATACTCAAGTTTATTCTTAGTCTACTTCTATTTTAGTATTAATGTGTATGTACAAAATTATGATATTTCTCATACATTGATCAACATAGTTTATGCCTTGACAAATAAATAAAATTAGGCGTAGAGATAAGAAAAATAAACCAGTTCCATTTTTCTATTTTTAAGATTATAAAATGATCATCTCAAAACATTTTGTCAACAATGTATCTTAAATTCGACTAAAATAATACACAATTTCCTAAAAATCATTACGAAATGCCATTTTCTAACCTAAAAAGGCTGAGAATGAGAACAAAACAAATCAAGACATTTGACAATTTGATATTTTTTGACATATTTGACATTGACAGTGAGTGGAATAACGAGAAACGGGAGAAACGACAGTATGTTGGACATTGACAGTGACATTATGAAAAGCATTCATTTCATTTCATACCAGCCCAAATATATTCTGCGCCAAATTCATACGCAGAAATAAAGAATCTCATGAAGAAATATTTAGGAAAATAGACACTAGACATTAGATTGATTGCTTATGATGTTTATATTGCAATGTGAATATATGTATGTGCTTCCATCACGGGGAGCCTCTGCGTCTTAGGTCTGCAGTTCCAAATTGTCACCCCAAAAGATTCACCCTGGGGTAGCCTATAAAATGTTTGTCTGAACATGAAGTAACCTTGACCCAGTCAAAGTGGCAAATAGGAATACTGCGATTAACAAAAGGCGTGGATAAATAGATCGAAATTTTAATACATTATGTTGATTACTAATGGTGTATTAATAAATAAAGAATATATAAAGGAACTAACGGCGTGAGAATATGTATGTATGTATGTATGTATAAAGGAAAGAAATATTTCGACACAGGCGGGAATCGAACCCGCGACCTCGGGTATACGCCCCCGTGTTAAACGTGTAAAAGAAACAAAGGATAAAAGAATTTCGCGCTGGCAGCCATTGACACCGTAGCTCAATTGGCAGAGCGACGGGGGCGTATACCTGAGGTCGCGGGTTCGATTCCCGCCTGTGTCGAAATTTTTCTTTCCTTTATTTATTCTTTAATTATTAGTAAGAATCCCCCCACAAAAACATTCAAATTAATGGTGGATTGTTGATATCTAGGTTGTTTGTCAAGCAGACCACTTTGACTTCCATTTTTTAGCTGTGAAGTGTCGGTTTAGAATAGCAGTAACCTATTTCTTACTGCTGGTGTAATTATCGTTATAGGTGCCTTATAACTATTGGAGCTTTTTTAGTAATTGTTGAGCGATATGGGTCGAGACCCATCACCAACGATCCTTTATTTTACAATTCTTTCCCCACTGAACATAAAAGCGCGAATGTGAAACTTCTTGATTCTGAAGCGCTGGCCACCGTATTGTATGTATGTATGATCCCCTCAAACCTTTGTATTGTTCACATTAAACAGTGCCTTCAGTTAGTATCCCGGCGTATTAGATAAGTTGATAGAATAGTCTCACTTTAAAAAAAAACATTTAATAAAATATATTTTCTACCCTCAGATAATATTTGCCAAATAACTGAAGAAAATTTTATGAAGCGCGTTAATTTAATAAATATTGTATTTCAGAATCAATATGGCTTTGGTATTGCTACCATGTGACTTGCCATCATGGACATCAATTCAGCGATATCTAAAGCATTTACTAGTAGTTTCATCTCCTACAAAATTAACCTCGAATATGCTAAAAATTCATGAGATGTGCAAGTGAGTATAGTTAGTTTGGTAAATAAATAACTAAGTATTTTTTTGGAACATTCCCATAATAAAATTTGTTTCTTTTAGTATAGGAATAGACCCCGATGATGACGTAAAGGATCCGGACCTAATAAAAGGATTAGATATATTTCTTCTTGAAGAACTTACGGAGGAAGAATGTAGGAATTTTCTAGACAATACCATTAGAATAATGGTTAACCGAGCTTTACACCTGAAAAAATGGAAGCCTTCGAAAGGTTTTACGTTCAGTCTTCAGCAACAGAGTAAGTTTTGTTTTTGTTTCTTGTAACGTGCCTATATACAAATTCTCACGCCATTAATTTCCATTTAGGAGAGACTATCATTTACCACTTTGTACGAACCTCTCGAACTTCATTTGCATCGATCAATAGTTTTATGCATGCCCTTTTTTATTCTTCTATCTAAATCGCACGTCCCAGTTGTTGCGTATCGGGCATCGGCTAGATGACAACCGAAACATGTAAAAAACACTTATAATCAATATATTCCACTCCTGATTACATTTTGTTTGCTTTTACCAATCGTGTCGTGAATTGCAAGATTGTCGTTATGAAAAACCACAAAACGTTCCTGTTATGACTCTAACAACGACAATATTGCAACTTGCGAAACAATCGACGGTCGCAACCTATGACTATGAATAATCAGTGGGCCGAGCTTTTATCACAATCATAATTTATCCTTAGTGAAACTAAGTTATAAATAGCTCTTAATGTACTTTGTTCTTTTCTTTTTTTGGTCTTAAGTAGAAGATTTGTGAAGCAAACCATGTTTTTAAATTAGGAAAACACATAATATACTTAAATGTCTTTTACCGTCAAAATTAAAGGTTTATCACCATCAAATAACATTATGCCATAACTTTTCTAGACCAAGAACGGTAAATTATTAGAATACAGGTTATACAGGGTATACAAGATTAAAAATTGTTCTACAAGAGATCCCTGAGTAACACCAACTTTCACACAAGTTTTGGATGATTTCAGAAACATAAGTAATTTGCAGTAAGATTAAATACCAACCAATTATATTTTTCAGGTGACACAACGGAATTGGATTATAATTTCATATCTTCATTAATTGCACACGCGTTTTTTTCGACCTACACCAAGAGGACCATGAAAACGCACCCTACGCTTCAAGATTTTAATTTTACTTACTTTTTCAAAAACCTTCACAGGTGACGTAGTTTTATTAATATATACGGGAACTTAATTTCCTCCAACTTAACTGAGAAAATAACAATGTTATACGTTTTTCAGGAAAGCGCAAAAGCACAAACTAAGAAGTTTAATTCACTACTTTGAGTGGTTGGATAAGAATAATAAAAATGAGGGGTCTATAAAAATAAGCCGTCAGGTGCGTACGTAGGATCATATTGAAACAAATACTTTTTAGGAAGACTATTTTCAATTACCCTTACACACTGAAGACCAGTGGCGACTTCTTGTGTTTAAAGCCAAGACCCTGGTCACTGAGCCAACGGAGTAGTAGTAGCAGTACTGAAGGAAGTATAGTACAAATATCAGGCCACACTACATGAAATTTACGACACTGTTTAACATATTACGTATGTACACGATATTAATCTGTTTTCAATTCATCATCACAGTCACAGCGCATATATGTCCCCACCAAAGGGCTCAAGACAACTCAGGGTAAATCTTCGCTGGCCTCATAGAGGTATATTACTACTACGTATTATATTTCTATGGCTGGCCTAGTGTACGTTGGCAGATTTGAGAGAGCTTCGGATCGCCATCTGAACGCTCCAGCCGTTACATCATTGAGGCAATTACAGTTAGGCCTTTTAATGTAACTCCTGGGCATTCTAGGACAACAAATTAAACACCGAGTCATCAATTTTATAAATTAAATAAATATACTTATGAAGCGGCGATTGTTTGCTTTTTTAACTGGGATAAGCTATGTCCGGAAAACCGTATCTGAAAAACAGATAAAACCACAGCACGTGTGTTTAGAATTCCCTGTAAATCTGCAACCCTTATGAGGAAAGTGTGAACACTGGATCAAAACGAAACCCATGCATTGCTCATTGTGGGAAAGTCACTATACTTTTTAATGACCAGAGCCTTCCTCTTTTTAGGTGATGACATCAAAACAGTG
Organism: Bedellia somnulentella; assembly: GCA_963576735.1. NCBI lineage: Eukaryota > Metazoa > Arthropoda > Insecta > Lepidoptera > Bedelliidae > Bedellia > Bedellia somnulentella. Next base: position 13,528,667 of record OY755172.1, on the reverse strand, counting down.
GCTCACCATTGAAGATTGGCTAGAATGTACTTTACCACTATGTAAATTACTAATTCGACATGAAGGCCGACCTGAACGCTGTGAAAACGATGATGCTCTCAGAATATGCTTTGCCTCTAGTCGCCTTGGGGGTTCTGCATTAATTGATGGAGAATCACAGGTAAATTAAAAAACCCTTTTGTATTGTTGTTTTTATAATAACTTGAGCAATAGGCTATTTGACTGTAATAAAAATATACATTTCTTTTATTTCATTAGTCTTAATATTTCTTTTTTGGAGCAATATGTAATAATGCGAGATAAAAATATTGCATTCACTAAAATCCGTCTAAAAACGACCGTGATTGGCTATTTCTATAATGACGTAGATTGCACATAAACAGACTGTGTATCGCTTCGCTCTTTGGTGTTTAATGCGGAATTGACGTCATTTGTGCTACTGCCGCCATATTACTTAAAGTCGCGTTTTTGCGGCAAATTTGAATATTGCATTTTCTTTTTCGATTTTTTAATAAAATAGCTAAAATGAAGACAGAAAAATATTTTTTTAGGGCTCCTTATAAACAAATTAAAACCGTAAGATAGTTTTCAAAACTTAGTCAAATAGCCTATTATCACCACCCAATCTAAAGTCGCCTGTTAGAAAACGTTTTCACCGCTTTCCCATCGCAAATCATATATACATACATATACTCACAGCCATAAATACCAAAAAGGGGTAGCCAGAGCTTAAGAGCTAAGAACTCCTCAGCCACATTTTGGAAATTGATAGGCGACAAGATGGTAGAAATTAAGTATCTTTGGTGATGGATCTCCAACCGCATCGCCCAAAAACCACTTTGAAAAGCCTTAAGACCTTAAGTCGCCTCTTACAACACCCGTGAGTAGAAAGGGGTAGTGACATTCTAAGCCAGCACTACACGGCATCCTTATCCTCAACATAATACTGTCTAAATCATTACAACTAACACGTCGATTAATGAAAATTCTTTTAAGAGGCCTACTTACGCTATATCGACTGGTAGGAGGCCGCCACTACGGAACCTTTAGGCGTGATGTGCAATATGTCCTATTCAATGCAATCACTCCAATGTTCTATCATTGACCTCTTGCCAGGAATCGCTATCAATGTTCATGATGCCTGAGCTGCTGGCCGCAATGCTGTCTGTGGAAGCTCTGGAAGACAACGAGGTTCTCAAAATGGAAGGCGTTCGATTGTTCAGCTATATTGGTGATGATCGGCAAAAGAAAACGGAGTACCTGGATGAACCCAAAACGGTATGTGCTTTCTTATGTATATTAGTATTTATCACCAAGCCCCTCTTTTCCACTGGGCACTCTGGGCAAGTGCCCAGGGCCCCGTGACCGATAGGGGCCCCCTCGTCTCTGCCAGATCACGAAACGATAACCGACATTTATGGCCAAAGAACTTTTTCGATTCGTATACACCGAACCTAAATTACTGACTACAATACCAAGTTGCTTACAGTTTTTATAGCTAAATAAATTAAAATATATAAAAATACAATTTGATGGAATACTAAGTACGTAAAATTGTCTAAAAGTTATGTCTATCATGTGTCGATTTCTTATACGTTGTTCTCGAGATATTTAATCAACAAAATATAAAAGGTACTATTTTTTTACAAACCAAATAAAATATAAACGCTGTAACAAAAAATAGATAGCGGTGAATTTCTAAAAAAACGCTTAAGAGCGAGTCGGCTCGCGGATTAAGGGTTGCGTTCTATCATCTATATAGAAAATCACGTTTGTGCTTAAATCATGGGAGCCCCCCTTTAATATTTACTTTATTGTCGTTCAAAAATTTATTTTAAAAGGTAATATATAAGTGATTTTGTATTGAGCAAAAAATACTAAAAAACACGTTTATAGTATGGGGACCCCATTAATATTTCAGTATTTGTTGTTGTAGCGGCAAAGAAAATACATCATGTGTGAAAATTTCAGCTTTCTAGCTATCACGGTTTAGTTGGTTTATGAGATACAGCATGGAGACAGACAGTGGAGGCTTAGTAATAGGGTCCCGTTTTACCTTTTGGTACGGAACCCTAAAAACGATTGTACTAGCCTAATAGCTGTAGTTTAGATATACAAAAAATATACATGTTAAAGTATTTTTTTCCAGTTATTAATTGTTAACGGGCTGAAATTCTAGTTCGACAACAGACATCGCTAAGATTTACTCGGAAGATCGTGACCGGATCGAAAAATTAATCTGGAAACTTGCTTATCTACTTTTTTTGTTTATTCTAACAAAATAATGTTCTGTCAAAGTCATAGGGGCCCCATTATTCTCATATGCCCAGGGCCTCCAATAGGTTAAAGACGGCTATGTTTATCACCAAACCCTGAGTAGGAGCTCTTTTACTAACTCATTTTTTTCTATTCCACTAAATTTTTAAAAATGAAAGCATCGAATGATAGGAGGACTATCCCTTTGAGTTAGCATTACTTATCCGTTTTAACGCCGTTCTCATGGAAAGAGCTTATATTTTAGAGATTTTTTTTTACATATTTTTGCATACATTTGGAAAGAACCAATTTGGTATTTTACATCGATATTAAATTTGATTGAGTTAGTATGCCATAAGAATTAAAAAATATATAGATGACTTTGCCTTATAACAAAATGTAAGAAAAGAATTATCTTTAATATTTAAATATAAACAATGCTTAAGAAAACTGAGTTTTAGTGGTTACTCGATATTAAAATGCAAATATTTACATTTTATATAAAATCTAACACAGCAGTTTATTCTCAACTACAATTGTGTCTTCTTATTCCAGGTAACAGTGTGTATGATGGATGCGGAAGACTACAGCAAGCTGCCAGTCAGCCAGTGGGAGGAGGATAACGTGCTGCGCGAGCTCAACAAGTGCTTGCTAGCTTTCCAACAAACTCCTATCAAAAGCCATAATCAGAGATCACTTGAACGAAGACTTTCTCCTATTGGTAAGTAGTTTTGTACATTATCCGATTTTCTACGATTCTACTGAAAATTTTGGGATCTTAATTCATCCAATCCAAGACTCTTAATAGAAACCTAACGCGTGATCCTCAAACTTACTTAGTTAAGCCCTTACTACTGGGCCATACACTAAATAAAATTCTCTTGCTATTCATAAATGTCTTAAGAATATAAAAAAATAAATTTGTGTTTTTATGTGATGTGGCAACGAATAAATGTTTTTCTTGCTTTCTTATTTCCAGGTGAATCATTCAACCAGACAGACCCCGAGGTGGAAGCAACAGTGATAATCAAGCAAGCATCCTCCTGCAGCACCATCAACAGCTACAACAGCCGCAGTCCGTCGCCGCAGAACTTCACCGCTTGCACCCTCAACTTGAACGATCCCAGTTGGTAACCTACTATGAACTCTACCGATAAGACTTTACTATTACTATTTGCAAATCCTGTCCAATGAAAATGCCTGACGGAATAACGTTACAAATAGAATAATTCAAATCCTAAAATAGTTAAAAATCATTACGTTTTCTCTAAAAAAAAAAACGCTTCTTCTTTCTTTCATTGGTTTCATTTCAACACCACTCTTTTTTTTCGCTGCAGGTTTGGAATTATCAAAACGAAAATGTTGGCTTTCACCTGACGGTAACACTTTGAACAATCGCCGCGGCAGGTTCATAGTGCTGGGCTCCTCCGGAGAGTGTTTGCCAGTGACCAGAGCTCCCGTTACCAATATGGACACTCAAGAAGACAGTTTGTACTCTAGCTGCAACTCAAGTGATGACGAATACCATAGTGCTAATGAAAGTTTTGATTATGGTAAGTAAAGTAATGTGTATTGTATTTTATAAACCTCAAAAATAAAGTAAAAACAGTAGTTACATTATTTGTTGAAAAAAATACTAGTTCTAACACAGCATTTTAAACAAGCATACCAATCAAGTTAACGCCAAAATATCTTGTAGTATGGGATTAAAATTCAATGCTACAAAAAATACTATGATGTTCGTTATCCAGTGGTTAAGAAACTCGGTATTTAAAATACCTGTCGTGTCGAGGGCTATCATTTGTAGGATGGATAGGTTATTTTTCTTAGTCTTAGATTTAAAGCCATTTATTGAGCCCGAGCCAACTATCTAACCTCTTGACTTTAGCTGCATCAAACCTCAAACCACTCCTTTACATAATTTAATACAATCTCGGTTTTTTTTATAAATGAAGGTAGCGAAGACGAAGGGCGTGGCGAGAGCGGCCGTCCTAACTCGTACCAGTACAGCAAAGAGTTATCGACTGAAGAGCGAAGACAAAGTTTCGCGGGAAGACTGAAAGACGTATTGCGGAGGGAAGCAGAATCCTGTTCTAGCAACAGTGGCGACTGGACCACAGACACATCTAGCTATGCTGTTGGTATTAGTATTTCTGGTGCAGAACTTAACGACAATGATATAAGGTGAGTTAACCAGCCTAATTTGTTTTTTGCCTAACAGTATTCAGCCTTATCGGCAGAGCAAGCCATTTAAACATAGAGATTTATCGTGAAACAACAACACTTAGATTTAGTGTTGCGTATATAAAACTTCTGGACTAAGTTCTTATAAAAACATTATTTAACAAAGTTTTTAGATGCCAAAATGAACAATACTAATGCGTGTGATGATTTATTTCCAGAGTTAGACGTGGCGGCTCCGTCGGCTTCGTTTTAACAGAGAAAGACACACAAAGCAACGGAAATACTTCGCCGCGCCGTCAACCTATTGGAAGAAAAGGAACTGGAAACAGCTCGAAATATAGCTTTAGCACCGAATACACGTAAGATTTTAACATACTATTACTATTAGATAATTGACAAATAGGGACCATTAACGGCCCATTACTCAGTTCGCACCTAGCTATATGATATGTAAATCAATTGATGTGACGTTTTATTCGCCAGGTCAGAGTTAGAAGAGGTATATGAACAATTCAACCAATGGCTCAATGATCCGATAATAGACGCTGAATCAGGAGAACATAAACCCCGAGAATTAGATACTAGAGATTTAGCTGTTATAAGGTAATTCATTAAAAGTCATTACTAAAATAAAACATAGTCCTTCCTAAGTGAAATTTTATCTTATTTTGTGGCTTAATTTTGGCTGAGGCACTCCTTCAATCTCTTATTAAACTCTGTATCTTTTCACACACTTAATATTGTTACGACATCTGTTCGCAAGTAGGAGATAGGATTTGCCACTACTAGATTATACTAGATGGCGTTACTAGTATTTAATGAGTCGCCATGATATCTGTTGCTGAAGGAAGTGTCACTACTAGAGAACAGATGGCGTTACTAGTATTTTAATAAGTAAAAAAAGGAATTACTAGATGTTTCTCGAATATCGACTTTTCGAGAATGTGGTACTAGAACTTTCTGTAATATTCGCGTATTTGAGATTTGGCATATATAAAGAGCGACGCGTGCTACGGAGTTATTCGAGTGCGTAGAACTAAAGCGAGAACAAGCGAAATACTAGAGCGAAGAAATTAAATACGACAGTGCAGTGATATACGGATTACGGAAATAAGCTTAACGGTGTGGACAGTGTTACTATAACGGAGTAAATTAGTGTTGTTAATTAGTGCGAGTATCGATAGTTAATTATCGATAGTGTTTGTTGTGTTGTGTAAAGTGCGTTATTGGTCAATAAATATAATTACACCTTATTGCACGAAAGTGTGACTGGTATTTATCAAATTAAGAACCCGGTACGTAACAATTGGTGACAGAAGTGGATTTGAAGATGCCAGTTATGCCGAAGGAAGACGGAAGAGAGGGTGTGAAGACACGCGCTCAGAAAGCCGCAGAGGGTGAACAGCTGTCGGAAATGAGGTCATCGGTCACGAACCCTCGGAGTGACATTCCAGAGGAGACGTCCGCGGTGACTAACGCGCCGTCTACATCAACGGCGCCGGCGGCCGCAACTAATACTGACTTGGCGATGATAGTTGAAAATGTTTCAAAGCATGCGTGAAGCACAACAAAGCATACAGGATGTTGTGAAAAACATACATTCGGAGGTACAGGGTATTGTGAAACAAGAAGTTCGTGAGTTGCGCGAGGAACAGCAAACTAAGTTCTCACAAGTTCTCACTGCGGTCAATGAAGTCAGTGGTCGGGTGGTTACTGTGGAAAAAGACGTAGAGCAGATGAAGGAGCAGGTAACCACTATTGAGAAAGATATCGATGACATGAAGACCGACTTCCGCGGAATGGAGAAAAGGGTTCTGCAGCTTGAATCACGACCGGTCAAGGTTGTCTCCGGTGAGAATGTAGTAGCTGTCCATGGTCCTCGTGTGAAGGTTCCTCCCTACGACGGAACAACATCCTGGTCGGCGTATAGACATCAGTTCCAGACTGTTGCGGCTGCCAATGGTTGGACTGATGAACAGTGTTTGACTGCACTGACGGTGGCGCTCCGAGGTCAAGCACTGTCAGTAATAGAGGCGCTGCCGACTCCGAGTGGTGGTTTCAAGGACCTGCTGGATGCGTTGGAGTCTCGCTATGGAGAGCGACACCTGGAGCACGTGTTCCGCGCTCAGCTGCGTGATAGGGTCCAGCGTTCCGGAGAGGGACTTCAGCAGTGGGCCCTTGAAATCGAGAAGCTCGTCCGCAAGGCCTATCCCAGTGTAGATCCGAAGACGGTGGAAATGAACCTGGTGCAAGCATTCGTCGACGGCATCAGAGATATCGAAGTGAGAACAGCGGTGAGACTTCAACACCACACGTCTCTCAAGGATGCCTTGGCGAACGCTCTAGAAGTTGAAGCTTGCCGCCAGGATACGCGCCAAACTCATCGACTTCGTGAGATTGCGGAAGCAAATGAGGACGTCAAGGTCATTAAAGCACCCGTCGGAAGGAGTACTGGACCGATTTGTTATGGCTGCGGGAAAAGGGGCCATTTGAGATTAAGTTGCCCGCTGAGGAAGGAAGAGCACCTACAATTGGTCGTGCCCAGAGCCAAGGTTAAAGATGTACTGCGGGAAACACATGACGGTGTTTCGGGCGGGCATCTTGGGGTAAATCGTACGTTGCAGAAGGTTCGTGCGAAGTTTTACTGGCGTCATTGTAGGGACGACGTACAGCACTGGTGCCGGAAATGTACAACGTGTGCCGCGGTGAAAGGTCCGCAGACCCGGAGTAGAGGGGGATTACGGTTGTACAATGTGGGAGCTCCCTGGGAGAGGATTGCCGTTGATGTGGCTGGACCGTTTCCACAATCAGAGTCCGGAAATAAATATTTCATGGTGGTGATGGATTACTTCACTAAGTGGCCTGAAGTGTTTGCCATACCCAATCAAGAAGCAATAACTGTGGCTACAAAACTGGTTGAGGAAGTGATCTGTCGATTTGGAGTGCCCCTGGAGATACACTCTGACCAGGGAAGAAATTTTGAGTCACAAGTATTTAAAGAGGTGTGCAAACTACTTGGAATGCATAAAACCAGGACGACGCCATATCATCCTCAGTCAGATGGAATGGTGGAGAGGTTCAACCAAACACTGGAGAGACAGTTGGCGAAGATGGTTGAAAAACATCAGAAGGACTGGGACAAACACATTCCATTATTTTTACTGTCTTACCGGTCAGCTGTTCACGAAAGCACGAAGGAAACACCTGCTTTCGTCAATTTCGGAAGAGAGCTACGATTGCCTGTAGATTTGTTGACAGGAGGGTTACCAGATGAGCCGCAGAGTGTAACTGAATATGTAAGCGATTTGAGGGAAAGAATGCAAGATGTACATTCCCTAGTGCGTGAAAATGGTTTACATGCTAGTGAAAAGATGAAAACCAGATATGACCGTAAAGCTAACACGCCGCGTTTCGAAGAGGGTATGCTCGTCTGGTTACACAATCCAACTCGCCAGAAAGGGAAGTCCCCTAAGTTACAAAGTAGGTGGGAAGGACCGTACAAGGTGGTCACTAGAATAAACGATGTAACGTGTAGAATTCAACGCCAACCTAGAGGGGCTTCGAAAATAGTTCACATCGATCGACTTGCGAAGTACCATGGAAGCAATAATACTCGGGACGAGTATTAATGTAAGGAGGGGGTAATGTTACGACATCTGTTCGCAAGTAGGAGATAGGATTTGCCACTACTAGATTATACTAGATGGCGTTACTAGTATTTAATGAGTCGCCATGATATCTGTTGCTGAAGGAAGTGTCACTACTAGAGAACAGATGGCGTTACTAGTATTTTAATAAGTAAAAAAAGGAATTACTAGATGTTTCTCGAATATCGACTTTTCGAGAATGTGGTACTAGAACTTTCTGTAATATTCGCGTATTTGACATTTGGCATATATAAAGAGCGACGCGTGCTACGGAGTTATTCGAGTGCGAAGAACTAAAGCGAGAACAAGCGAAATACTAGAGCGAAGAAATTAAATACGACAGTGCAGTGATATACGGATTACGGAAATAAGCTTAACGGTGTGGACAGTGTTACTATAACGGAGTAAATTAGTGTTGTTAATTAGTGCGAGTATCGATAAATTAATTATCGATAGTGTTTGTTGTGTTGTGTAAAGTGCGTTATTGGTCAATAAATATAATTACACCTTATTGCACGAAAGTGTGACTGGTATTTATCAAATTAAGAACCCGGTACGTAACAATATTTAGTCGAATTTGTCCCTTCAATCTGATCTTAAAATCTATCCTAATCTGTAGCAGTTTTTGCGTAACAAGCTTGTAACTACACCATATTGAATAAGTGATAAGTAGTTAAGATGTACACATCAGTAATGTTCAAATTTTAGATTCGCCGGCTCCCTGCTAAAGCGCACGCTCAGCGAGTCCTGCGCGGGCGGCGAGGGCGCGGCGCCGCAGACGGCGGACGCGGCGGAGCTGTACCCGCGCGAGCCGGAGCGCCCTTCCCCGCGCCGCCTCGCCCTCGCCGCGCGCTCTCTCTCGCTCGAGCTGGCGCGACAGAAACATCGGCTTGCCGCGCATTTGGTACTTTTTTTTATTTTAGCGATTTTTAGTAAATTAATGAGTTATGGTTATGGGACAATGTATTCTTAGGCCTTAACGCTTTTAGATTACTCGACATCAAGTCCTATAGAGTAAATGAGACTAATCCCTATAGAATGCATGTTTGCGTTGCGTATGAACGTTTAGATTAAGTTGAGCTGTCTATACTGCTTTTTTGCCCAAAAATATGATCGATGTAGAATTGAACTGCGCATGTGTTTTGACAGAAACGCACAGTAACGCAATCAATTCCGGAAGAGATTCTAGGAAACGATATAACGAAGTTTTTCCAAAATGACTCGATAGACCAGGACAGGTCTATGAGTAATTCCACTTCAACGGAGTCTTGTGTTACTCAAATATCTAATCCGGACATCAAAAAGAAGAAGTTAAATTGGATTATAAATATGATAGTAGAAACGATAGAGGAATCTATAGAATGTGAGCCGGTCACCATTAAACTGAAAAAACCTAAGGTTAGAGCATCATTCGGTGTATAACACTAGCTGATCCACAAACTATCACCATTCAATACACGTGTGTTAACTAACATGCCGGTAACGTTATCTGCTTTCTGTCAAAACATACGTAGGTCTCTTCTATCGAAAAAACATTTTAGGCCACTACGAAATCACGAAAAATTTGCAATACTCATAAATACATAACTTGGTAGAAAAGACTAACCATTACATCTTTCCTTTAACAAGCTTAAATGGATTAACAATATTTATTATGTTTATATTTTGTGGATTTGTAGATATTACTACGATATAATTTTTTTCGGCTTTGCCTCTAACTTGAACAAACGCAGCTTCACGTGACAGTTATTCAACTATAAAATTACAACAATTCCTAATATAATAATAATAAATTTAGTAACTTATCAAAAAGTATACCATAAGCCACATTCTTATTTCTCAGCTAAGCGAGCTAGCTCACCGAATGGTATGCGGTGGGACGGGGCGTCCGGTGGCTACGGGCAACTGGGGCTGCGGGAGACGACAAAAAGGTCACCCGCAACTTAAAATGCTGCTGCAGTGGCTGGCAGCTAGCGTGGTCGGGGCACCAGCCTTGTACTACTATACTTATGGAAACGAGCATCTTTTCAAGGTTTGTGCTGCTATAAAAAAAGATAATGGGGATTGTTCTTGGATGGTCTCTTGCTGTGTAAAAAATCTGTCATCAAGGTCTTTTCGAAATTTGTTCTAATATCTACTAATTGAAAAATGCTTTTTACTGTTTCACTTTTGTCTAAACAAACATACTCACACTACACCCCTACACACATACACACACTTATACGCACCCTTACATACTTCCACACACATTCATTATCATAAAACATACAACCAACGCGCGACCGAAAACAAGTAATATTGAAATACCTTTATAAGTAAGTTAGATAAACTATTGTATTACCCAGCCTTATATTATTTTATTATTGTTTTATCGTTTAATAAAAATTTTACCATCCAGTACTATATTTAAGTTAAGTTAAATTAAGTTTAAGTTTAAACCAACTGTTTGCATGCGCCACGAAAATTTGGATTGTTAATAATTTTTGGCCGCCACTATACAGGCTACGCGCCTAGTGTGGAGACCACTGTAAAACAATGTATGAACCGTTTTTTGGAAATAAATAATATTTGAATTTGAATATTTGAATTTGAATTTGAAAAATTACTGGAAAAACGCACAAGGGTAAATTAAGCCGTCGGAACCGGCTACTATTACGGTAGGGTAGTAGTCATTATTGCCTACGTGGTTTCGCGGTTAAGCGCTTGGTTTCAAATGCGGAGGTCTCGGGTTCGATTCACGGGGGGTGGTAACCTTACAAATTTAATTTGTAAGACTTAACCCAGTTTGGAAGGATTTTGCAGGCTTGAATACCTGAAAATTAAGATGATTCCGTGCTTCGGAGGGCGTGTTAAGCCGTCGGTCCCGGCTACTATTACGTTAGTAGTCATTAGTCTGCCAACCCGCAATTGGCCAGCGTGGTGGACTATGGCCAAATCGCCCTCAAGGCTCAAGCCCTTTGGTGGGGACATATATGGGCTGTGAGAAGGAGTAATCATTAGTCTGCCTACCCACAGATGGCCAGCGTGGTGGACTTGGCCAAATCGCCCTTTGGGGACAAAAAAGGGCTGTGAGGAAAAAAATAAAAGTCTTGAACTAAAGTCCCTTAATTACCTCAATACAATGTTTAAAAATATAAACCCATTCGCTAAAACTGACTATAAATTCATCCAATCGATTCTAATAACCATTATTACTTGCAGCTTGATACGTTAGTCCGAGTGCTGGTAGACCGCAAATGGACAGTGGGTCAGCTGACCCGAGCCATCCTCAAGTTCGCGAGACAGTCACTCCACGAGCCCCACGTGATCCCGGACAACCACAGTCTATTCGACGAGCTTATAGGCATCGAGAAAATACCTGACGACATATAGCAGAGGAGCTTTCGGCTTCATGCCGTTAGGAATATGACTTAGCATGTCCAGAAAATTTCGAGCCTAAGTCTATTTTAAGAAAAAAAAAACATTTATCTGTAATGTTTAAAGGAATGGGTGAATGTTGATCATTTGGTTCGTTGTAAAACTTTTAGCTCAGTCTAAAAGGAGACTGGTTATAGCAATTTGATAGGCATTTAAAAGATTGTTAAAAGTATTAGTAAGCTAAACGATTTACTGATGTCGTTGAAAACCTAGCTGTTGTGAAATGAAAGGATTTGAAAAAGAGAAGGATATTACTAGCAAACATAAGCGTTATTTTTAAATGTTTTAATTAAATTAGTTGTACGAGTATCAATATTTTATAAGTTGTTCTCCAATTATTTTCGTTTTTAAGATCATTATTGTATACAGTGTAACGCAGCTATAATGGATACGTGCATCCTCTAAAGTATAAATATATATGTAAAAACTTTCTAACACATTATAACACCATTAAAAAATAAAATAGTAATGGCTGCGCGTTGCATTTATTTTACAAATTGCTTTTTATGCGAAAGACCTGTTTATTGTTGTATAAAACACTCATGATTTCAGTTAATAGAATAGAAATACATGAAATAACTGGAAATGTTAGTTAGGTCTAGGTTAAATAAAAACAAGCAATAAAAACCAATGAGTTAGTATTATAAGATAGATTTTACCATATCCTTCTATCAATATAAATGCATGCACAACCAATAGAATGGAACTAGTAAAACGCTACTAGTAGGATATGATGGAGTCTTTAATATTTTTATACACAAAATATTAGTTTTTGTCAATAATATAATTAAGTCATTAATTAAATCTCAGTAGATGTTGTATAAGGTTATATTAAACCCCAAAAAAATTAAACTCATTTCATTCTTTCTTGTTGATGATTGGTTCATCCCAGAAGTGTTCTAATAAGTTTGTAAGTTATTTTTGAAAAACTTATTCCAGAAAATGGTCTTCCATAAATACAAATGTGCCGAAATTTTCTAACTTCTGTATCCTATACCTATAAAACTTATTGGTATTATTAATGATTAATAAACTGATATGTACGTTTTTATCTTGTTTCATTTTTTTAACTGGCTGCCTAACATATACGTTGTTCGTGTATAACGCTCTGCTACCATTTAATAAAAACTTACTCGAGTTCCTTGAGTATTGCTCTTCGATCTCCCAGAATTGCTGAAGAGGTTTCACTTCTCACTATTTTGTTCATATCTGAATGCATCCAGTCTTTGATGAAAATACGATTCCCTGGCCAAAGGATATCGTATTTAGTGAATATTTCCTTACTTAATAATCGGGCCGAACATACGTTATATGCATAAATATAAGTTTCAAAATAAATTAATGTCTTGAAAAATTTGCTGTGTAATGTCGGCTTAGAATAGCACTACCCCATTTCTTCCGGTGAGTGTACGTAAGAGGCGACTAACGGTATTGGGGCTTTTAAGGGACTTTGGGCGATGCGGTTGGAGACCCATCACCAACAACCTCTATTTTACCATCCTTTCCCCACGCAACTTCCAAAAGTGGCTGAGGAATGTTATAATTCCCTAGCGCTGGCTACCCCTTCAAGGGATTTATAGCCGTGAGTATATGAATGTATGTATGTAATGTCTTGAAAAACCAAAACATTTAAGTAAAACGCGATACGTATTGATAAATCTATGTTTGTTGAAGACAATAATAATTTTCATGAAAGTTGAAACTATTAAATAAATCTCGGCAACCAGCAAAATGCGTGCTCAAACTATTTCATTAAAGTGATTATTACGTATAGGGGATTTAGTTGCGTGTTAGTATTACTTGCAATCGTACACCAAGAATGGTAAGGCGGATTAGGGCACGTCAGGCATGTATATTACTGAATCCGATGCGCTGTTCAAGCCACCGAATCCGAAGCCAATCAATGAATCATATAATGTTATCATAACCGACGCAATATTTAGATTTGCATTTTTACTATATTTAAATGAATGAATGAAAAGAAGTAAAGACAATGTTGAAAAATTTATTTATTAAGTTATACTACAATAATATTTATACAGTGTTAAGCTTGTCGTGACCAGAGGAATACAAAAGCTAGTGGACGTAAAGAACATATCATGAGTTAAACGAAACTATTTCTATCAATGAAAAATATCAACGTTGAAACATAATTTGGATGACACACATATTTCAGGGTGTTATTCTCGGACACGTTGGAACACAAAACAAAGTGTTATGTCATTTATGACTAGTCGGGTCATTTCAGCTGTGCAGTGTCCGTAAATTATTACCCACTAGAAAAACTTTAGTTCACAAAAGGTCCAATTGGTTCTGTATACGCAAATCTGTACTTGTAGTCCGACACACGCAACAAGCGTGTTTAAGATATTATCTAGAAACGTAAGACGTTTACGTTTACGAATCAGCATTTTTCTTTCGGTAACCAACATTACAATAGGGTACAAATCCTAGACGATAAACACATAAAGACCTTGCATATAAATTCCAATAAATCTTCTACGTAAAAATGCACATAATATAGCTACAGCACTTAAAAGAAGAGTCCTCTCATACGGCGGCCCATGCCTTGCCGGTCGTAGAGCACGTTAAACCTGTTCACTAGTTGGTTGATGGCGTTGCAGCCCTTGGTGATGGAGCCCAGGTACGTCATGAGGGCTACGTCGTTGCATTGCTGGAATTTAAAAGGCAATATTTAACGTTTTTGAATAAAATGTATGTATGAATGAATTGGACTATATACTTAAAAAAAAAAAAAAATGTATAACTATATTCGATCTGTAATGTTCTCTCTTTTTTTGTCGTGCATATATTACAAGTGAATGTTGTGTGCAGTTGTAACTGGAACTTAGACTAGGAATGTTCATGTTGTAATTAGATTTAATATATGTTTTTAGTTTAAGTTCTGTAATTGTACCTAAATAAATAAATAAATAAATACTGCCACTAGAGTTTCGTCACCTTTACTTGAACGATCTAGGAGCTCTTCACGTGAAGCGGGCAAGAAATTTCAAAAATAGTATTAGCGCGAAAAACAAAAATAATTCGTGTACATACTTGAATATCCTTAAAAAATTGCAAATGTTTGGCGCTAAGCACATATGTAAAATTCCTGCAGCACCTAAACCTTGATAGCTCAATGGAAACTAAACCGCTTCTGACGCAGGTGACATGAGTTCAAATTGTGTGTTCAATGTGTTATTTAACTTACTTAAATCATATGTGTCATTAATTAATCAAGGTTGACAACGGTGAGGGAAATCATCTCGAGGAAACCCACACGGGCAAGTTGTACTGAGACATGTGACAGTACATTCGTACGAAATATCGATAAGCCTATCCTCTATCACTTTGACGCACCAGGATGCAACTATGTTACATGGTGTTCAGCAGCCCCGGATCTAGGGGGGGGGAGCTGTCCAAATTCATAATTTACAGACGAATGGACAACTCATCATTTACTTAACTTTAATCTATACCTAGAGATACCTAGAGCGCGGAGTGAGATGTGCTGCGCGAACATTTATTATTCGCCAGGCGCGTAGGTATTTGATCGATTCGAGCAGATGTAGCTCGAAAATAGGAGCGAGATTTAAGGGTCGTTAAGAATTCTGCCAGGAACTTTACGTTTTTAAAAAGCAAGCTCCGCTTTTATTTGGTGATATAGAAAAGGTTAACTGTTTCTATCTCTTTCAGCAACATGATTTGCAGGATGCTTCTCCTAATATTTGTATTGCCCTGATAATTTACTCTACCCTTCCTACTACATCCGCAAGCTGCGAGCAAAGTTTTAGCAAGCTAAAACTAATTAAAAATTATTTGCGATCTTCTATGATCCAGGAACGCTTATCGAGTCTTGCATTCTTAGCGATAGAAAATCGAATTGCACACGAGTTACATTATGACGAGGCCATAGATTTATTAGCTAAACAAAAAGCTTGAAGAGTTCAATTGTAATTTCAATTCACAAATGCAATAATTTATTATTATATATTATTATTTATACATATTTTTATTTTAAATCCTATCCTGTGCCAGTATAAAATATATATCCTACACGTTCATATATTTGTAAGTAAATAGGCTTAACACGAAAAGCACAGCGATTGATGCATATAAGTCAAATCAAGATTAGCCAAGTCTCTCCCTATTTTCAAGAACATAGTAAAAAAACACTTCCTCTCCGAAACACTATAATATTATTAGTGTTGCACACAAAAGTTTATATATTCTATTATATATGTCGTAAAATGTATATATGTATTTTATTTAAAAATCTTTATATATATTGCATATGTATTGTATTTATTGAATATTATTTATTTTATGGAATACTATATGTAAGTACGATGAGGGAAAACATCGTGAGGAAACCCACATGGCTGAGTTGTACTTAGTCATGTGACAGTGTATTCGTACAAAACGGCGATAGGCCTGCCCCCTATCACGTGAGTACACTGTCCATGCAAAACGTGGGTACTCTGAACACCAGGTGACAAAGTCACGTGATGTTCAGAAGTATTAGTACCTCTGCCAACCCCTTCGGGGATATTCGGCGTGAACGTTTATGTATGTTTATGTTATGTTATGTTACTATATGTAAGTGTGTTAGAACTTAATAAATATTTAGTAATATTTAAAATAGATAGATAATAGTTTGACGAATAATTTTAGTTTTTAAGCTAATCAGTTTAATTTATTGGACATCTACCGTCCATGTTTTTAATCCAGCAAATCTTTCCATTCATGGGTTGTCTGGAAGAGATCGCTCTTAGTGATAAGACCGCCAGTTGTACTTTGGCTTTTGAACCGATCTTTTTTTTTGTAATTGTTGTTTTTTTGTGATGTACAATAAAGAGTTTTTATTATTTATTTATTATTATTATAAATGAGCGGGGGCGCCATTTTTCAGTTGCTGTCCCGCCTAAAAAAATGAAGGCACGGAGCTGGCGTTCAGGAGTATTAGTTTTTCTGCTACCCCTTTGAAATTTAGTTGGGTTTACAATATTTTTCATGTGCAAGCGGTAAAGCGAGGCGAGTATTCACTATCTTTGTCCTTCTGATTTCTCTGTCAACAATAGTTTTACCCTTTTATTACATTCCTTGCAGATGGTACATCATGTACACCAATATTTCATGTAGTTATGATACTAACACAAGGAAACAAATTATAAATTAATACAAGTTACAGTCGTACTACAACATACGTTAGGGCTTGCGATGCAAAGCGACTATCATTCTATATGCACTGCGACTATATTATTTTTACTAGGATCTATTTTCAAAGGACTTTTCACAGCAATACTAAAAATATTTTATTCTGTATTTTCCTTTACTCAGTATAAGGTGTACACACACAACCGAAGACTATAAGATAAAATTCCTTTACTCACATTATAGGAGTGCGTGCGGAACTGCAGCGAAGTAAGTAGCGGCAGTCTATGTGCTAAACATAGAAATATAATTACTATAGAACACGCATTTGCGAGACTCCCGCTTGTGCACAGTGTCGGCGGGTGTGCTATAGCTACTTACGTATATTTATATTGATAAATAAGGATGGGTAATTGTTAAACATTATCAATCTGTGCAACATCGATTTTTTATCAAAGAAGAGAATCGATACTTTATATAATGATTCCAAAATTCGACCAAGGGGAGAACCCTCGAATTTTACGATTGTTATTATGTTTTTAGTGTCGGCTTACAATAGCACTTCCCCGTTTCTTCCGGTGGGTGTACGTAAGAGGGGTTTAACTGTATCGGGGCTTTAACGGAATTTTTGGGCGATGCTGTTGGAGACCTATCACCAACAACCTTTATTTACCATCGTTTCCCCACTCAACTTTCCAAAAGTGGCTAAGGAATTTCTAATAATTTCAAATTCCTTAGCTCTGGCTACTCCTTTTAGGGTATATATAGTATATGTATAGTAGACATGAGTATATGTTTGGTGGATATTTTTTGGTGAATGGCTTCTGTATGTATTGTCCAGCAGAGGACATTGAAAATTATTATGTGCAGGAAATATATTAAAAAAACAGCAGTTATTTAAATAAATATATAATTGTAAATAAAACTTGTTTTTTTTTTTTAATTATCAGTACTATGTAACAGTCTCTCACTTCTCATAGCCCCTATATGTCCCAATCAAGGGGCTCGATCTTACTCTATAGGGTGATTTGGCAATAGTCCACCACGCTAGCCCAGTGCGGGTTGGCAGACTAAC
Organism: Bedellia somnulentella; assembly: GCA_963576735.1. NCBI lineage: Eukaryota > Metazoa > Arthropoda > Insecta > Lepidoptera > Bedelliidae > Bedellia > Bedellia somnulentella. The sequence continues at coordinate 13,510,934 of OY755172.1, read as the reverse complement.
GACTTCTACCATGATAATAGCCGACATACCGTGGCCTCCAGCCGTGACGAGCCAGCATCAAATTTATTAATCATACCACGACACCATTCCACCCGGGCCTGTTTCTGTACCTCGGTGAGGTTGTGTGGCACCCAGCGTGAAACTATCCTCCTCACGTGAAGATGTTCGTGTAAAATCTCATGAACGCTTCCCGATCCAATCTGCATAATGTGTTGAATCTCTAGATACGTTATTCGCCTATTGTCATAAATTAATTTTTTCAATCTTCAAAGGAATCTGGAAAGTGCAATGAACATAACCTGCTCCAGATGTTAGTTTCCGAATTAATATTTTGGTGAACAGCATCGATCCACTTTTTAATTATTTTGGTATCCTTTGGAAAACTGAAATTAGAATTTATAACATCTTATTGTGAGTAACTAATTAAAAGATCGCTGATAAAATTAAAGCCAATTCTCTAAAAGAAACATTTCACTTAATACAAGTAAAGGCGTGCGAATATAATTCGTTAATTAATACAACCCTATTGTAGCCCAAAGAGTAAATGGTAAGACATAAGTGTATAAAAATATACATTTAATGTGTTTATTTTTTCTTTGGTATTCAAGTTACGTCTCTATTGAGCTCTTACAAAAAAACATATATAATTATTCCAGAAATCATTACTCAATTTTCAAATAGCAAAGTCACATACTCATAACCATATTGATTTTTAGATGTATTAAACAATTACCAAAAAATATATATTTATTATTAACCGATTGTATCGAACGATTAATGGATCGACAATTGAAACATCCTAATGAAGGTACCCCATCTCTAAATCGTTATGCGTGTGTGCGTGCGTCAAACTTGTCATTCGTAAGAATGATAGATTTCGTCCCCCAACGCCTCCTTCAACCCCGCGAATATAAAATTTTATCACGTAAATTATTAAATAAAACTTACTTACTTGTGAAAAGTCACATTTGATTTTTGTTTGGTGTGTTTTCGCGTATCACTTTTACACGTTTTAACTGCGCATTTCACCCTTTTTATTGTAAAAAACAAATAAAAACTTCTGACAAACACTCCTCTAACGCTTTCGATTTGCACTTTTTGACAACTGTTGCGGTTGGCGCTAGATTTGATTTCATGTTCTCATGTGCTCTCAATGTTCACATGTGCATTTGCTCGCTCTATAGTAATTATATTTCTATGGTGCTAAAGCTCTAGCCTCCCGTAGGAGTGCGGGACGCGGGGGCAGCGTGCCGTCGCGCATGGCGGTCACAGTAGCAAGGACGCAACGCAATAATATCCTTACTCTCAAATTTGATCTTAACGACTAGGTCTATAAACTTAAAATTCCTTTACTCACATTATAAAAGTGCGTGCGGAACTGCAGCGAAGTAAGCAGCGGCAGTCTATGTGCTAAAGCTCTAGCCTCCCGCAGCAGGGCGGGGCGCGGGGGCAGCGTGCCGTCGCGCATGGCAGTCACGGTAGCCAGGACGCAGCGTACGCGGGACACCAGCATCTTAATGGCCGAGCGCTGGGCGGTTAGGTGTTCCGCCACTGTGGGATGGAATGGAGAATTATTTTTGCACTTTACTTATTAAACAGTAGGATACTATATATATATATATATATATATATATATATATATACGATATATGAGCGACATGATAGTCCAGTGGGTAGAACACCCGCCCGAAAAACAGAAGGGCGTGAGTTCCAATCCTGGGACGGGCCTACACCAATTTGTCTTTTCTAAAGTCATATGTGTGGTTAATTTATCATGGTTGCTAACGGTGAGGGAAAACATCGTGAGGAAACCCACATGGCTGAGTTATACTTAGTCATGTGACAGTGTATTCGTACAAAACGGCGATAGGCCTGCCCCCTATCACGTGAGTACACTGTCTAAGCAAAACGTGGGTACCTTCTCTGGAAACTAGATGGCGCTTGCCATGTGAGTTCAGGAGTATTGGTACCTCTGCCAACCCCTTCGGGGATAAACGGCGTGAACGTTTATGTTATGTTATGTTATGTTATATACGATATAGATTAATAGTAAAGACAGAACATTTTATGAAAATATGTCATAAAGGGCGATTTCGGGGTCGTGATCCCAACCATTTTTTTCTGACTCAGTAAATGATTGCGATGCTACCTGTATTTATTTTAATTGAAACAAAAATGATTCGTTATTTACTTATTTTTATTTACTGACTCTAAATGCATGGTCACCTTACTTTTTATATTACACCTTTTTAGAAAACAAACTCTTTGTTAGAATACTTCATAATTTATGAGTAATACTGTGACAACACGTCAAAGTCAATAAACGATAACAATAAATAATAACGAAACAAAGATTTAAAATAAAATAAATTAATTATGCCTCCGCCGTTATTCGTCTTTTCCTTCTAAATACGACAAAGTAATCGACGTAATCGCAGTAGGCATCGAAGAAATTTCTTATCTGTCTATCAATATCGTCATATCAATTGCAACTACTGCAACGATTGTTATGTCCATGCACTTGACAAAACAATTCTTGGGAAATAGTAGGGTGACCATGATCTCGAATAGTCGCAGTTTTTTTTTGTAAACTTAAATAAGTCGCTGGTGTACTGTTAGTCCTAACCTATCGTGATGCTTAAGAGGAAGTAAGATAAATGCTTCTTTCTTGCTCCACGACCCCGTAATCACCCTGTATATATATATATATATCCCAACTCATTATATATATAATGAGTTGGAATGGCCAGCTCAATATCTTATCTCAACTCAGCCATTAGACTTTAAGTGTCTTCTGACGACAATATATACCCGAAATGCTCTTTTGATACGCGCTTGTCGTGAGTGCAATTAAGTTCATAATGACATATACATGTTCAACACCAGCACTTCAAGCGTTATGTAACACTAACTATTAATTACGCATCCCGAGACAGCTCTTAATAGAGACATACATTTTTTGGAAGTTAAAAAATTTATTGTTTCTCTTGTTTATTTTTAATGGGCAAATATTTAACACGGCAACTGAAGTCCTTTTTAGGCAACTTTCTATTAAGTCACAAAAAACTAACTTTGCAGTGATTAAATCTTAGCAACTATTAAACTATACAAGCAACAAAATGCTAGGATCAATAAACTAAAAAAACGGCTGCTACTGTAACCTTACAGTATTTATATCAAATATATCAAGCGGGATCAGTGTAAAACTGGTTAAGGTATTATAAAACCTAATGTGGCGACTAATTTTTCCGAGGGGATATCATACATTCTTCACTGGCAACTATTGGATTACATTATAAAAATACACATCTGGCAGCGATTTTAGATAGCTTTAAAACTGAAAATGGGTATTATAATATAACAATGTATTTGGATATTAGAATATTGTTTGCAGATTCGTAAATTCTTGAAAAGGCGACAAATGCGCTCGTGTGTCTGAGCAGTGCGGATGCTGTGGAGCGGGGGGTTGAGCGCGTTTCTAGCCAATGGGCAGATGCAATTAAGTTAGAGAAGGAAAACAGAGGGGGGCTCGGAGGGCAAAGCCCCGCGCATTAAAAAACAATTAATCACCACAATTGTATTTGTGCTAGGTTAGGTTAGGGTTAGCTTGTGTCCCTTGGAGCGGAAATAGGTACCCCGTGAAGCGGGGTGACGTCGACACGCTGTTAGGTTAGGTTAAGTTGTAACTACATATTAAAACTAAGGTTCGTAGGTAATCATATTATACAATTATTTACTCAAAATTTTAAACATTAAAATCAAAATAATGGAAAAAACGTTCAGAATAAGTATATAAAACGCAGATTATACATAGGCAACTCTAGTTACTCAAAGTAGGTAGGTTCATTTAAAAGAGGGAAGGTTAATAAAATAGACCAAGAATAGTTTTATAGCATGTCACAATTTGGTTAATTTAGATCCCTACAAATGTAGCCAAAAGTATTTTTTAAGATCTTGTTTATATTTATTTCAGTCCTTGGTCATATTTATAGACAACCCCATTTTAGAATTTATGAAATCCTATTTTAACTTTTTTATCCGCCAACAATTTGTCGTATTAGAAGAAATTCAATTGCCACAAAGGAAAATCACTGCCAGATAAAATTTAAATAAAACCTCAAAACTCATTAAAAAGCCGCCGCTTTCTAGTTAAGATCTACCTCTAATTAGTCGCCAAAGTAGATTATTTACTATCCATTTTCAGTTTTTTTACGACCCGGAATGGTATCAATTTGTCGCCGCGTTAAATACATGCCTTTTTAATGAACATATTTTCTGATTATGATAGTTTTAGCTCGTAGAGTGCTTTAATTTCCTTCATTTTATAAACTATTGGGTAGGACTTTTTATATGCATTGATGTAGTTTATTCTGGCATATTTATTATTTAGGTGTAAGTCTTTCATAAAAAAAAATAAAAAAATAAAATAAAAACTTAGTGACATTATTTTAGTTTTCAGACATAAAACTATAAACTGATTCTTATTTTCATCTTTTTACAAGTAACCTATGTTTCTCACCTAGACTGTTAAGTGCCCCTTCTCCAGAGGAGACTCTGGCAACATGATCCACTCCAATCCGTTCAGCCTCTTCAGCAGCCAGTGTATATGTGAGTGGAGCCAACAACATGGTGGCTCGGCCATTTACCACATCAATAACGGATTCATATAGAGTGACTGGTAGTTGCTAAAAAAGTTTTATCATAGTTAGGATATAATTATAGTAAAAACTTGCGCAAGAATTGAGCTAAATAATTCATATTTGTTGGAAATTTGATAATTATGATTTTAAGTTATTGTTGGAACATAAACCAACACTGTTGGAGAAAAGATATCAAGCCTCAACATATTAAATAGTGTCAAGTTGTTTTTATAATTATGCATTATAGTTTAACTGAAATTATAATTAATGAAACTTACATCTCCTTTTCTGCCTGCAGGGTTCAACATCAGCATAACTGGACACTCATTTATATCACAAATTTGTCTGTGCACTGCAATGTCTCTTTCAGTAGGGGCTTCTCCAGTGGTGTACCATCCCAAGAAATCCATATCAGAAAATACTTGCTTGACTAAAAATAAAAAATAAAATTCAGTTACAGAATTGCATCTCCAATACATTAAAAAGATTAAGGCTGACTTTCAAATAAATAAGTTACCAGATAAATTCTCCACATCATTGATAAAATTTATAATAAACTTATCTATACATTGATACTGGAAGCCAAAGTTTTCACCACCTTTATAGAAAAATTGTGTACAGAGGAGTATGCAAATTTGCTCACATTTAGTTTGAATACAGAAGGAATCTAATGGCTATTTTAAAATAAATTATGCATATAATAAATATAAAATTGTAGCCTCTTTCAACCTATGTAAAAATATCAGGTATATCTTGGGAGCTGTGTGCATAGACCCCATCCTTTTGATGGTTAAACTTCACAACATTAAAAACAAAAAAACATTAATCAAGAGAAAAACTGTACACATATCTGCAAGAACTTCTTTGCTCTCAATGTTTGTTTATGATATGCCCAAATCTCAAAAAAAATATCTCTCTTTTCTTCTCTTTTTCTTTTCAAATCTTAAGGTCTTCTTTTATGATATGAGAGATAGACCTAAAGAAAACTTTATTGTCTCTAAGAATTAGGTTCTGCTTACTCTCTGTAATTCTTAGAAAGCTTTGATAGCTACTGGTAGCAGCTATCTCATTGCAATGCTTGATGGTCCATTAAATAAATAAAAATTACATACTATTTTATATTATTAGAATGTTGATAATATCACTTGCGACTCTATGGCCACCCACATCCATGTTTATAAAATATATAGAAATAAATCAAAAACTTACATTGCTCCTCTTTTAAATTGTAATAGTCCCTATCAATTATGACATCACCATCAATCACACTAAAAACTAATTCAAAAGAGTTCATCACTTCTATGTTACGGCCTTTCTGCTTCCCTATCAAAGCACCAACCACTGAAAAAAAAAATTTGAACATTATTTTTCAAAAAATGTGTAGTGTCGGCTTAGAATAGCACTACCCCATTTCTTCCGGTGGGTGTACGTAAAAGGCGACTAACGGTATCAGGGCTTTTAAGGGATTTTTGGGCGATGCGGTTGGAGACCCATCACCAACAACCTTTATCTCGCCATCTTTACCCCACTCAACTTTCCAAAAGTGGCTGAGGAATCTTTAATTCTTTAGCTCTGGCTACCCCTTCTTGGGATTTATAGCCGTGAGTATATGTATGTATGTATGTATTTTTCAAAAAAAGAAGTTTTTTTGCATAATTAGCAAAAACAAGTATTTTACAGAATGGAGAAGAAAACATACAACAAAGAGATACTAGCAGCATTCTTACCCATAGGGGTTGGTAGACTACTTTTGCTAACATCTTGAGCTTCATTTACATTCATCAATCTTTTCATGCATGCCTTCGCCTTCACACTTTTGATGTATGTTAATCAAATGAATTTAAAACTGTATATTTGTAATGATATTAACAAGAACAGAATTGAATTGTCCCTTTAGATTTATATTATCTGGCTCTATTAGGGCCTGGCTTATCTATCTAACATTTACATGATGATTTAATTCTAATTGTGCTAATGAAAAAGAACATAACTCTTAACAATAACCTTCCCACAATTCAAAATCCTTAAGTACCTAAGTAATCATATAAATCCTATAATTTTGGACGTACCTGTCTGTGGAGAGCCTTCTTGAGCTTTTAATCGAGTCCAATGCTCTGATACATTCATAATAACAAGGGGGTGAAGGGATACAGTGACTGACCCAGCGGTTGCTGTTGTTACAACAGTTTTGTTGCCGCCTGGAGTAGCTGGTGCCGGCGAAGACGGATTAGGATCTACAGCTGGCCCTGATGATGCACTCTCAACTTCTACTTCCATTTCAAAATCTATTCTGTCTGCACTGGACATACTGCTCTATAACTTTACACGAAATGAATACCACCTAAACCAAATTAGAGCTTATAGTTTGGAATATCCTACAGCAAAAAAATCGGTAATAAAGAGCTACTTGACTCCTAGAAATAGAGTTTATTTAAAAGTGATGATGTTCACAACAATTGAAAAATAAATAATATTTAATTAAATGTATAATTGTATATATTGAGTTATTGACATTGACATTCACAATAATTCACATTCATAGGTTATATTTTTTATTTTTATCAATTACATTTTTGTCAAACATTCAAATCCATCCCTCTATCCAAGTTGGCCTAATGGATGGGAATGGGAAGCGGTGTTGTTATCCAAATCAATATAAAATTTGCAATCAAGTAAAGTGTAACGTCAAAAATTTTATCACTATCCACAAAGCTTTTGATTATTTACACATTTGAACTAACGCACTAATTCCCATTGATGCCATTGGGGTAAGCATATTCGATATATAACCAAACACACCGATCGTCACTTTGTGTTTGTGCTACTCGTACTCGTACCTAAGTGATGTGCCGTGTCTGCTGTGTGAGTGATTGATTCACAATTCGACATCAATCCTGTAAACTGTGCATCAATCAAACAAATCGAAAGGAAACAACCAGTGTGACCATTTGTGGCAGATTTCTGCCATTTTGGCAGATTTGGACCCAAAATTTAAGCTGTGGCATATTATGCTGACGATTTCAAAATGTGGCAGATTTTGGCAGATATCAAAGGTTTTAATAAGATCATGCTAATTTTAAATAAAATTGCATGAAAATAAACAAAAAATAATTTAAGTAAGGTAATTAGTAAATATTTACTAGAAATTTAATTCCAAATCTGGCAACCTTTGTTTCTGTTCCTACGTATTTGTTGATGCCCAGCCCAGATTACACGAGGATTTCCCGCTTGATCTGTTGATACATAGATATTGTCATTTTATTATGGGCTCATAGTATTCAAATGGTTATACCCTTTCTTGATTGGGTTCTCGATTATCTTTGTATTGTTTTTACTTTATTTCATCCTCTTACGGAGATAAGCGCGGTTGTGAAGTGCAGTTCTGGAATATAGGAACACGGAGACTGCGCCTCCTTTAAACCAAGAAAGGAAATCCTAAAAAGTATGTCGGTAAAATCCATGTACAAAGAAAATGAAGACGATAATTTTGAAGCCAATGTTGTTTAGGTGTATGGTTTTTCTCTAAGGTTAAAGTAGTCAATTAAAAAATATCAAAATACGTTGTATTTTTATGTTGGCATATTTTTGGCATTTTGTAACGTCGAGGGTGGCAGATTCTGGCAGATTTTTGGGTCCGTGTGTGGCAGATTAGCTATTTCTGAGATGGTCACACTGGAAACAACTAATTGCATCTCTCTATTCTAATCAATTCTATTCTATGATCAGTTCGAAATCGAAACAAATTTCCAAAAAATAGGTTGTGTAGTGTGTACACTTTTAAATTAAAACTTTTATTGGTGTATTTGAATCAAGCTTTAAAAGAACTACATTTGTCTTATCTCTCGGCTTCACCACGTTCCCGAATGTCAAGATTGGGCATTACAATCACAACGTAGCTACCTACGGCAGGTTAGACATTATCAAATTATTTGTAGCTAGTGCGATATGGCATTAAAAGCTGCTCTAGGTGGAGCTAAAGTTGTAAAAGACATCACGCCACTGTACTACAGGATATTGTCTCGATTTCCGCAGAATTTAGCGTTCTGTTTTGCTTATGGCTCAGCTGTTAAACCACAGCTAGGCAATGCCAAAAAACAGAACATGATTGACTTAATATTTTGCGTCGAGAATTCTCATCGATGGCATGGTGCTAATATTGATATGAATGCTCACCATTATTCGGGACTTAAATATTTTGGAAAAGGTTTTGTTGCTCGATTACAAGAAAATTGGGGAGCAAAAGTTTATTTTAATACACTGGTGGATCTCAAGGAGGAAAATGTGATGATTAAATATGGTGTTATTTCTCAAAAAGATTTGATAAGTGATCTTCTGGACTGGAGTGACTTGTATGTTGCGGGCAGGCTGCACAAACCTGTAGAGATTATCAAGCAGACTAATAGTCCCCAATTACAGAATGCACTGAACTCCAACTTGCGCTCTGCAGTAAGTGCTACACTGCTGATCCTACCTGAGGTGTTTTCTGAATATGATTTCTATTTTACTATATCTAACTTGAGCTATGCTGGTGATTTTAGAATGACCTTTGGTGAAAACAAGAACAAAGTCAGAAACATTGTACAACCACAATTATTACATTTTCGTGAGCTTTATCAGCCAATCCTGCAACATTTTCATGCTTTTGTAGATTTCTCTGCTGGGGAAGGTCAATGTCATCAAGACTGTAGTCCCGAAACTAAGTTGCATCATTTAACACAGTTGCCCATGGTTCCCCAGCAAAAAATAGTTAAATTCTGGAACCATGGAGGTGTTCAGCAAGATATGGAAGATGTTATGCGTGCACTTGCATATGATATTGACTGTGACATTGTAATTCAGCAAATTTTAAAAGACATTGTCTGGCAGTCCAGTGTGCGACAATCATTAAAAGGAATACTCACTGCTGGATTTATGAAATCAGTGAAATATAGTGCTAGAAAAATATCAAAAATGTTGGAAAGCACAAAATAATATTTGTTGTTTTAAATAGTTATTATAAAATAAATTTAAAATAAATTGTTTTACTTGTTTTACTGATACCTTTTATTATTGCTTTTAGGTTTAAATAACATGATTTCTGATGAATCAAGCAGTGAATCTGAAACTGGGCGTTTCAAATCTGGAAGAAGTGAGAGACAGCAAGACAGTGCTTTTGACAAATCATCATGTCTTGTAAGGCCTCAAGACCGTTTTCATCAAGAGTCTGACAGAAGAAGGCAGGATAGAGATAGTAATAGAGAAGTTAGAAGTCATCATAGGTCAAGACATTCGCCTGTTAGAAGACATTCAAGAGAAAGAAGTTCAGGCAGAAATAGACATGCCCATGATAGATCAAAAAGAAGAAGTAGAGATAGGAGAGAAAGGTCTAGGTCGAGAACATCAAAAACAAAAGATTCAGGACATTCTAAATCTGCATCTCAGAAAACCCATGCTGTGAAAAATATTGATATTGTAGAGAAACCGAGGAAAAGTGAGAACAATATCAAGCATGAAACATCACCTTCAAGAGAAAAGAGATCCTTATCAAGAAGCAAGACATCATCAAGAGGAAATATATCTCCAATAAGAATAAACCATTCAAAGGCTGTACAGAGGAGGTCACCAGTAAGACGGAGGTCGCCATCTAATTCAAAGAGGTCCCCTCAAGAGAATAAAAGATCAATATCTAAGGATAGAAAGTCCTCATTGACAGAAAATAGGTCTTTATCTAGTGGAAAGAGATCCCCACTAAGAGAAAAAAGATCAATATCTGATGTAAAAAAGTCCCCAGGCAGAGGCAAAAGATCACCACATAAAGCAAAAACGTCGCCCCATGTAAGTAGCCATCATGCAACTTCTGTTGTTTTGAAACCTCAACAAACTGAAACAAATAGTAAACCAAGGAGTCCAATTCGAAGAGAACCTGGTGCTAGTGATCTATCAGATGACGAAGTTCAACTTGGTTCTTATTACAGCATGGTGCCAGCTATTATAAAGCCAAAAGTTGTATCAGATGAATCAACAGAAATAGATTCCTCTGATGATGAAAGACTGAGAGCAAAATTATTGAATTTAGAGAAAGAACTAAAAAAAACTCAGAAAAGAAAGCACAAAAAGAAACATAAGTCTAAAAGTTCCAAAGATAGACATAAAAGTGATAGAAACAAAGATAACACACCATCAGTGGAAGTGACCAGTACAACAGATATTGAAGAACGCAAATATCATGACTCTAGCAAAGACTCAGATGTTGTTGAGGTCACCTCAACTCAAAAATCTCAAACAAAAGGTAGCAGTGAAGAAGGGGAAATATCAAGTGAAGACTCAATTTGTATTGATCAGAATGATTTGCGACATAAGTTAAAGAAGTCTGGTCCTAAACTTACCTCTTCAGATGGATCAATTAATGTATGTGGACCTGCCCTGCCGCCACATTTGGTGAATAAAAAGGATGATGATTTAGTAGTATTAGAGGGTCCTTCTTTGCCTCCAAAATTGAAAGATTCAAATAAATCTATAGGTAAGCCTTTTTTAATAGAAAAAAATCATTAACGTATAACTGATCATTATTATATTTCTTGTGCTTGAATTACAGGACCATATATACCAGACAACCTGAGAAAAACCCTAGCTGAAACTAAAAATGAAGATGTGACTTTTGTAAGTTCTGAGGAAGACGATGGAATAGGTCCATTGCCTGCAGGAGCAGAACAGAAGTGGACCAAAGCTCATGAGTTGTTAGAAGAACGTGCCTTGAATATAAAAATTAAACAATTAGATGGCCAAAACTCACAAGATAAAGAAATTAAGGCGCGTGAAAAGTGGATGTTGGAATTGCCTGAGGGAAAAGCTAAAATAATAGGATTAGAAGCGCGCTCCTTCAGGGCAAAAGAGGGCCCAGACATGTCTGATCGGTAAATATTAAAATAATTACATAGCTGTAGCAGATCTTTTTCATAATTTGTATTTATTGTGTTCTCTCTATTCTCTTCAAAAAAAGCATGGTTTAGTTTGCACAAACAACTTTGAGTGGCTTCCTTGTTAAAAGCCAAATAGATTCAGCTTAGAATAAATAGTCCCATATAGCGACTCAAGGCTTTTAGTAACGTCAAAAAGATTGCGTGAAAACACCAACTTCATGGCAACAACATGGCATGTTTATTTGACGAATTAATTGATTATTAGCCAATTAAATTATTCCCGGTACTTACTAAATTTAATGTGTTGTAATTTATGATCTATTTGACACTCTATTCACAATTGAATTCTATCCAGGTCTAGTTGGACAGATACTCCAGAGCAGAAAGCACTCAAATCAGCTGGGTTGGTTGCGCCTAAGGAAGCTTCCACCGAAGAGTTACGAAGAGAAGCGCAATCTAAATTCTTGGCAGAGCGTGATGAACAGCAAGAGAAAGATGTCAAGTGAGTTTTTTTAATTTGATCTTAGTAACTGTTTTTATTTAGAGGGGGTATATTTTTATATATTTTTTTGCTGTTGTTTAAGTAGTTAACATTTTATTATATTAAGGGATTTTTCCCCTGAGTATCATAAAGTAAATTTTGATGAGCTTTCGATTTACATAAATATAAATTTATATACAGTTCTCCTAATTAATAATGCGCATAGAAATCTTCGTCACTATTCGGCAACGATCGTGTTCCCCGAGCGTCGGGAGGCGATATGTATATAGAGCGGGAATTTGATTCGATGATTTCAGAAGGGCAAGCACGAGCGCTATTTTATCGACACGATAACGGTTAGAATGAGATGGCAGTATACGATACTAAGTAAGTGCGTAAGAGATGGCTGCTTTATCCCACGCGATAACTAGTTTAAACACGGCTCGTACTAGCCGGGCAGGTCGATCTTCGAGATGTTCGATAAGTCCAAAATGCGAGGATATCCACACGGTTGCGAATATGCTACAATCTTTGTTGGATTGATTTACTTCGAAAATTGTATAGTACTTTTAAAACCTTGTCCTTGATGTTTTGAACCATCGTGCAAAATTTGGCTGTGATCGGATCAATCGTTTAGGAGGAGTTCTGTGACAAGCCTAATACAAAAGTCGGGGGTAAATGGAGCTTCGCTCGCTCCAATAAAGTTAAAATTAAATTCACATTTGAAAACAAACCCAAGAGGGGCGTATGATAGCAGCTCTATATAATTCCACACAGAGAAAACACGTGCGGTCACCAACAATATGTAAAGAAAGACGATTGACATTGTCGGACCTTTGACAGCCCGGCGACAGCCACCGCCCGCCCGAATTGTTTTCGTTTGAGAACACATGATATTGACTCGTATTACTTTAAGACAAGTTGCAAAATGCAAGTGCATCGTTTAGGGCGCTTACAATTCAATTATTCGGGTTTTTCCGGATTACGAGAATTACCGAAGATCTGCATGCGCATTATTAATTTTGGAGAACTGTACTCATGCTATAATCCCAAAAAAAAACCTGTTTTCTTTTTCTAGTTAAAGTAAAGAAAAATATCAGTAAATCAGCAATGCTATAAATGAACCTGTAGTGGATAATAAACATTTAAAGCTGATGGTAATACTTTACGAGTAACTAAAAAAGTTTACTCTATTTTGGCAGATCTTTTAAAATACAGTGTGTTCTTACAAAATGGCATAAGGCCTGTCCCTTATCACTTCGGGGATCTACGGCGTGAATGTTAAGTTTGAGTTTATTTGAGTCTTCTCATCAAATTCCGTATGTTAAGTTTGATAAAGTAGTGCTGATTAGAAAACGATTTCAAAGTTTTGTTTAAATTAATTCCACAATATTAATTAAAGTCTCGCTTTAAAAATCGTTATTTTAATAATAAACTACAAAATAATTTGACCTTTAATCTTCGTACAAGGGCATTCGTCATGGTGTAATCGATTTGCACCTATCATTTCGATAAAATCAAATGTCAATGTCTTTTCTATATTATTCTACCTGTAGTCTATTTCGCACTTTTAGTGTCAGCGTGCTTACAACGACTAATTCATACGAAATTCATATATGAAATATTATTTCATAATTAGCTGTGTAGTGTCGGCTTAGAATAGCATTAACCCGTTTCTTACCGTGGTGTACGTAAGGGATGACTAAGGGCGTTGAAGCTTTTAATAAATTTTTGGGCGATGCTGTTAGTGACCCATCACCAACAACCTTAGTTTACCATCTTTCTTCCAAAAGTGACTGAGGAATTTCTAATTCCTTAGCTCTGCCTACCCCTTCTAGGGTTTTATAGCCGTGAGTATATGTATGTATATTTCGTAATTACGACACTATTTTGAGCTCTTTGTACAATAATAAAGTCGCCTGGTATACTATAGGTGACGTCACAACTCCTTCTCTAACTTAGAAATATTGCAAAACAACCAACCAATATTCACGTAAAATGGTCCTAAACACGTATTAAGTAAAGAAATTACCAATTCAATATATCAACCCGATCAAATTGATAGGGATATACAAATACTAGAAAAGTAACTATTACTTTTTTACTACAGTCTTTGAAACTCTCATGTTTTTCTTATGCTTGTGTATAAAAACTTTTTCTGTATATGCATAAATACTAATTGTACATACATTCATATCATAGTAATGTCGTAATACTTCCGGCAATAGATCTTAAAAAAGGATAGCCAAAGCTTTAAAATTTCTCATTTTCGTGAATTCCTCAGCCACTTTAAGATAGGATAGCCGCATCGCTAAAAATGAGCTATGTGACTTTATTTACAAATCTATTTCAATTTATTCAGCAGGTAGTATGGAACTTATTAATTATTCTTTTTTCACTTCCATTGGCCTTAAAGGACCATGGGTCAAATTGGGCTCAGTGTCCAACAGAGTTATAGCATATGCCGTTGTGAAGGATTTTGTTTGTACTAAAATTGTTACTATGGGCACCACCTTCAATTCCATTGCAGAAAAAAGATATGCACCTAAATAGGTTTTTCAGAAAAAGACAATTGTTAGGAGTCGTAAAACTTATTGAAACAATATACTCATTCTTAAAATGCTTAAAATAGTGGTAAACAATAGATGCGCCTGCGCCCGTGTGATTTACAACACTCTCCATCCCTTTCACACCTCCCGGACGCCTGCGCGGGCGCCCGTCTTCTCTCAATCAGTCGACTCGTGATTCTCACGTTGTTAGCTGTGTTTCCGTGTATCCTCTCTTGTTCTGTGATTTACCGACCCTAGCTTGTTGTTTTGGACTCTGTTTATGCTTACGTATTGGTGCGCTTGGTGATTTTTTTTATTATATTAAACCTGTTAACTTTACCTGGACTGTTTATGGACACTGATTTACCTACCTGTTTTTGCAATGGCTACCGAAGGACGGCGTTGTGTGTTGTGCCCACGTTCTGTTTTGCGACAACGGCGGCATATTTTAGATGAACACTTACCAGAAAGACAACCCCGGCATGCAGAATATATTCAACAAAATGCGCTCACCGAGGTAAGTGTACGCATTTCCTGTATACGGCACATATACCTGTTATAAATCTGTGTTTAAAATGTCTGTCATTCTATCTGCTCATATTTTGAGAACTACTGAACCAATCTTAATACAGTTTGTTTCATTAATACATAATTATAGGCTACTTACCATCACGCTAAGTTATCGAAGGGGAAAGCATAGAGGTTAAATATGAGAGAGGTCAGGGAAAAACGGCCGTTTAATTAGAAATCCCATTCGCTATAAAAGTGGGACCTAAAAAATCCGACTTTTACGTGACCTGTGCTGCGGGCACAGCTATAGGCTATAAAAATCCCAAGGGAATGATCATCAAGTCCACGCGGACGGAGTCGCGGGCAAAAGCTAGTCAAAAATAAACCCAAAAGTATGCCGCAGAAAGTATTTTATTTATTGAATGTTATTTTCAAATAGTCTTTACTTTTTTTTAGGTTGCGTTTAATAACATCCAAGCCACATGCCATCGGTGTTGGCAAGTAGTGCAAAATGCAGTTCGACAACAAGAACCAGTAATGCCACTACAGGATGTCCAACCACAAGAACCGCAAGGCCCACAAGAACCACAAGGCCCACAAGAACCGCAAGGCCCACAAGAACCGCTAGGCCCACAAGAACCGCTAGGCCCACAAGAACCGCAAGGCCCACAAGAACCGCTAGGCCCACAAGAACCGCAAGGCCTACAAGCACCGCAAGGCCCACAAGAGCCGGGAATACCACCACAAGCAGAAGATCTACAACAAGTCGTTATTCCTGATTATATGAGAGCGCCCAATGTTGCTTACCGTTGTATTTTTAATGGCTGCCCTAACGCAGAACGTCTTAGAATCCCAGTTACGATTAAAGTACATATTCTTTGTGAGCACCGCTTATACATACCTGAAAGTGCAAGAGTTTGCCAAGAACATCTGATGGATAACGACAGTTGGAACTCTTTGATTGATAATTGTAATGTTACGCATAACTTTAATGTACGTCAGATCACAGATATGACTAATATGCTGGTAAGAACCATTACCCAAGGTCAGAGATTTGATTTTGAATTAGAAGCTGCATTAACGGATAATGACTTATATTTTTGGACTGGACTAAACTTGCAACAATTCAATAGAATATTGGAAGAGACTCCTTCTCTAGCACAAAGAAGTAATCGTCCACGGACTGTCCTGGGTATCTATATGACAAAACTAAGAACAGGAGAGTCAAACGAGAGATTGTCAACATTGTTTAATATATCTCGCCGAACACTGGAACGAAAACTTGCAATAGCCAGAGAATGTTTAATGAATGACTTCGTTAACAGACACCTTGGTATTGGCCATATTTCGCGAGAAAATATACTGCAAAGAAACCTGCTATTACCAAAAGGCTTATTTGGCAACGAAGAAAATACAAAAGCCGTTGTTATAGCTGACGGCACCTATATGTACATCGAAAAAAGCTCTAACTTTTTATTTCAGAGAAGAACTTACAGCTTGCATAAGTTTCAAAACCTTTTGAAACCTTTTCTGATGGTATGTAGTGACGGCTACATTATCGAAGTTTATGGTCCGTATGCGGCTACGGATTCTGATGCATCAATTATGAACAATATATTAAACGACGAGGAAAATCCTTTCCACTGGATGTTTCACCGGAACGATGTGTTCATCTTAGACAGGGGCTTTCGAGATAGCGTAGAAAACTTACAGGCATTGGGATATGAGGCACACATCCCACCGACAAAAGACAGATTCGAAACTCAATTGACCACAATTCAAGCAAACAAATCAAGATTAATAACATTGTGTCGGTGGGTTGTAGAAGCTGTTAATGGGAAGTTTAAAAATAGATTTAAACTACTGCGACAGGATTATTTTAATAGAGCCTTGCCGCATTTATTTGTTGACTTTAAAATTGCAGCCGCTCTTATTAACGCATTTTACAAGGTAGCTGTTGATAATGAACATGCAAATGAAATATTAAGAATAGCCAATGAAAGGCTCCATACACCTAATCTTTTGAACGACTATGTACAACTGAGGAACCTGAATAGACAAAGAGCCGCATTTATTACATTGGAAGCAAATCAGCTGGAAGACTTCCCTCGGCTAACAATAAACGAGATTTTCATGATATCGCTTGGGTCATATCAAATCGAACTTGCTAAATCATATTGCAGCGAGCATTTACGCAATGGTTTATATACGATAGAAGTATGTCGTGAAAATTTCGTTTTGAATTAAATAATTTAGCAGAATGCAATATCCATCACCAAAATGTGTGGCTATTAAGAGGAAGGATTCAGTCAAGACATGTTCGTGCACGTACATATTACGTATACATTCTGGTTAACAGAAACGAAATGGGTCGAGATGCTATCGCTCAGTATTACTGCTCGTGTCTAACAGGTAGACGCACAGTAGGAAGTTGTGCTCATACCATTTCAATAATATGGTATCTAGGGTTAGGCAGGCACATACAATTTAATCCACCGGCAGGATATTTAGACGACATTATTATTGATATTGATTGAAATGTTAATAAAAATAATTTTAACTGTTAGCAGTTGTTTTATTTTATATGTATACATTAAACCTGGAATTAAAACTAGTTAAAGATGTTCAATAACAAAACCTACAATGCCATAACAGCACTACTTTTTGCAGAATTTTAGTTTATTTATGGTCGGAGAAAAATATTTATAGCAAAATAACCCCATGGATTCTTCGCAAAAATTAGTTTAAATCTTTATATTTAGTGCTTTACAAGTATATTCAAAGTCATGGTCCTTTTGTTTGTCTTGTATTCTTATCGCTCTTTTCATATTTAAACAACTTCATCTATTCTATATATGTATTTATTTATCTATATCCCACCAAAAAACAATTGTATACTCAACACAAAATAATTTACAATGAATATTACCAATAACGTACGTATCTTATTCAACCCATATGTCCAATTCTATTTCAGAAAACATAAAAAGAAACACAAAAGGGATGAAACTCTTCTAGAAATCCATCAAAAGAAAATCAAGAAGAAACACAAAGTGAGTATAAAACTGGCGGCTTAAAAAAACATTTTTTTCTAAGAAATTTCAAGCACTATCTTTGTGCACTTATCTTTAGTGTATATTTAGTTCAGCTTGATTTAAAAAGTATAGTCGAGTTTTAAATATTTATATCTGTAATCGATTTCACATAACATCTTCAACCTTGGGAAAAGTTCAATAATTGTTTAATTTAGTGTGTTTTAATTCAGCTTCGTGGATTTCCTTATTAATACGGAAATTATTTGGGATGGTATAAATATGTTGATGTATTGCAACAATAAATATAAGTGTAATTTATTTATTAGCTGTTTTAACTTCTTGGTGTAGGCTTAAAATAGCACTAATCCATTTATTACCACGCGTAAGACGCGAGTAAGGGTTTTAATTATTGGGTTTGCTGGGCTAATCAGCTAGAGGTGCAGACCACAATCCTTTACTTTACAATCTTTTCGCAGTCTACTACCAATAGTGGTTAAGGAATTTCTATTTCTGAAACTGTTGGCTACTTTGTCCTAGGATTTGTGGCCGTGAGTACAAACACGAAAAAAAATATTTTTTCTTAATTTATACCATACCCTCCCCATTTAAGTCTTAAAAACAATCGACTCCCATTTCCAGCCATTCGGAAAGCCCACGACCCTAAGTCGCCTCATAAAACACCCATCGGGGCAGATGGTAATTTGTATTCATGAGCATGACAACCCATGTATAAAAAATACATAACTAGTACTTATACATACAAGCTGCTATAGTAACAAAGAGTTTGACACCTGTGAACACCCACGTCTGTTTATAATTTAACAACGAATATGGTATGGGTTTGTATGTTAGTAAATCTGTATGTGTTTGTTTTTCTAAATATTATATTAATGGTATGACAGTAAGTAATGCTTCAAAATATATGTCCCCACCGAGGCCTTCGCTGGATAGGGTGATTTCTCAATAGTTCACTACGCGGGCCTAGTGCGGGTTCGCATAATAACGACGACTACAATGATACTAACCGGAACGGACAACTTAACCTCCCATCTGACGTATAGAACTTATAGACATATACTCACTAGACATATAATCAGAAAATTCTTCAGCCACTTTTGGAAGTTAAGTGGGGAAAAGATTGTCAAGTAAATGTTTTTGCTGATAGGCCCCAACTGCATCGCCCAATAATCACTTGAAAATACCCTCAGTCGTAGTCTTACGATTGTCCATGGGAATAAATGGGGAAGTGAGATTTTTAGCATTACTTATTTACTTATACTCACGCCAATTATTCCCATTAGGGTAGGCTAGCTCTTTTATTCTTCGGAACCCGGCCTTTATAGGAACGTTTTCTATCTGTTTCTAATTTTAGTCTAATTATCTATTTTTAGCATTATACGTTGATAATGACAAATTAATTACAATTTATAGAAAGAAGACAAGGACTCCGATAAAAAAGAAAGGCGGCCCTTCAGTCGCGACGTAGATCTGCAAGTGAACCGCTTCGACGAGGCGCAGAAGAAAGCCATCATCAAGAAAGCACAGGCTCTAGATACGAGGTTTTCTCGAGGCGAAGCGAAGTATTTGTAAATTTTATTAAAGACTTAAAACGTACATTGCCTACTTTTGTTTATATTTGTGTACAAACATGCTACAGGGTTGTATTTGCTGATAATTTTGGTGTATTTGATTGTGAAAGGTTTGATATTTTTTGCTAAATCATTAAAGTTTAAAGCTAAACTGAAGAGTAGCAAAAACATTGATTCTAATATGCCATGCACTGTTAGGAATTGATTGTCAATAATAGGTATAACTAATAAAAAATTAGAGAGTTATCCAAAATAACTTTTACATAAACAATATCGTTAACAGTTTATATAAAAACACATGTTATTTGGCTTAAACCCAAGTACTTCGAAATGTAGTGAACTGTTAATATATGTTTGCAAACCCACGTGCCTTTCAAAATAAAATATAAATTCAAATATTAATCCATATGTTAAGTCTTAAGTCGATATGCAGTAATCCCGTAATTACCCGTTTATTCCAACCTGCATAGCTGGTAGGATCAACCTTTTAACTAGATATCGCGTGGTATAAAACAGCCATCTCTTTCGCACATACTTGGTATCGTATACTGTCATCTCATTCCAACCTCTATCGTGACGATAAAATAGCGCTCGTGCTAGGTCTCCTGGATGTGACACCAACCAGACGTGCATGTTAACCTCCTTTTGGCCGTCTTAAGTTTGGGGACTATGTAAAATTATGTTGCTGAGACTCAATGTTCGAGTTGAGGTTTAACCAGCCAAATTTTCGATATTGGATCATATTGTGGTAAAGTTTTCACGCCATACATATGTTTTTAAGAGTTCTTTATTTTCCATCGTACTAGACATAAATGCAATATTAATTAAGATATGTTAATAGGTTTAAGTACCTTTTTTTTATGAGGCAGTATTAAAGACTAACTGGTCAAAACAACTTTTGACTGACAACGGCAGACTCAAAGCATATTGTTACGTACCGGGTTCTTAATTTGATAAATACCAGTCACACTTTCGTGCAATAATGTGTAATTATATTTATTGACCAATAACGCACTTTACACAACACAACAAACACTATCGATAATTAACTATCGATACTCGCACTAATTAACAACACTAATTTACTCCGTTATAGTAACACTGTCCACACCGTTAAGCTTATTTCCGTAATCCGTATATCACTGCACTGTCGTATTTAAT
The DNA here is from genome assembly GCA_963576735.1 of Bedellia somnulentella. Classification (NCBI taxonomy): domain Eukaryota; kingdom Metazoa; phylum Arthropoda; class Insecta; order Lepidoptera; family Bedelliidae; genus Bedellia; species Bedellia somnulentella. The sequence continues at coordinate 13,490,070 of OY755172.1, read as the reverse complement.
TTCTTCGCTCTAGTATTTCGCTTGTTCTCGCTTTAGTTCTTCGCACTCGAATAACTCCGTAGCACGCGTCGCTCTTTATATATGCCAAATCTCAAATACGCGAATATTACAGAAAGTTCTAGTACCACATTCTCGAAAAGTCGATATTCGAGAAACATCTAGTAATTCCTTTTTTTACTTATTAAAATACTAGTAACGCCATCTGTTCTCTAGTAGTGACACTTCCTTCAGCAACAGATATCATGGTGACTCATTAAATACTAGTAACGCCATCTAGTATAATCTAGTAGTGGCAAATCCTATCTCCTACTTGCGAACAGATGTCGTAACATTACCCCCTCCTTACATTAATACTCGTCCCGAGTATTATTGCTTCCATGGTACTTCGCAAGTCGATCGATGTGAACTATTTTCGAAGCCCCTCTAGGTTGGCGTTGAATTCTGTACGTTACATCGTTTATTCTAGTGACCACCTTGTACGGTCCTTCCCACCTATTTTGTAACTTAGGGGACTTCCCTTTCTGGCGAGTTGGATTGTGTAACCAGACGAGCATACCCTCTTCGAAACGCGGCGTGTTAGCTTTACGGTCATATCTGGTTTTCATCTTTTCACTAGCATGTAAACCATTTTCACGCACTAGGGAATGTACATCTTGCATTCTTTCCCTCAAATCGCTTACATATTCAGTTACACTCTGCGGCTCATCTGGTGACCCTCCTGTCAATAAATCTACAGGCAATCGTAGCTCTCTTCCGAAATTGACGAAAGCAGGTGTTTCCTTCGTGCTTTCGTGAACAGCTGACCGGTAAGACAGTAAAAATAATGGAATGTGTTTGTCCCAGTCCTTCTGATGTTTTTCAACCATCTTCGCCAACTGTCTCTCCAGTGTTTGGTTGAACCTCTCCACCATTCCATCTGACTGAGGATGATATGGCGTCGTCCTGGTTTTATGCATTCCAAGTAGTTTGCACACCTCTTGAAATACTTGTGACTCAAAATTTCTTCCCTGGTCAGAGTGTATCTCCAGGGGCACGCCAAATCGACAGATCACTTCCTCAACCAGTTTTGTAGCCACAGTTATTGCTTCTTGATTGGGTATGGCAAACACTTCAGGCCACTTAGTGAAGTAATCCATCACCACCATGAAATATTTATTTCCGGACTCTGATTGTGGAAACGGTCCAACCACATCAACGGCAATCCTCTCCCAGGGAGCTCCCACATTGTACAACCGTAATCCCCCTCTACTCCGGGTCTGCGGACCTTTCACCGCGGCACACGTTGTACATTTCCGGCACCAGTCCTGTACGTCGTCCCTACAATGAAGCCAGTAAAACTTCGCACGAACCTTCTGCAACGTACGATTTACCCCAAGATGCCCGCCCGAAACACCGTCATGTGTTTCCCGCAGTACATCTTTAACCTTGGCTCTGGGCACGACCAATTGTAGGTGCTCTTCCTTACCGTTGGGTTTCTCCCACCTCCGGTACAGTAGACCATTGATCAGAACCAGGCTGTTCCATTGCGCCCAGTAAGCTTTCGTACTCACTCCTGTGGACGCTACTTCACTCCAAGCCGGTTGATCGTGTTTTTCCTTCTTCCATTTCATGATGGGTCTGAGGTTCTCATCTTCTTCTTGGGCCTTCTGCATAGCTTCTGTTTCCCATCCATCCAATGGACAAATTCGAGTCACTTTCACGACCTCCTCCTTCGACTCTTGCTTCCTGCAATGTTTACAGTCTTCCGGACACGGTCTACGTGAAAGCGCGTCTGCATTGCCATGAGATTTACCACTACGGTGCTCGATAGAAAAGTCATACTCTTGTAGCTGTTCGATCCATCGAGCTACCTGTCCTTCCGGGTTTTTGAACTGGAGAAGCCATTTCAGTGCAGCATGATCAGTTCGAAGCTTGAACGGTCTCCCAATCAAATACTTGTAAAAATGCTGTAAGGTCTTCACTACAGCTAGAAGTTCCTTTCTCGTGACGCAGTAGTTTCTTTCCGCTTTAGATAGAGACTTGCTGAAATATCCGATCACAACTTCCTTGTCACCTTGGATCTGTGATAACACTCCACCAATAGCCATATTACTAGCATCGCTGTCAACGATGTACTGTCCCTCTGGCTGTGGATATCCAAGGATAGGTGTCTCGCAAAGCCTCTTCTTCAGCTCATTGAAAGATAACTCGCATTCATCATCCCAAGAGAAGGTTTTCTTATCTTCAGTCAACCGATGTAATGGTTTGGCGATCTCAGAAAACCCTTTTACAAAACGTCGATAGTACGAGCAAAGGCCGAGAAAAGCTCGCACGTCTGTTTTGTCCTTTGGCGTCGGCCATTTCTGCACAGCTTCCACCTTTTCCGGATCCGTCTGAATTCCTTCTCGGTTGATTACGTGTCCTAAATAGTTCACTGAAGTTCTAAACAGCCGGCACTTCTTCGGATTCAGTTTCAGGTTTGCTCCACGAATTTTCTGAAAGACTTGTTCCAGGTTCTTGAAATGGTCTTGGAAGCTTTTGCCTATTATGACCACGTCGTCGAGGTACACCAGGCAAGCCTCGCCAACCAATCCCGCCAACGCACACTCCATAAGCCTTTCAAAAGTAGCTGGCGCGTTGCAGAGAACGAAAGGCATGACGTTAAACTGCCACAAACCCTTTCCAGTTGAAAACGCAGTCTTCTCTTTATCAGTCGGATGTATTTCCACCTGCCAGTAGCCTGACTTGCAGTCCAGGGTTGAAAACCACTTCATGCCACTCAAAGTATCCAGAGTGTCATCTATTCTTGGCAAAGGATAGCTGTCCTTCTTTGTCACGTTGTTCAGTTGCCTGTAGTCAACACAAAACCGTGTGCTTCCATTTTATTCTTAACAAGAACCACTGGAGAACACCACGGACTGGAGGACGGACTAATGACCTTCTTCTTTTTCATGTCTTCGAGCAATTCTTCAACTTCTTTCTCCTTAGCGATTGGGATTCTCCTTGCTCTCTGTCTAATAGGTCTTTTGTCCCCTGTATCAATTCTGTGTTGCACTAAAGATGTTCTGCCTAAGTCCCCTTCTGCATTTGAGAAGATGTCAGCATATTTCACCAGCAACTGTTTAACCTTGATCCTCTCCAAGTAAGATAAGTCATCCTGGATCTCACTTAACAAGTCAGTTACAGTTGAATTATCGACTTTCACTTTGACTTTCCCATTTGGAGAATGACAGCTCCTCATCCAGACTACTTCTTCACACTGACCAACTACTTCACCCCGCTTAAGCTGTACATCTTCTTGGTCAAGGTTGACTACCTTCACTATTGCCGTCTTGTTGCTTGTAACCAAAGTTCTTGCTGTCAGAAATTTCCTTGGCCCGTTCTTCCCTGTCTCTTCAATCAACACACAACGATGCCTCTTCTTCTCGCTGTCTACAGGTAACATCACCGGAACCAACTTCTGAGAACGCGCAGGAATATTGATGGTTTTCAAGCATGTCACTTCACCGACGGGACCACCCAGTATAAAGATTTCTTCCTGGCCACACTTGAAAATTCCTCTCGTTATGTCAATCCGGCAGTTATATTTCTTCATGAAGTCCAGACCTAGTATGCATTCATCCATTATCTCAGCCACAATGACTTGATGAGTATACGACGTCTCACCAACCATCATCCTGACTGAGAGTTCACCAAGGACAGGTATTCGCTGGCCAGAGGCGGAGAGTAGCCGACACTTAGTATCTCTGCTATACTTGATATTCGCCGCTTTCACCAGTGCCGGATTGATCACCGTTCTAGACGCTCAAGTATCAAGGGTCATCTTACAGTCTTGATCATTGACACAGCCCAATATCACCAAACTGTTCCCGTTACAGGCTTGTGAGATGGTCATTGTCGGGGCTTTCTCCTCTCTAGCCAGCACCTGCCCCCCGGTCCTGGCTAATGCTCGTTTCCCTGGACGTTTGCGGCAGGAGCCTCTGCCTGCCTCTTTTCTTCCTTCCTCAGCGGGCAACTTAATCTCAAATGGCCCCTTTTCCCGCAGCCATAACAAATCGGTCCAGTACTCCTTCCGACGGGTGCTTTAATGACCTTGACGTCCTCATTTGCTTCCGCAATCTCACGAAGTCGATGAGTTTGGCGCGTATCCTGGCGGCAAGCTTCAACTTCTAGAGCGTTCGCCAAGGCATCCTTGAGAGACGTGTGGTGTTGAAGTCTCACCGCTGTTCTCACTTCGATATCTCTGATGCCGTCGACGAATGCTTGCACCAGGTTCATTTCCACCGTCTTCGGATCTACACTGGGATAGGCCTTGCGGACGAGCTTCTCGATTTCAAGGGCCCACTGCTGAAGTCCCTCTCCGGAACGCTGGACCCTATCACGCAGCTGAGCGCGGAACACGTGCTCCAGGTGTCGCTCTCCATAGCGAGACTCCAACGCATCCAGCAGGTCCTTGAAACCACCACTCGGAGTCGGCAGCGCCTCTATTACTGACAGTGCTTGACCTCGGAGCGCCACCGTCAGTGCAGTCAAACACTGTTCATCAGTCCAACCATTGGCAGCCGCAACAGTCTGGAACTGATGTCTATACGCCGACCAGGATGTTGTTCCGTCGTAGGGAGGAACCTTCACACGAGGACCATGGACAGCTACTACATTCTCACCGGAGACAACCTTGACCGGTCGTGATTCAAGCTGCAGAACCCTTTTCTCCATTCCGCGGAAGTCGGTCTTCATGTCATCGATATCTTTCTCAATAGTGGTTACCTGCTCCTTCATCTGCTCTACGTCTTTTTCCACAGTAACCACCCGACCACTGACTTCATTGACCGCAGTGAGAACTTGTGAGAACTTAGTTTGCTGTTCCTCGCGCAACTCACGAACTTCTTGTTTCACAACACCCTGTACCTCCGAATGTATGTTTTTCACAACATCCTGTATGCTTTGTTGTGCTTCACGCATGCTTTGAAACATTTCAACTATCATCGCCAAGTCAGTATTAGTTGCGGCCGCCGGCGCCGTTGATGTAGACGGCGCGTTAGTCACCGCGGACGTCTCCTCTGGAATGTCACTCCGAGGGTTCGTGACCGATGACCTCATTTCCGACAGCTGTTCACCCTCTCTTCCGTCTTCCTTCGGCATAACTGGCATCTTCAAATCCACTTCTGTCACCAATTGTTACGTACCGGGTTCTTAATTTGATAAATACCAGTCACACTTTCGTGCAATAATGTGTAATTATATTTATTGACCAATAACTATTCAATACTTATTTTATAGTTCTGGCATGACACTCGTAGAATACCTTTCTTATTAGATTCCAGTATCTGACCATTTGCTATCTTTATGTACATTGTTGTATCCAGTTCTGTTATATTTGTCATATACTTTTGGTTCTTCTCTTGAACGAAATGATGAGTCGCACCCGAATCCACAACAAAATTTATTTCATTTTTATTTTCTTCTTCAGACACTTGCGCTTCACCCTCGGCAACAAATATCATATTAGTTTCTTCTGCTTCGGTTAATTGTGCTCTCTGAAAACCTCTTCTTCTTACTCTTCCTTTAAATCTTCCTCTATAACGACCTCTGTGGTTCCCTCTATTATTTGGACATTCAAATGACTTGTGTCCGTGTTTGTGGCAATTGTAGCACGTAATAAAACATGTCCCATCAACACTATCATTTCCTTTTTCTTTTAGTTTAAGTTCAGCATCATAAAGTTTTGATTTCACCAAATCCATTTTCAAATCATCTATTGATTCTATTGTCGCGATGACTATGTCATATTCACTGGGTAAAGTTAAAAGCAAGTGGCATATTTTATCATCTTCCTCCATTTTACAACCACATGACTCCAATTCATTTATCACGGCATCGAAGTTTTGAATGTGTTCTTGCATTTTTCCGTTACTCGTATATTTCATGGACAGCAATTTCTTTTTTAAAATTAATCTTTTAAAAGAACTTTTTCTTTCCAAAATATTTTCTAATTTTTGCATCATTTCCGCAGCAGTTCTACACATTTTTAGAGATTCAAGATGGCTATCGTTCACGCAAGAAACGATGAGCGACTTTGCTTTGGCATCGCTACTTTTTTCTTGTTCAGAGGTTACAGTATTTAATAAAACAAGACCTTTTTCCTCCAATATTAATTTCATACGGAATTTCCAGTTAGAAAAACTAATTCCTTCTCCCAATTTAGGAAATACAAAAGTATTCGACGACGCCGTAGACGCCATATTTTTATTTATCCTTCTTACAAATTTCTTTGATGCTAAGTATTTCTTTGAATTTTGTTTTTTCTTTCACTTTCCACTTTCATAACCTTATTTATTATTTTCTTTTCACTTTTCTACACATTTTAGATCAATAACCACGCTCTGCTGTTTAAGCAAGCAAGGAATAAATACAAACTAAGTCTTGCTTTTAAACACAAATTTACTTTAAATATTTAAATGACAAAATGTACAATATAATATGTTAAGTTGGCGGTGGTTGGTTGCGTAGTGAAGCTTGTCCCCGCGCCGCCGCCGCCGCCGCACCTGCGGCTTGCCGTATCATGTGGATCAGGCGTTAACATCCTCCGGGACGTTGAAAGCTTTACAGCTTTCAAGAATATAGTGAACCCCGTGGCGGACCACTCTGCTCCTGGTCGTCTTCTTCAGTAGGTCCCTGAGTCGGCAGAAGGCACATCTTATTGACGGCCCTCCGAAGAATACCCTTTGCTGTGGTTACCTCAGCGACTCTGGTAACGCCGTCTGTGCCAGGAAAGAGACGGATCACGCGTCCCATTCGCCAATGGAGAGGCGGCAGGTTATCGTCGTTGAGTAAAACCAAGTCCCCCAGCGCAAGCTGGCGCTGTGGAGACTGCCACTTCGTGCGCTGCTGCAGCTCGGCTATATATTCTCGACGCCAGCGGTCCCAGAAGTGCTGGCGGATCTTCTCTATAAGCTGATATCTGTTGGGGCTGGTAACAGTGACAGGAGCTGTTGGTATAGACGTGAGCGGTCTCCCGATCAGAAAGTGGCCTGGGGTCAGAGGAGAAGGATCGGTACAGTTGGTCGAGAGAGGAGACAGTGGGCGTGAGTTTAGGATAGCTTCAATTTGTGTAAACAATGTCGCTAACTCCTCAAATGTCAAAGAAGCATTTCCAGCTACACGCTTTAAATGAAATTTGGCTGAGCGTATTCCAGCCTCAAAAATTCCTCCAAATGTTGGGGAATATACAGGGGAAAACATAAATCTAATTCCTTCATAACTAGCGAAATCATAGACAGACTGACGGCTTGATCTCAGTAGCCTACCTAATTCATTGTGAGCACCAACAAAATTCCTACCGTTGTCGCAATATATTTCAATTGGTTTACCCCTTCTTGATATAAACCTACGTAAACATAGAATAAAAGCTTGGGTACTCAGATCACTGACGAGTTCCAAATGAACGGCTTTGGTAGTGAGGCAAACGAATAAGCAAAGATAACATTTTGTTATTCTATTACCTCGGCCTTTACGACTACTGATCATAAACGGTCCAGCAAAGTCCATCCCGCACGAGTAGAAAGGGAAAACACCGTTAGTACGCGCCTCTGGCAGGTGCCCCATGATTGGCTGCATAGTGACAGCACGCATTCTCGCGCACGTGACACAGCGCCGCGCCACGCGCCGCGCTAAACTCCTACCCCCAACCGGCCAATATCTATCGCGCACGGATGACAGTAATAACTGTGGACCTGCATGGAATAAACGAATATGCTCATGGTTCATAATAAGATACATGAAATGATGCTTAGCATCTAATAAAATGGGATATTTCTTGTCGAAATCAAAACTCGAATTATTTAATCGACCACCAACTCGAACAATTTTATCAGTGTCAATAAACGGTGTCAACTGTATTAATTTATTATTTTTTGGTAAACATTTCCCTTGTTCAAGTAGCTTAATTTCTTCGGGAAACGATTCTGTTTGGCTAAACCTAACTAAAATTTTTAACGAATTATCCAACTCCGTAATATTAAGCGGACCTGACAATCTTTGCCTTAATTTTGTAATATTATTTATAAACCGCAAGACGAACGCAAAACTCCTTAACAATTTATTAAATGTGGAGTACCTATCGAAATCGATGAGTGACTGTAAATGCGCTCGCTCGGACGCCACAAACAGAGCGTTCACCTTAATATCGGGTAAACTCTCGGTGGGGTATGAATGCCGCGGCCACTCAGACTCCTCCGTCTTTAGGAAGGAAGGACCCTCCCACCACAAAGAAGATGACGCTAGAACCTGAGGGTCGACCCCCCGCGAGGCAAGGTCAGCTGGGTTCATACTCTTAGGAACATGCCTGAATTGAAAATCACGTGTTAGTTCGTTAATTTCGTTAACCCTATTACATACAAACATTTTTAATTGTTTTACATCAGTCTTTAACCAACCGAGAACAACAGTAGAATCGGTCCAAATTATTTTTTGTTGAACGTTAAAACGTACCGCTTTGAGAACCTTATCACATAAACGCGCGCCTAGTAGATTACCTAACAATTCTGCTCGTGGGATAGTAGTCGGCTTTAAAGGCATAACGCGAGCCTTTCCACAAAATAGGTTCACCGTAACGTCATTGTTTTTATTGACTGAACGTAAATACACGCAAGCAGCATAGGCATCCTTTGACGCATCGACAAAACAATGTAAATCTATTGAAATTGGGTCATGGCAAAGAACATTTCTATTAATAGTTATATTTGAGATTAAGTGCAAATTATTAATAAAATTGTACCATGTACTTACAAGTTTTTGAGGTATGGGTTCTTCCCAACTCAATTTTGCAACCCATAATTGTTGTAAAAATATTTTGGCCTTGATAATACATGCACATATTAAACCGAGAGCACATGCACAGAGCTTCTGCTCCATTTCTAAGTACGAGATGTTTATTGCAGTTAGCATATGAATGTACGGATCCTGTTATAGCTAACGTCATTCAAAATGATTTTTACATTGATGACTTGAACACGGGTGCGGAGACTGAGAGCGATCTACAGTACATCTATAAAAATGTTAAAAAGGTGTTGGATACGGCTTGTTTACCTTTAAGGAAAATTCGCACTAATTGTTCACAGGCTTTCGGCAGTGACGACTCCAACTCCGAGTTAGTCGATTTAACCAAAGAATCGAGTGTACTAGGATTAAATTACTGTCCGAAGTCTGATAAAATTAAATTTACAGCCAACATCGAATCATCTCCAGTGCCCACAAAAAGGTCTGTCATTACGACAACTTGTAAAATTTTTGACCCTCTCGGTTTAATATGTGCATGTATTATCAAGGCCAAAATATTTTTACAACAATTATGGGTTGCAAAATTGAGTTGGGAAGAACCCATACCTCAAAAAATTGTAAGTACATGGTACAATTTTATTAATAATTTGCACTTAATCTCAAATATAACTATTAATAGAAATGTTCTTTGCCATGACCCAATTTCAATAGATTTACATTGTTTTGTCGATGCGTCAAAGGATGCCTATGCTGCTTGCGTGTATTTACGCTCAGTCAATAAAAACAATGACGTTACGGTGAACCTATTTTGTGGAAAGGCTCGCGTTATGCCTTTAAAGCCGACTACTATCCCACGAGCAGAATTGTTAGGTAATCTACTAGGCGCGCGTTTATGTGATAAGGTTCTCAAAGCGGTACGTTTTAACGTTCAACAAAAAATAATTTGGACCGATTCTACTGTTGTTCTCGGTTGGTTAAAGACTGATGTAAAACAATTAAAAATGTTTGTATGTAATAGGGTTAACGAAATTAACGAACTAACACGTGATTTTCAATTCAGGCATGTTCCTACGAGTATGAACCCAGCTGACCTTGCCTCGCGGGGGGTCGACCCTCAGGTTCTAGCGTCATCTTCTTTGTGGTGGGAGGGTCCTTCCTTCCTAAAGACGGAGGAGTCTGAGTGGCCGCGGCATCCATACCCCACCGAGAGTTTACCCGATATTAAGGTGAACGCTCTGTTTGTGGCGTCCGAGCGAGCGCATTTACAGTCACTCATCGATTTCGATAGGTACTCCACATTTAATAAATTGTTAAGGAGTTTTGCGTTCGTCTTGCGGTTTATAAATAATATTACAAAATTAAGGCAAAGATTGTCAGGTCCGCTTAATATTACGGAGTTGGATAATTCGTTAAAAATTTTAGTTAGGTTTAGCCAAACAGAATCGTTTCCCGAAGAAATTAAGCTACTTGAACAAGGGAAATGTTTACCAAAAAATAATAAATTAATACAGTTGACACCGTTTATTGACACTAATAAAATTGTTCGAGTTGGTGGTCGATTAAATAATTCGAGTTTTGATTTCGACAAAAAATATCCCATTTTATTAGATGCTAAGCATCATTTCATGTATCTTATTATGAACCATGAGCATATTCGTTTATTCCATGCAGGTCCACAGTTATTACTGTCATCCGTGCGCGATAGATATTGGCCGGTTGGGGGTAGGAGTTTAGCGCGGCGCGTGGCGCGGCGCTGTGTCACGTGCGCGAGAATGCGTGCTGTCACTATGCAGCCAATCATGGGGCACCTGCCAGAGGCGCGTACTAACGGTGTTTTCCCTTTCTACTCGTGCGGGATGGACTTTGCTGGACCGTTTATGATCAGTAGTCGTAAAGGCCGAGGTAATAGAATAACAAAATGTTATCTTTGCTTATTCGTTTGCCTCACTACCAAAGCCGTTCATTTGGAACTCGTCAGTGATCTGAGTACCCAAGCTTTTATTCTATGTTTACGTAGGTTTATATCAAGAAGGGGTAAACCAATTAAAATATATTGCGACAACGGTAGGAATTTTGTTGGTGCTCACAATGAATTAGGTAGGCTACTGAGATCCAGCCGTCAGTCTGTCTATGATTTCGCTAGTTATGAAGGAATTAGATTTATGTTTTCCCCTGTATATTCCCCTACATTTGGAGGAATTTTTGAGGCTGGAATACGCTCAGCCAAATTTCATTTAAAGCGTGTAGCTGGAAATGCTTCTTTGACATTTGAGGAGTTAGCGACATTGTTTACACAAATTGAAGCTATCCTAAACTCACGCCCACTGTCTCCTCTCTCGACCAACTGTACCGATCCTTCTCCTCTGACCCCAGGCCACTTTCTGATCGGGAGACCGCTCACGTCTATACCAACAGCTCCTGTCACTGTTACCAGCCCCAACAGATATCAGCTTATAGAGAAGATCCGCCAGCACTTCTGGGACCGCTGGCGTCGAGAATATATAGCCGAGCTGCAGCAGCGCACGAAGTGGCAGTCTCCACAGCGCCAGCTTGCGCTGGGGGACTTGGTTTTACTCAACGACGATAACCTGCCGCCTCTCCATTGGCGAATGGGACGCGTGATCCGTCTCTTTCCTGGCACAGACGGCGTTACCAGAGTCGCTGAGGTAACCACAGCAAAGGGTATTCTTCGGAGGGCCGTCAATAAGATGTGCCTTCTGCCGACTCAGGGACCTACTGAAGAAGACGACCAGGAGCAGAGTGGTCCGCCACGGGGTCCGCTATATTCTTGAAAGCTATAAAGCTTTCAACGTCCCGGAGGATGTTAACGCCTGATCCACATGATACGGCAAGCCGCAGGTGCGGCGGCGGCGGCGGCGCGGGGACAAGCTTCACTACGCAACCAACCACCGCCAACTTAACATATTATATTGTACATTTTGTCATTTAAATATTTAAAGTAAATTTGTGTTTAAAAGCAAGACTTAGTTTGTATTTATTCCTTGCTTAAACATTTTGAACAAGATGTTTTCCGACAGCTGTTCACCCTCTCTTCCGTCTTCCTTCGGCATAACTGGCATCTTCAAATCCACTTCTGTCACCAATTGTTACGTACCGGGTTCTTAATTTGATAAATACCAGTCACACTTTCGTGCAATAATGTGTAATTATATTTATTGACCAATAACGCACTTTACACAACACAACAAACACTATCGATAATTAACTATCGATACTCGCACTAATTAACAACACTAATTTACTCCGTTATAGTAACACTGTCCACACCGTTAAGCTTATTTCCGTAATCCGTATATCACTGCACTGTCGTATTTAATTTCTTCGCTCTAGTATTTCGCTTGTTCTCGCTTTAGTTCTTCGCACTCGAATAACTCCGTAGCACGCGTCGCTCTTTATATATGCCAAATCTCAAATACGCGAATATTACAGAAAGTTCTAGTACCACATTCTCGAAAAGTCGATATTCGAGAAACATCTAGTAATTCCTTTTTTTACTTATTAAAATACTAGTAACGCCATCTGTTCTCTAGTAGTGAAACTTCCTTCAGCAACAGATATCATGGTGACTCATTAAATACTAGTAACGCCATCTAGTATAATCTAGTAGTGGCAAATCCTATCTCCTACTTGCGAACAGATGTCGTAACAATATTCTTAGTTACTCAGAAAAATATTTATTAAATACTTCGGGTCAATAAATGTTTATTTCCAACAGTGCTGGTACAGCTCCTTAGATTCTCACGCATTGTAATAGCCTAATTTATAAATCGAAGTATTTTATTTCTCTTTTGTACTCTATGCAACGTATTTAATGTAAATATGAGTTTTGTAGTGTAGGTACATAGTGTTAAAAAATAAACAATCTTTGTAAATAACGCTTTCTTTCTTTTATTACCTAACTAAGAGCAGTATTCCGGCTCCAATACTTATAGTATACTCACGGTTATAAAGCCACAGAAGGGGTAGCCAGAACTTTTAGATATAGAAATCCCTCAGCCTCTTTTGGAAGATGAGTGGGGAAAAGATAGTAATAAAGGATAGCAGGGAGAAGTTTATTCACCGATTCCTATATATTTTGTTTTAATTCACTTAGTGATAACAGTGGTCCTCCCCGAAACAATATTTGGGTATTTAAATGAAACTCAATTATTATAAGTACCCTTAAATTTTAATAATTAGTGATACTCTTAAATCACAATATCAAATAACTTATGCAACTTATAACACCAAACCAAACGGGTTGTTCGTCTTCAACATAGACGGACAGATCTTAGACTTGGAATTTTCACAGCATAGAGGTTCTTCGGCTGTCATACCGCTGTAGGTCCAAGGGTGGTCACCTATCTTATGGAATACTGATATCTGAAAGATTATTTATTTTTAGTCTGAATTTAAATTTACATATACTCACGGCTATAAATCCCTTGAAGGGGTAGCCAGACCTAGGGAATTAAAAATTCCTCAGCCACTTTGGAAGTTGCGTGGGGAAAAGATGATGAAATAAAGGTTGTTGGTGATGGGTCTCCAACCACATCGCCCAATAATCCCTTAAAAGCTCCAATACCGTTAGTCGCCTCTTATGTACACCCACCGGAAGAAATGGGGTAGTTCTACTCTAAGCCTCTCTCTCTAGACAATACACAGCAACTTTAAATTTAGATTGATAAATGAGATTAAATTGGTAAAATAGACATATAGAGCCAATTAGGACTAAATAGTGAATGTGCTAAAAATGTAGGCGTCCCAAATGTGAACAATGGAGGACCTGTATGCATAGATTGATTAATGTAATTAAAACTGGAGACGATTGCCAGGGTCGTATAAAGTGGCGATCGATACTCGAAATACATAATATTTTATGTTTCGAAAATGCAAATATATGCTGATATTTGACAACTAAATCTGGTACACTCTCACTTGCCTGTCTGATCTGCGGGTATATAGATAAAACACCAATAGCTAACCAAAACTTTTTTTTAAGTAAACTTGCATCAAAAGCAATGAAAGCATTATAAGCAATAATGCATAAGTTCAGAAATGTCCCAGTACACATCTTCTTCAAAAGTAACTGGTATGTATTACTTGTCCCAAGGAGTCAAATAAACATACATACATCCTTATACTCACAGCTATACCCTGGAAAGAGAGAGAGAGCTTCAGAATAAGAAATTCTTCATCCACTTTTTTAAGTTAAGGGAGATAAGTATTGAAAAAGAAGGTGGTTGGTGATGGGTCTCCAAACGCATTCTCCAAAAATAACTTTAAGAGCCCCAATGCCCTAAGTGGCCTCTTACGATCATCCACGGGAACAAATGGAGAAGCCGACAGTAAACAGCTATATTTCGACGATAATTGAGGACTTTTTGACGAATGGGACAAAACAGTAAAAAAGAAACCATTCATTGGTGTCATCATCAACAAATAGACGTACATTGCTGGACATAGGCCTTCCCCAAAGATTTCCATAATCGCGTTCTTGATGAAATAGCGATGCGATGTTTGGGAGGCCTAGGAGTAGGCACAGAACTGTGTGCAATATGCCCTGCCCATTACCACTTGAGTTGTGCAACTCTTGTGTCTTGTCAGTGACCCTGGTTCTTCTACTGATATATGACTGATATTCTCGTTGCTTTAGAATGATCTCGGATAAATGTTAGCCTCGGCCATTTCAAGAGTTAAGTTTATTTTTAGAAAGCCGGTCTGCGTTAAGAAACTTATATTTCTGTAAAGAGACTTGCGTTTTCACATAAACACTACGGTTTTTAGGGTTCCGTAGCCAAATGGCAAAAACGGGACCCTTATAGATTCGTCATGTCTGTCCGTCCGTCCGTCCGTCCGTATGTCACAGTCAGTTTATTCCGAAACTATAAGAACTTATTGAAAATTGGTGCGTAAATGTATTCTGTAAACCGCATTAAGATTTTAAAATAAAATCTGAATAAAAAAACAAAATTTTTAGGGTTCCCCATACATAGAACTGAAACTCAATTATTTTTTTTCATCAAACCTATACGTGTGGGTTATCTAATAAAAGGTATTTGAAAATGATGTTCAGGTTTCATATATCATTTTTTTCAAAACTGAATAGTTTGCGCGAGAGACTTTTCCAAAGTGGTAAAATGTGTGTCCCCCCCCGTAACTTCTAAAATATGGGCATGATAAAACTGAAAAAAATATATAATGTGTATTACTATACAAACTACTAACTAAAATTGATTTGAATGAGATCTAGCCAGTAGTTCTATTTTTAAACGTCATAAATCAAATTACTTACCTAATTTATTAATTTCACTGAAATATATAACAATAATTTTACTATCACAGGCCTTACGCATAAAATGTGAACCATCACCGATATCTACTTATTCGTGTTATCGCAATAATTCGACAAATGATATGTTCGAAGGATTGAATTTGCCTATAACATTGGCAGAAGTATTAATTTCATTAGTGCTTTACCTTTAAACATCTGTTCGGATAGTGTATCCACGTGATGGAGGGCAATCCAATCGTATGATTTGTCGCAACATGTTTTTACTCTTAATTTTTGCATCGAGGAAAGGAAAAATAAATGTATAGTCGTGTATTACCGTTAGTTCATCTGCGTTCACCAGTCTATTGCAAATAACATCAGGACCTTTCGCTTTAGTGGCAGTAGCTAATGCTAGGCACAAGGTTTTGCAGGTATTCTCACCCTCTTGATCAGAGTTGACAATCAAACCAGAAAGCACTTGGGAAAGGAGCGGTTGACTGTCTTTTTCTGGGTTCGATTTGGGGTATCCACCGCAGGAACAGTTCGCCTTTGTGATTATTTCGTTAGATTCATTTCTAAAATAAAAATAAAAAAGTTTCATGAGCCGTCCGCAAATAAGCGCAAATATAAGTAAAGCGCATTCACAGATCTTTAAATTTTTTTTGGTGGATTATTTAAGGGTTAAAGCGGGAAACTAAGAACGTTCCCGAATACTAGCAAGTAACACTTTCATTATTGAAGTTTAATGACATGAATTATATGCTCGCACGTGAGGTCTAGAAACTTACCCTTTAGTGACTTCATCAGCAAATACGCAATGACTACCGATGCACACGATGGCCAGAAGGCAAGACATAAATATGAGTTTATGTGACACGGCCATGGTACCTTACTACTGTTTCTGATGTTAGTTTGAATTTGTTTGTGCGAATACTTAAAGGAACTACACGTATATATACGATATTGTGTACTGCGACCATGCTGTGGGTTAAAGACCAGTATGCCTATACACCTTTTTGTTTCCACTGGCCTTTATTACTATAAAACGATAGCAAAATAAAAAAATAAAGTACCAGTGCTTGTAGGGTCGATTTAAGAGTTGCACCATGTCATCACTTGGCGCGATATTCGTATGAATATAATGATTTTTGTGGTGGTATCCTTAAATTATTTTCCTGTCTAAACATTCCAAAAATAACTAAGTAATAGGGTCCATAAGGGTTTTGGCTTGGACCTTTTTTAAGGTATTTACTTGACTGAATATTTTAATCCCAATTAAAAATAAACCCCTAAGTCTAAGCTAAGATATTCACTTATTTTGGTGTAAAGGTGGGACAAGAGCAAATTTTGAAAGACAATAGTTTTTCAACAGTATCAGCCTACCAACCTATCAACTCGCGGGTTGGTTAAACAAAATACGCTGGAAGTAACCAACCAGTGACGGGACCGGGGCTCTTTTCTTTATTTTAGCCCTTTAATCTTCAAAAAGAGTTTACAAATTTTTAATGCGTAGCTTTGAGTACCGGTTTTATAATTGATGACGTGAATACGGGTTAGTGGAGAGCGTAATAAAAAAACCAAGTAAAAATTTTGATTTTGTGGCAGTTTACTTAAAGCCAAATCGGTGCTATAATTGGGATACCCACGTACCCTTATATTAGAGAAGATAGGAGCTCCTCGTTCGAGATCACAACCAAAGCAATTGACTCGAATATCGTGTGGTGTCCCAAATTCGGTGTAAAAATCATGGTTACATTCCATTGTTATCATACAAATGAGCGATGGCTCATGTTCCGTTTATGTTGAAACAACATTATTGTAGCCACCAATCGATTCGTGTGAAGTTCAGTATTGTGTGATATCTTAAAGCAATCGGAGACGCTATTATTAAAGAGCCTCTGGATAATCTCTATTTATACTAAAATTATTTATATTATCAAATACCACGATACGAATTGAATTGGCATATCGGTGCTTTATGTCAATAGTATCAATCATCTATGTTTATAGTTAAACCCGTATTAACGAACTTCCCGTAAAATTTTGAACAGAAGCACCCAACCGAAATATGCGAATCATCTACTTATTTATATTGAGGAAATAGGTATCAACATAATCTCATCTTAAAATTGTGGTTGTGATTCATGAGTATATAAATATGACTAATTCATGGATATTACTCGTTAGCTCCTATTTAAGTAAAGAAAAAAGGGTCGTTGGAGCGGTTTTCTCAATTTTTAACCTTTTTGATAATTCAAATATTATAGCTGTGTATTGTCGGCTTAGAATAGCACTACCCCATTTCTTCCGGTGGGTGTTCGTAAAAGGCGAATTACGGTATTGGGGCTTTTAAGGGATTTTCGGGGGATGCGGTTGGAGATCCATCACCAACAACCTTTATTTTAGCATTTTTCCCCCATTCGTCTTTCCAAAAGTAACTGAGGAATTTTTAATACCTTAGCTCTAGCTACCCCTTCTAGGAATTTATAGCCGTGAGTATATGTACTTATGTCAAATATTATGTTACGAGCCTAACTGACGACATGTGTTCGTAGAAGTTAGGATTGTCTGTTCACTATTTGATACCCATTATTTTTAAGGACAAAATACCGTACGTCAAGAATTTTCAGTATTAAACCAGGAGGTTTATTGTAAACAAGTCTTTAAGCAGATGTTGAGCTATACATTCTCTTCCGAAATTCAACAATGTCTGGAGGGTAAGGTCTTCGAACAGTGTGTGTATCCGATTATTATCGACAATACTGAGACGTGGCTTATTGCAATGGGCCTCTTAAAAAGGGTTAGTTTTCGAGGAGCGAACTATATGCCAATTTTGGATGATTAACTATGCGATCGAATCCATCACGAGGAGAACCAGAAGAACCGGGGTGCCTGACATCGGCATTCGCTTGTTTTCCGTGTGTATTTACATACAAACATGTACTCACACCATTAGTTCTCATTTGGGTAGGCAGAGACTATCGATTGCCAATATGATGATCCTGCCAAACCTCTCGAGATTCATCTAAATCATATCTATATATCATATAATAATAATCATATCTATCATCTAATCATAAATCTTATAATTCATGCCCCTTTTTGCTTCAGACTTCAGACGCCTGCTTGTTTGAGTACACTCTCTATTTCATCCAAGCTTGCTACAACACCAATAACAATATCACCTCGCACAAATTATATATTTGCTGTGTGGTGTCGGCTTAGAATAGCACTACCCCATTTCTTCCGGTGGGTGTACGTAAGAGGCGACTAACGGTGTTGGGGCTTTTAAGGGATTTTTGGGCGACGCGGTTGGAGACCCATCACCAACAACCTTTATTTTACCATCTTTACCCCACTCAACTTTCTAAACGTGGCTTAGGATTTTCGAATTCCTTAGTTCTGGCTACCCCTTCTAGGGATTTATAGCCGTGAGTATATGTATGTATGTACAAATTATACTATTTCACATAGCCTCATGAGGAACCTCATCTCTACTGCATTCAAACTACTCTCATGCTTCTTTTGTCTCACCAAACATTCGCTGCCATACAAAGAGGAACTAGAAAAACATCATGCACTGCCTTTTCTGACAACTGACTAGTCATTAGACTCTTCACAGCTCCATTTTTATCTCATGTTCTGGAAAGTGCCGTTTTGTTACCGATATATGTCCAGAATAACTTTCGGGTATTCCGCATATATATAATTATTAGAGTTTCCTTTCACACCATTCTGGCAGATTTCACCTTTTTTTTCTATTTTCGCCTTTACAGTAGAATTTCTAAAAATAGTTTTGGACCGGTATGAATACATGAAGGCTACCTAGTATACAATATGCACACTCATGCCGACCGTACACAGAGGTGAAATTGAGCGCTATTGTAGTTTATTGAGGTGGTTCAGAAAATATAACAAAGATATTTAACTTTCTTTTAATATCAGTCTTCTACTAAGAAG
The DNA here is from genome assembly GCA_963576735.1 of Bedellia somnulentella. Taxonomy (NCBI): domain Eukaryota; kingdom Metazoa; phylum Arthropoda; class Insecta; order Lepidoptera; family Bedelliidae; genus Bedellia; species Bedellia somnulentella. Next base: position 13,471,079 of record OY755172.1, on the reverse strand, counting down.
TCACATATTGTACAATAGAATGTTAAGCAATTTTTTTTGCTTGTATTTTGTATGATTTACTTTTATGCACAGCAGTATACAACGTAAATATTAAAAAATCCAAAATATAGTTAAATAAGAACCTACTTTGGATTTACATTTACGAAATTAGTGTTATGTAAAGTACTTAGTAGTGCAAACATGACTTAGGTCAAAAAATGACGAACTTCTATCTGTCGGTCTAAATACGTTTGACTGAATCGGCTAGTACAATCCGTGTTTGGAAGAAACTTTAATAATCACAATAGAAATAGCTCAGTTTTGTAGTAAACATTTAGCGAGCAAACACAGTGAAGTTAAATTTTGCTTCCTATTGTCTTATGTTAATATTATTTACATTTAAATTTGTCAGTCATATGTATAATGATTTTACTATTTACAAATAGATGTGATCATATTAATTAATGTCCGACCGAAACATGTTACAATTTACTTACTTTTAGTATTATTATTTTGGAATAAAAGTAGGAACTGTTATAGAGGTTCTATAGATCGATAACATTTAGCAGTTTCGATTGAATTAAAATCGAAAATTAACTGATTATATAAATAGTATATTTTTTTAATCTTAAGAAAACCAAAAAAATGCTTTTATTTTACAAATTATGGACATCAATCATTCTGTTATTCATGTTAAATATCATATAGTGCATTAAATGCACCTTTCATTTCCGTACAATATTACTGTAGCATGCCAGGTGTGGCATTCTGCAATATAGTGTCTTATCTGACTTGTAGTCAGTATTTCATGGCCCAGTCTGAAAAAGGGTTACATAAAAAAAACTACTCTTCATTCTCCCAGTCGCTTAAGACTTGAAGCTACTGTAACTTTAGTATTATCTTACAAGAGTACTTGTTAAAGTATTTTTGAAATAATGATATGTTAAAATAATAAAATAAGTATACAAAGTTAATATAAAGAATTTGGAGCTGACATGACTAATTGTCCAAGTGTTTCAAAATGCTTGAATTAAATAAACAATTACACCGATTTATACCACTGAACGGTAAACTCTTTGCATTTGGTTTAAAAAGCAACCTCTTCTCTAATGTCAACAAAGTAGAATGAAGAAAAAACCCTAAATTATCAAATAGTCAGTTTGGTAATAAGCTGCTTTTCATGCCTAAATTCTGCTCAATAAGTCACTTTATAGCAAGTGTTATAAAATACTTATAAATATTAAGCAACATTTTCGTCTAGTTCTAAATTGAGTCTTAAAACTATTAATTTGTATCATCTTTCACTTAGATTGAACACAAACATGTTATGATATTTAGTAGTTTTCGTAATGATAATCATATAAAATGATCAATCACTGTTACTGTCACTCTACCGTCACTATTAAGTGCTAAAATTACAAAAATACAAGCACTTTTATATGTTTTTATACTAAACAGTGTTCTTTTAGTTCCAGCTGTGGAGTTTCCTCCATACACTTAGTAACTGCCACTATTATTGCAAGTGTATGTTACAGCTGGAGTCGGCCTGCTCCTATCTCTGTGGTGCTGGCTTCGGTTTAGGCATTTTCCCCAACAAGGCTTGAATATCTTTCTTCTCATCATAGCTTTTCCACATTTCATATAAATTAATAATCATACGTACTATTTCTTGAATCTGGAATGAGTAATATTATACTATTAAATAAAATAATACATTAATTTTGGATATAACATTACTAAAATTGACCCAGCTCCAAAAATATATACTCCAGCAAGAAATGTGTTTTTGAAGAACTAATAGAATTGCTTCATTTACCTAGCCCTGATTATACATTTCCACATCACAGCTACACACCCTCGCATGACACATTTGCCTAGCACAACTTTGGTGGAAACGCACCCTTATAGCCATGCATATTTGTATGTAGTTGTTAGTAAAATTATGATGGTTTAACAACAAATTAAGTACAAGTGAAAAGCCAAATTAGACTGTAGCTAATATTTCTCATGAATCATTTTGGCAATCCTAGGGCAAGGATGACTATTCAGAGAAACATATATATATATATGTGTTTGGTATTTTGGCATAAATAACTTGGTTGTTTTAAAACCATAGTGTTGGTATTTTACAGCTTATTTCCTATCCATCCCATTTGTATTAAAAAAGGGGATTAATGCGTCTAGAGTATTCACACTGATTGGTGGATATCCCTATTTAAATCTGTCAATAATAATACTGTTTCATGATGTTCTTACTCTCAACTTCAAAAGTAGTAAGGAAGTAGCTTTGGCTGACCCTTTATAATATTAGGTGGGTGGTAACCACCTCATAATTCCACACTAAGCCTAGCTTGTTATGACATTGTATGTGGTCCTAGTGGCCGTTTATGTGACCCAACCTAGTTAAATCCAACTAGATTGAAGGACAAAAACTTGTCCAGGACAGCCATTGCCTCTAATATCAACTGTGAATCTGATTATGTTATAATTATTTTTACCACTACTTAAGACATTGGGATACTACTAGGCCTAGTGGCAACTAAAAATATAATTCCATTTACCTTATCCATGTCAACATTCAATTCAGCAAACCAAGGTTTGTGATTCTCTTTCCCAAGCATTACACAAGCTATGTGCATAGCAGCAATAGCAATCTGAAACACATATTTAGGATAATAAATATTTTTAACTGTTTTGGACTGAGTTGCTTCCTCTATGAAGGTGTGGTAATAAAATAAACTGCATATCATCTTCATTTTGAGTACTGTAAAGTTTAACCTATATAGGACACTATGCATGCGCGGATTTAGCCATGTGGGCAAGGCACAACCCTAATTAACTTGCAGCCTTATACTTTCATGGAATATTAAGGCTACAAATAAGTAGGCTGACTTGGCATTGGAAGTTTGGGTAGCTATGCTCACAAATTAAATTGAGAGCTGGATCCGCTCCTGACACTACAGCTAAGCACAAGTAAAAAAAACCTTTTCAGAATATTTTAACATTGAGTTACAAAAGCTTTTTTGGGATTAATCTGGTAAGGATTACTTATATGACAATAAATAAGATGATAAATGGAGATCCATAATTCTTTAATAAGATGATAGCACAATGTGGTGTTATTCTAAATGTACCCACATTTAACCATATCCATTTAACCCCTCAACTGTGTTGTCACGGATCCGTGACAAAATTTCTTGAAGAATCTTTTATGTAATTTAAATTTCGAATAATATTCAACAGACGAAAGGTTAAAAGAGATAAAGCCTATCCTCCCTTTCGATGGATACATTTTTAGATAACTGCATATAAACCTGGCCACCTAGGTTTTTTAAAAACATCTTCTTCCATAGTTGCTCAGAATTTGGGCCTCAAATGGTGACTATAAAATCATATATAAAAGTACTTACTTCATTTGCTCAATTTTTTGTACATTGAAATCTATGAAGCATCAATACTAAATAAAATATATATTATAGAGAATATTACCTGATATGGGGGATAAAGTAGGCTAGCATCAGTCCTCAGTGAGTCGTTGACAATTCTCCAAGCATAGGTGAGTAACTGGTCATCTTGTCCTATATCTTGCACAAATAATAAGAGAGGTCTATATGGCTGAAATACTATAAGGCAACAGTCTAAGTTTTCCAAGAGGTAGAATTCACATTCTAGGATATGGTTAGTTCTATACGGAAATTCTTGCTGCCCATATGCATAGCTGAATTTATTTTTAATCACTGTCTGACATGTAGTTATCAAACGTGAATTTGATATGACCCCAAATTCTTCAACCTTTGATGCTAAAAAGACACAAGTCGGAGCTAATAGTAATGGGTCTATACATTTTAAAGAATTTCTTGCGTAAAATCTCTTGAAATACACTGTAGCAGTGGCTATAACTTGTTGACGTAGTTTTAGTTGTTCCCCCAGTACTTGTATTATACTTGCAAAGAAATTAAATACCTTCTGGTATTCTTCTTCTGATAAAACAGTTAAGTCATGTTGGCGATCCCTTAGAAGGTCTTGTTTATCTAATATCCATTGTTGATGATGTGAACTTTGCCAAAAATTGCCAGCCATTATTTTGTACTGCTAGTCAGAGAACTTTGGTTATTTGTTATGTATCTACCGCGTAATTATTCGACTATTATTTACAGTTCCTTAGTATGGTAGCTTGATTTCAATTTAAATAATTATACAGATTAGAAATTTTACTCTCTAAAAATTTCAATGTATGTACTTGTATTTCAAATTGTTTTTTTTTAATCTTAATTAGCACTCTGTTGGTTTTTGCTTTGCTTATTATCTTTGCCAGTGTCAAATATTGGAAGCGTCTATTCCCACAGAATAAGTTGATAGTGCTTACAGTGCAGATGCACTTACCACACTCACATTACAACACATGAAGGCGAAGGCATGCCACATAAGCATGTCGGGGCATCCACCCATTGTCATTTTATCAATTTACCACCCAGGCGATAAGCCTTATTAACACTCGGTAGCTCGGTGCCAGGTTATTTCAATTCCCGACACTTGTATTGAAATTCAACAAAAACTGCCTCAATGGCCGTGAGCGAGATGTTTTCACAGTCGATCTCAATTTTGAGATAGTTGCCTCCATGACACCCACTCACTACCCAAACAAGCCACAGCACATTTCCACCACCAACAGTATCAGATCATCGCACCGCCCAGACTTACTCGTAATAAGCCCGCCCAAACGCACACTACTCGCCGCCCACCCCAAACTTGACTGGGCCAAAGTTGAGGACGGAATACAGACTTACACATCACCTCACCTGGACACTATTCCGGATATAATGTCGTCCCCGGTCTACACCCGTCGAGCTGTCTATCGTACAAGATGCCACGTCGCAAGTCGTTGTCAATAACTATCATCGCCAATGGCTTCCCGACGACAACAAGTACCGACCTCGCCGGCGAGGTTGAAGCATCCTAGATTAGAGCCTCCCACAAATTATTATTATTTATATAGGCCTCCCGAAGAGCGCGCGAGTGCGCACTGTATGACATAAGCTTCTTGCTTGGTCACTTTGATAGGCCTCCTGTCTCCTCTCTATTCGATTTAGCTTCAGTACACACACCCGCTAGGGAGATTGCAGCTGCCCTGCACACATAAAGTGCTATGTCTTGTCTCTTAATGTATTCAGAGGTATTTCTGGAGCGGAGGGTGATGATATTATGGAAAAATATTAAGAATCATAACAAAGTTATTAATATTGCAGAATTTTAAGAATCATTTTGTCTTGTCTTTTATCTAAGCAGCAGAGATAAGATAATGTATAACATAAGGAAAAGATTTTCAGAAATTAATGTTGTGACAATCAAACTTGTAAAGTCATACTTTAAAATGAATGATGATTGATTACAAGAGTTTACTATATAAATCACCAGAGGTTTATGTCTCAGATAATAGGAAATTTAGGGGTTTTAGGAGCTTTCAAGGGGAACGATTGAAAAAACTGGCTAGATTGCGTGCTAGTTCAGTGGGAGAACCAACGTTTTACATGCAGTAGAGGCGATTTCAAATCCTAAAATGTGTCTCACAATGTATCCAAAGTTAAATATGTAGTCAATATATCAAGTTGTGAGGAAACCCATGGCTGAAGTGTAATCGTACAAAGGGCGATAGTTCTGCCTGCCCTCTATCACTAGAATACACTGTCTAAGCTTTGCTCTGAACACCTGTAGGCAGAGTGAGTTAATATTAATTTAGTTTTAGGTCAAAATGATCGAGTTCTATTCATTAGTTCATTATTATAGTTTTCTTTACTCCTTAGTATTAATACTACAAAGTAGATAAATCCATTCAATGAAACTCGCAATCCACATACAGTTATCAAAATGTCATATGATTCGGTATTCGGCTTTGGTAATTACGACGTTAACGTTTGAGTTGTCTTTGTCTTATCCTGAGTTGTGAATTATTTACGAGCATAACTAAAAACAAAAGCATCTCTCTTCAAACTAAACCTTCCATCTACGTACAGAGCCCTGTGACGGGCAAGGGAAAAATAACCTTTGATTCTACTCTTTTACTTACTTTTACTACACATAACACATTCAGATTCAGAATATTTTTTTAGCATTAGCGATCGTGTGTTAAACAAAAGACGCGAATACATATAGGCGTTCAAAATGAAAAACTACTTTGAGAAACGGAAACGTGGACGTTATATAAGCAACCAAGAATAAAGTTTAAGTTTTGGAAACGCTCAAGTTTATTGCATCGTAATAATCTTCTGTTAAATGAAGATAGCAGGTGCCAGTATAAATTGCGTTGCTAAGGAATATTTGCCTAAAGCCTCTATTTGTTTTAATCTAAGGGCTAAAGTAGTTTTGGTAGCAATGGAGAAAAATACTACGACCTCTTCCGAGGTAGATCGAACTGACACGAACATCCGGCTTATCATCTTTAATTGTGGCACCCTGGATTAGGTTCTATCTTTTTTTAACAACTATGTAGTTTTTTTTAGCAGGGCAAAAAGGAATTGATGTTTTATGTCATAACGTAGCTGGTAGTGATTCTTCGAGACATTCTTTTGTTTTAGAATTTATATCAATAAGGTAAAACTAAAACAGATATCTTTACGTTTGAAATATCCATGAGTATTAAGTAAAATGTTAAAAATTCATATACTCGTAGAATATCAGCAATTCGTTTGTTTCTTCCGTTTTTACAGATTATGATGCTAAACCTTCAATCTCACTAGCACTTGGCCAATTTTTTATTCAGTACCTATCTACAGTATTTTTAAGCATATTATTATTATATTTTATATATTATTTTTTTGCCATTATTGCTATGTGGATATCTATCTATCAAAGAGTATACAATCACATCGATTAATTAGATTATTCAGGATGTTTGGTAGAGGGTTATATATGGTTGAATGTCAGATAGGTAGAGTCATTAGCTCCTCATTCTTAGTAATTAAAATTAATTTGGAGTTATACATTTGGAGATTAATATACTATTAAATATTTTTTGCAAGTAAACGACTTTTTTTAAACTTCAAAACATGGCTAAGGAGTTTCTAGCTCTGAAGCTCTGGCTATCCCTTTTCAGAATTTATGTCAGTGAGTATATTATGTATGTATAACTTTTTTCTAATAATTATGTTGAACATTAATTGTATGTTTGTGAATTGCTAAAGGGTCAGGTAGCTGATATTAACTTTATCGTATAAATCAAATACATAATAAATATTAATCTCGTTTATTCGTAGCATATTGTGATACCTTAAAATATTAGTCAGTAGGTCGTGACTTAGCTGAAAAGTCGTATTAATACATATTATATTATGGATTGTTGGTTCCTAGACATGATTGCAACTCTCAACCCATGATATCGGCCAAAGAATAATTTTTCAAGAAATCATTGATGACATCATGTAACTCCGCGCTCAGCTCATTAATGAATCCTTCTAATTCATTTTGAATCAACGTTGAACTGACATCTTGAATGAAAGCATTGATGGCACTGTTTATTAGATTTGAGCCGACCATTCCTTCCACGCGAATCTGTAATCAAGTGATTATACTGTTTAGTTTGTATCTAGAATACTGGTACCATTTCGTTGTTTTTTAATTGTTACTTTTAATCAAAATGTGCACTGACATAGTGATATAATTTTACAAATATATTTGATTACACTGTCATACACGTTGTTTGGGAGCCCCTTCAAAGTATATTTTATCAATTTTCTTGTATTTTTGTTGTAGCGGCCACCGATATACATCGCCTGTGAAAATTTGCCCTTCCTGACTATCTATCACGCCAAACAGGCAGACAGCGAAGTATCAGAAATGGAACCTTGGGAAACGTACCTGCGAGTCGTGTATTTTCAATTTGATATCCAGTTCCCTTAGGAGAAGATGGCCACCGAAGAGATTTGTTCCCAGGCGCGCATTAACACCGAATTCAATACGGTTCAGGAACACCCTTCAAAATAAAATGTATGTCATTTTAACCGAGGCAAAAAGTTATCTAATTTTATGGGATATAAAACAAGTTACCTGAATAGTCCTCCAGCATTGTGTGTTACAAGCAACGCAGCACGTGCATTTACATCGTAGTTCCCTGTAAAGGTAAATAATTTATTCATGAAGATTTCATCACTTTTATGTACATCAGTTACTCATGGTGTGACCCCAAAGGTAAATTATATTCTCTACACCTCTCATCTAATGTCTGATGCTTATACATATAAGTACCTACAGTAGTAGGTAAAACATGTCCCTATACGGTTAACTAATTATTACCTCGACATTATCCTTCATAAAAATATTGATCAGCACAAAGAGCCATCACCCTTTAGTTGAGAGATTGTTATACGTAATGTATCCAGGGCGAAGCAATTTTAGGTAATGACATTACGTGTATTCTTCTACGGCTAAGGCTCCGGCAACTTCGTCGGGGATGCAAGATAAGAAGATAATTTGTTTTGGGGGTGATTGTTCTGAGATATGCTCAGCTTCATTCGAATTCTTATATCCGTGAACATTAACTGTGTACCAACCAAATCATGTAAACCAAACTGAATTTGGGACTATAAAATAATATTTTAATTAAGTACTATACTCAACTATAAGTCATTATCATGGTCATAAGCAAGCACCTAATTTTATAATAAGTCAATTTACTAAAACCGTAACAAACCTGTGAGTTCTATGCGCGGTAAGGTGGCATGTGCGCCAAAAGACAATCTCAATGCATTGAAAGTTACATCATCCACTGTGTACCACTGCAATCCAGTCATTCTAAAATCATTTACTTCCGCAGACACTCTGAACCTAAAATTTGAAAGTTAAGGGATCAATAAAAGAATTTGTGTAGGTTTCTTATAGTCTAATTTTGCAAAGCACAGCAATTTTGCTTTCCAATGGTTTCTAAGTTTTCAATCACACAGTCCCAAATTATTTTATTACTAGTGGATCGCCGAGCTTCGCACGGGTAGCGTTGTTTTTTTAATATCTTATGTTTCTTCAATCACTGCTCAAGCTTTGTAAAATTAAGCGCAATGATCGGAATTTATAGCAGAAGGGCAAGCACGAGCGCTATTTTATCGACACGATAACGGTTAGAATGAGATGGCAGTATACGATACTAAGTAAGTGCGTAAGAGATGGCGGCTTTATCCCACGCGATAACTAGTTTAAACACCTCTCGTACTAGCCGGGCTGAACGTGTAGCTTGCGCTTTGATGAACAATTCAATATCTCCAATTCAATATCTCCGTTATTGAGCAAAATTTCAGGTTGTGTTGAAGTTAATTAAAACTCTATGAAGTATTCACAACAATAAAAAAAAGAAACCATACGTAGATGTAGGATTCAACTACTGGCGCCATCTAGTATGTAATAAGTAAATTAGTAAGGATTTGGTTTTGGTCACGGGCGCGATGGCTTATTTCACGTATAATTTCGGTGTTTCTCTACCGATTTCGATTTTTTTTATGGAATAGGTAATAATGTTAACATTTTTGAATTAGGCATGAATGAGAGTATTATAGACGTAAGAGTAAACAAATATAATCAGAATACTCCGAACTGCTAAGCTAGCAGGAGCTAAGCTAGCAACCATAAAAGATAGACAAATGCTGTTGCGGGATATTTTTTAGACAATAGGCTATTTGACAAAGTTTTGAAAACTATCTTACGGTGTTTATTTGTTTATAAGGAGCCCTAAAAAATACTTTTCTGACTTTATTTTAGCTATTTTATTAATAAATCGAAAAAGATAATGCAATATTCAAATGTGCCGCGAATACGCGACGTTAAGTAATATGGCGGCCGTGGCACGTAGTGACATCAATTCCGCATAAAAACACCAATAAGCGAAGCGATACACAGTCTGTTTATGCGCAATCTACGTCATTATAAAAAATCACCCCTGATAGTTATTCTGGAAAATATATTTCATGTACAGAATTGACCTTTCTACAGATTTATTATAAAAAGGAAATATTTGTGCATTAAATAAATAAATATATATCTCGAAGCACACAAGGTGGTTGGATTGTTCAAAATAGCCGTTGAATAGTATATAAAATATTGGAAAACCTGAGCCCCTAGTCACAGAAAGTGTTGACTTTAACCCTGGCGTGACCTATAAATGTAGAGACTTTACTATATTACATACATACGTTTATGTTATGTTTATTATCTTGACTACGCAATGTGGTAGAAAGTAGTTTTTTTAGAGAATAAAGCCAACCGTAAGTAGAGAGAAGTAAATTTATTATCTGAACAATTTTATTGTGTGTTATTAAATATTTACCCTGTGGTTTTGTAATCGAAGGGACCAATCTTTTGTACTTCCAAAGGATCCAATACGGGTACAACTTCATTTCCGTTGACTATAACTTCTCTAAAACTGTTCAGCAAGTCGGTTATCGAGTCAGTGATTACATTTTTCCCGTTGGCTTTTTCCAACCTTGCGAATTTTTCAGCTAAAAGTTGATCGTGCACTTGACTTGGAATAGCGGAATGAAAATCGAATTCTTGATCAACCCATTGTCTTTGGACGGATGTTATAGCTGGAAAAATTATAATAATTAGTGATCAATTAATAGGAAGGATGTAAAGTGGAATAATAACATAGGGAAAATAAAAAAAGAAGAAGAAGAAAAACGTTTATTCGCCATTGTAGGCACAAGAAAAACTAGTAACATAAATTTTTAGAACTTACTTTTAACAACATTAAAATAAATTAATTATAAAATTAAAAAAAAAACAAAAACAGATTCAATAAAAAAACATACAAAAATTTGTCATGTACTTTCTGTGCCACCTGAACAGCGAATAGATGCTGTCTCAGCATTTTCTGTGAGCTTTGGACTCACAGAGAGATGTGAGTGTCGTTGTCTAGGCTTAGAATATCGCTACCCTATTTATTTTGATGGGTGTGATACGAGGCGGCTAAGAGTATTGAGGCCTTATAAGTGATTATTGGAAAAGAATGTTGGAGAGTCGTGACCAATAATACTTTATTTTACAATATTTTCCCCACTAAACTTCTAAAAGTGGCTGAAGAAATTGAAACCACATCGCCCAAAAATCACCTCTGACGACACACATTATCCGCTACTTCGACACTAAGACACTACACGCAACATTTCTTACATACATACATACATACATATACTCACGGCTATGTTTCCCTAGAAGGGGTAGCCAGAACTAAGGAATCATAAATTCCTCAGCCACTTTTGGAAGTTGAGTGGGGAAAAGATGGTAAAAATAAAGGTTTTTGGTGATGGGTCTCCAACCACATCGCCCAAAAATCCAAAAAAAAGCCCCAATACCCTTAGTCGCCTCTTACGACACCCGTGGGTAGAAAGGGGTAGCGACATTCTAAGCCGGCACTACACGGCAAACATTTCTTAATGGCTGTAAATACGAGTAGTACGAATATTATACTTTCAAGAATATTGGACGTTAATCAATATAATAAAACAATAATAGAGTAAAAAAATATTAAATTGCATCCATCAAGAGAAAAACAATCGAAAACTTATTTCGAAGCTCAACAGAAAACAAGCTATCAGTCGCTATTGCTGCGACTTTATAAAAATCCACCACGCAGCTGGTATTTAACTATCTACAACTTCAGAACCTTGATCTCAACAACTATCCGGTCAATACCTAACTCTTTATATTATTTTTTATTGTACCCGGTTGCCCTCGTCCTAAATTTCGACTACAAAGTGAAACTGCTTACTTCTAATGTAAATAGGTATTCCATATTTACCTGGTTGTTCAACAGCTTGAACGTAGCAAATAGCAGCTAAAACCACAAGCACAACCTTCATTTTGATATAATTTTGCTACTTCGAAAAAGTGATACATATTTATATGCTTATTCTTATCATTACAACATGCAATCAATTTAACGATTATCGTGATTATATGATAAATATCAGAATATTGTGATTTGATTTTAATTAGTATAACAACACCTGGGACATCTTATCAGGGATTGTTTGAATATACTTTTCCAGATTTCCACCCACCACTACATCCGAGTAGACTACGATTACATTGATTTAGGCTGATAAAAAGAACCAAAAGTAACAATATCAATATATAAAAATCGTTGAGTTACTGACTTAGGGCCGGCGCTGACTGCCGGCATGGCATGGCAAAGGATTTCGGTACAGATATAGCATTTTTAATCTTATTACCATGAGTATAGAATTAATTTTACTTTATTTTGACACAACGATGCCGACGTTCTGTCCTAACGCGGCCTCCCTCGGCATCGTTGTGTCAAAATGAATTCTATGCGCATGGTAATAAGATTAAAAATGCTATATCTGTACCGAAATGCTTTGCCATGCCATGCCGGCAGTCAGCGCCGGCCCTTACTGACTGACAGCGCACAGCCTAAACCGCTCTGGATCTAGAGAGTTGACATTTAGTAGGTAGACCTTTTTAGTGTTATAGATGAACACCAAGAAAATTATTTCCTGAAATTCTCTAGGGAACGGGAATTACGATAAATTTAAGTTAGTACGAAACTTCCACAATTTTGATTACCAGAAATGCCAACGAGAACGGGAATTACGGGAAATTTAAGTTTGTATGAAACTTCTTATTTATTTGTATGAAACTTCCATAATTTCGATTGAATCAGGTTGAAATTTGATAAAGTCTTCTCAATATTTATAAACGTACATTACAAAAGAATTATAAGAAAATCCAACTCTAACGTGAATTATTAATAGGAGAATAAAGTGTATATGAAACTTATATATTTTTAATTACATTATAAATTATTTCTACCATCTTGACCCCTATCAACTTCCAAATGTGGCTGAGAAGTTTCTAGCTCTCAAGCTCTGGCTACCCCTTTTTGGAATTTATGGCCGTGAGAATATGTATTGGAAGCAATTACATTGTATGTGTCAAATCAATTATGATATTATAATTGATGAATAACTCAGATAAACGCTTACATGGATTTGGGTAATGGTGGTAGAGTTGTTGAGGTTCTCTTAAAATAACTATTCTATGCGGACGAAATCGCAGGCAAAAGCTAGTTTTTAATTATTCTTTTAAATAAATATCCACATTTTTTTATAAAGTAATGTATCCCGAATATAAAACATGGTTTCTCCAAACACCAGGTCACAATAAAGACACGCGATGTTCAGAAGTATTAATACCTCTGCCACTTCTTCGGGGATATACGGCGTGAAGTAAAGTGATCAAACCTACAATTTGCGTAAGAATTTCAAAAAATTTAAAATTTGCAATTAATTGCTCAAAATTCCTCTCTGCCCACATGTGCAAAGATATACATCACCGAGGAGCCCGAACTTACTTAGAATGGAATGATTTAGCTATAGTCCACCCCACTCGCCTTATTATGCGGGTTGGCAGACTAAGGATCACTACCGTGATATGATCTTTGTAAAGTGTATGTTCAGCCAAGTGGGTTAACTATCCACCACACTCACCAATTGTTATATGAAATACTCAGCCAATCACAGGACCCCTTATACTAACATGTTTTCCTGTTAACTCTTAACCTTTGTTATTTTTGCGAGTCTATTTATTCGTTTATCTCCCAACCATATTTGTTTATCCTCTTTGTATTAATGATCAAACCTAATTTATTCATGAATATTTATTATCATTCCTTTCCCCCTTTAATTTCATCTAACCCATAGAGATAGAAAAAGCTTGACTCAAAAACAATTGAATTGAAAATAGAAGAAGCATGGGATGTCCTCAAATCGTCCATGGTTGAATGTGCGACGGAAGTATGTGGATTGAGTAATAGGACAAATAGACCACCAACAAGTTGGTGGGATAAAGATGTGAAAGAGCCAGTTGGAGATAATAAGAAATTGAAACAAATATTGATTTTCGGATATTTTAATCGCGAGTTATTACATTATTTTTAAAGCCCGACGTTTCGAAAACTTTTCAGTTATCATGGTCACGGGAAGACTGAGGTGTTATTTGTCATTATACAGTACTATAAAATTATTAATACTAACTACCTTCACAAATTTTAAGTTACATTTGCGTTTAATATTTGCTATGTACAAAAAGAGCTAATGTTATCTGGAGTCTTGCTAGTGTTGTTGTAGTAAAAATAATGTAATAACACGCGATTAAAATATCCGAAAATCAATATTTGTTTCAATTATAATGTGCAATCGTGAAAATCTTAGAAAATACTAAGATAATAAGAAAGCTTAGTTAGATTTCTAGCGATCAAAGATAGTAAACGAATGGATGCGAGTGTAACTGATGATGTAGTGCAGAAAAGTGAAGATAAATATAAGAGAGTAAAGAATGAGGTAAAGCGTGATTTGCAAGAGTGGTGTGAAAGGAAACTCTCTTATAGTTTACGGAATAACCAAAAGTTATTCTGGAAATATATCCAGAAAGAAAGGGGAGTTTCCAAAAACACGGTAGTTAATGTAGTGAGAGATGAACAAGGTGAATTGGCGACGGATGAAAGTAGCATAAAACGAGTACGGGAGAATTATTTTGAGGGACTCTTTGAAAAAGAGGATACACCTATTTCAACCGTGATAGCTCAATGGGTAGAACACCGGTTATCGTGCAAACGACTAGTGTTCAAATCCCGGGTCGGGCCTACACCAATTTGTCTTTTCTAAAGACATATGTGTGGTAAATTTATCATGGTTGTTAACGGTGAGGGAAAGCATCGTGAGGAAACCCACATGGCCGAGTTGTACATAGTCATGTGACAGTGTATTCGTACAAAACGGCGATAGGCTTGCCCCCTATCACGTGGGTACACTGTCCATGTAAAACTTGGGTACTCTGAACACTAGGTGACAATGTCACGTGATGTTCAGAAGTATTAGTACCTCTGCCAACCCCTTCGGGAATATTCGGCGTGAACGTTTATGTTATGTTATGTTTACCTACTTCTTCCCCAATTGGCAGTAGGTAATGTTGATTGGAATGAGGCGTAGTGCCGGCTTAAAATGTCACTGCCCCTTTCTACCGGCGCGGCGGGCGGGTGTCGTAAGAGGCGACAAAGGGTGAGGCTCTTTTAAGTGATTTTGGGCAATGCGATGAAGACCCGATCACCGACAATACTTTATTTCTACCATCTTCTGCCCTATTAACTTCCAAATGCAGCTAAGGAGTTTCTACAGAAGCTCTGGCTACTCCTTTTTGGGATTTATGTCGGCGAGTATATGTATTAATTAAGTGTGACTTGCATCATATCGGTTGAAGAGTTGCAAGAGATGATGACTATTGCATGTGCACATTTGTAAGAATTGATGTTCCAATGCTATTGAAACTTGATAGTATAATCGAGAAAAGTAAGGTAGTCCCCTTATCTTGGCGGGGACACTACCGTTTCCAGTGATATTATAATGTCCGCACGTTTCGGAATTTGAAAACGGCATGTATGAAAATAATAATGGATGTAAACGAAGCTAAGAGGGAGGAACGAGGGATTTACCAGGAGTGTACGAAGTGGCGATCAATAGAATATGCTTACCACAATGGGAACTAATGGCGTGAGTATATGCATGTAATTAATTTTATAAATTTTCTGCCTATTTTTAGTATTTAGGCTGGTCACGCCAATTGTTTTTTTTTCATTTAAAGTGTTGGTTGGTAAATCTCAATCAATTTTCGGCCAAATTAATAACCTCAAATCCAGCTGTCATAACATAACCTAAATATTCCAAATATTAAATTAAAACTTAAGCTGTTCGTTTGCATCTTTATCTTTAGCGGCAGTATTTGAGAGAAGTTTTATGGAATGTGATTTATAGAAATTCTAAAAACTAAATAGTGGCGGTGTCTGAGTGTCTTCCTCTATGTCTATCTAATCTAAATCGGCAGGGTCCGATAATTTCTTAAAATAGATGAAGTAGCCGATTTTAAACTATAATTAGCTCATCATTTTATGTTATTAGTTCATCATGGAGAAGTTAAACTTTCGTGAATGGTTTCGCCAAGGGAAGAAGATGTGTTCGTGGACTTACTTGAAAGATGTCTTGTTTAATCCTGCAAAACTTCCATTTGTTACATTCTTAATAATTCTTGCTGAACTTATTTTAAATATTATAATAGTAGAGAGAGTACCTTATACTGAAATAGATTGGAAAGCATATATGCAAGAAAGTGAAGGATTCTTAAATGGAACTCTGGACTACAGTCAGTTGAAAGGTGATACAGGACCTCTGGTGTATCCTGCTGGATTTGTTTACATATATTCTCTTTTTTATTTTCTTACCAATGGCGGCATAAACATAAAAACTGCTCAGTATATATTTATTTTTATTTATTTATTGCAATTGTTTTGTGTTCTGAGAATATATATCAAAAGCAGAAAAGTTCCCCCATATGTACTAATATTAACAATACTTACCTCATATAGGATACACTCTATTTATGTTTTGAGATGTTTTAATGATCCAATTGCTGTTCTCTTTCTTTATATTGCATTAAATCTTTTTGTAGATTCAAGATGGTATTGGGCAAGTTGTTTTTATAGCTTAGGAGTTTCTGTTAAAATGAATATATTGCTTTATGCTCCAGGTTTATTTTTCTTTTATCTTATCAATTTGGGTATAAAAGAAACTTTGATGCAGCTATTTATATGTGGTATTATCCAAGTAGTCTTAGGGCTTCCATTTCTTGTAGGAAATCCCACTGCTTATGTTAAAGGTAGTTTTGATTTAGGAAGGGTGTTTAACCATACATGGACAGTGAACTACAGATTCCTAGATGAAGCCACATTTGAAAGTAGATGTTTTCATATTACTTTACTTGTTATTCATGTTTTGTTGTTGTGCCTATTTTTACCTATGTGTATAAAATATTTTAGAAGTTATTGTCGCTTGAGATATGTTCAGAAGCAAGTACAACCACAGATTGATGCCCAAAATGTAAGACTCAAAGACAAATCTCGCAAAAAACATCAAAAAAAGAATGACAATGTGGATGAAAAGCTAACCAAAGAGCAAGAAGACTTTCTTAACAGTTTTGAATCTGTTTTGCAGCAGTCCCAAAAAAAGCCTATGAAAAAACCAATTGAGACCCCAGTTAGAGAAACACCATATAGTATTAACTATGATGTTTTGTCTCAGTTGTTCATACTTCCAATGTTTATTATTAATTTCATTGGAATTGTTTGTGCTCGAAGTTTGCATTACCAGTTTTACTCTTGGTATTTTCATAGTCTTCCATATCTGCTGTGGTCTAGTAACTTTTCAGTGATAGTGAAGTTTTTAATTTTAGCTTTGATTGAGATGTGCTGGAACACATATCCAAGTACCAACTTCACTAGTCTTTTGTTACATGTATGCCATATTTCTATTCTGTATGGAGTTTATAAAAAGATGTCTTCAGAATTAAGTGTAGCTTCAAAGATTCAGTCATCCCATTCAAACTAAGAATATTTTAAACCCATAATGATAAAACACTCTTTTTGGTGCTGTATCATAAATGTATCTTAACATATTTACCTTGTGGTAACTGACTAGTTGGTGAGTCCCTGCTAAGGCATTGTTACTAAGTTTTGTAAAAAGTTGGATTACAGGAGTGAATTAAAAGTGGGTTATAAGTGTTTAATAATAATATCATAATAATATCATAAGTTAAAATCAACGGAATAAATAAATTTGTGTGCCTTAAAAGACTGCTAATTGAGATAGTTATTTGAACCTCATTCTAATTCTTAGAAATTAATACTTAATATTATACCTAAAATGAACTATGTCTTGATAAAGGAGTAGTTGGTAAAGTAGTAACTGTATTTTAGCCTTTTGTACAACATTTAATAAGTATATGTAACCAACTATTTAATAAAGAGCTTGATATTTCTTGAAAGTTCAAAATGAAAGCATCATCAAACCTACTTCATACATATGAGTAAAATATATGTTTATTAATCCACATTCAATTCAATATTTTTCATTAAAAAGCTTCTCTCTGCTATTGTTTTAATATAAATATGTGTGCATTATTAGAAACTCCTAATATTTTTATCTATCTCATTAGACATTTTAGTATATTATTTGTACCTATTAGATAATGATGGTTCTCATGTTTAAATAAATAGGACCCATTTTTTCTAAATATATATCTATACTTATAAGATTGTGAATAGTTAAATAAATGAATTGTACAGAAAATTTTGTTTCCTTGTGTATTAACATAAGCAACCCCCCTTCCTAGATAGTGCCGACAGGTAGCGGAGCATCACTGTCTACATCTGCGCGTCGTTATGAACAGATAGATATAGGACGACAAAACGCCCGCAGTCTAAGGGGCAAAACATATGAGTTAAATCCATAGATGATAATGCTTAAATCCAGTTACAAAGAGTGATGATCAGTTCCAATTAATTTTAAATGTTGAATTTGTAATACAACCTATTCAGAGATAATAACAGTTGACTGAGCAAAAAATCCATAGCACAATCATTCATGTACATATTTACACTATAATAACTAGGGGGCATATTCCACTAATCCCCGCTGACAATCCCCATTAACGCATATTGGAGCTTGTAATGGGGATTAGTGAACTAAAAATTTCATTAATCCCCATTAAGTTAAAATTAAATAATAATGTAAGAACCAGGTACCTTCTATTTATTGTTGGATAAGAACTCACTTATTGATTACTGTTATCTCTGATCAATACGCACGAAACCATTTGCTGGAATTAGTTACTTAGACGGGAACAGGTTCAAGCTGTTTGTTGCTCCAGTTAAAACTGATTACTGTGGGAATTCCTCACCCAAAACCATATCAGGCTTCTTCAGTAATCCTATTAATATTATGAATGTGAAAGTTTACGCCTGATTTCTGAATTGAGTATTCAAGCTGAGAACGACTTAAGTATTGTTTTGTCACATTCAGTTGTTAAGATTTCAATCCGACAGAACGATACTTAAGTTGTTCTCAGCTGGACTACTCAATTCAGAAATCGGGCGTTAGATGTGTGTGTGTTTGAGGTAGAAAGGCTTCTCAGTTACAGAATGTATATGAATGAAATTTAGCAGAATGCTAGATAATGACCCAAATGATAACATTGGATACTTTTTATTCCGGAAAAAAATGAACTCAGAGTACCGGAAAAAACGCCTAAAGTTTGGCATAAGCAAATTTACAGTACGAAGTATGTCGGGTCAGCTAGTTATTTGATATTATTACTTTTTATTTTGCGATTATGAAATCTTTGAAACTAAAATGTAGTGTTTTTTCATAATCTAAACTTTTCAGTATTCCTCTATCCTTCATTCGTTCAGAACATTCGCTAGATAATAAATAATAAAATGTGCACAAAAGTAAATATACAGCGTGTTAGTTTGACGGCGATTGTTACTTCAATATTAATTCGTATATTAAAGTTTAATGCTTAATATCCACCATATGAAATAAACAAAAAGATTAAAACTGCTTTAGCAGAAAAACTTACTTTCTCCATCAGATGGAAAACTGTGGTTATCTACACTAGCCTAGCGCACACACTCCTACCCGTATAATGTCTCACCCACACACAGAGAACAGCGGACGCGTCATGTGACCATCTAGTCTTGCGCACATTTGCTCGTGACCGTATAAACCGCACTTGACAGCAATGCAAATTTTTTTTGAATTTCGCGGCTATGTTTGATTTTTCTTTGAACTTATCGCCGCGCCTGGTGAGGCTGTGGTCTTAGTCGCCTCGTATTTCAATCCAGTATTAAATATGGGGTAGTGTAATTCAAATATTTTCAAGTAAAAAGATTGATGGATGTAAACAAAGCTAGAGAGGTTTGCCAGGATCCTACGAAGTGGCGATCGATAGTCTCTGCCTACCCCAATGGGAGCTAATGGCGTGAGAATATGTATGTAAAAAATCTATCTCTATTAATTAACACCGACGATTATAACAAAACTGTCGTCCTAAATAATCAGCTACCGCTATTTTTGTTTTACTTTACATCTCTGCCTCCCCAAAGGGTAGTAACGGCGTGAGTATGTATGTAATGTATGTACTTCATGAGCGTAAGATAATAAAGTTAAAAACAAATAGAGACCCTCGAAACGATGCATTTACGTGGCATAAAATAAAGTGCGCAAGAGATACCTATTCATTCATTAACCGACATCGAAATTGGAGGAGTTCTTGGTGTTTACTAAACTCTCTCGGGGCTAAAGGGCTCTAAACGGGTGTATCTGTACTCTATCACAGTTAACTAAAGAATACGAATAAAAATAACTCACCCCGTTTTGATTGGCAGTGGCAGATCCGGGCTATCACCTTTATTTGCGCAAAACGCAGAACATTTTGAGAATTAACATTATAAAACACCAACACTGAACTTTGCTGGTTCGTGTACGCCATATTTACTCAACACAATCACAACACAAGATACTAAAACTGAACTCACACTCCGAAAATTAATGCGAAAAATCAAAGTGACATCCAATCATAAGCGACACAAACACAATGAGCTACAAACAACTAACTTAGTACTAATACTGTTCCTTTGATAAAATGCCGACAAGCCCGCCCGACTTGATACGTATGCAGATTTTGAATTTCGCGGCGATCGATGTTTACGAATTATGAATTTTTCTCTGAACATACTGCCGCATTCCAACGCAGTATTAACTATGGGGTAGTGTTATTCAAATTTATCACGTCAAATAATAACATGTAAAAAATAAGAAGATATAAGAAGCTAAGTTCGATTGATTACTTTACTGGCCTTGATTTGATTTGGCCGCCGGTTAAGGGTCACGGCGGGTCGCAGCTGTCAGCTGAGTTGCCCGCCTTGTCATCGCGTTTCACGCACACATTGAGCGTGTTGGTGTCAATAGTACTACTTTCTTAGTGCAAATTTTAACAAAATTTGAAAAAAAATAAGTGTGTTTTTTTTCAACGAATTCTGCCTCTATACGTGATAATTAATCATACTTTTCATTGAAAACAGTCGTTACAATTACACCCTGTATATGTAAATAAATAGCTGTCTGTGTTTTAAAATAAAGGCATTAATCAAATAATCAAACATAAAGCAACTTAACACAATTGTTGTTACATAATATATTTGAAAAAAATGCTTTTATAAATAAAATATGTACTTATCTTATACGTTGCTGTGTGGTGCCGGCTTAGAATGTCACTACCCCTTTCTACCCACACGGGTGTCGTAAGAGACGACTAAGGGTATGGGGTGTTTTAAAGTGGTTTTTGGGCGATGCGGTTGGCGACACCTTTCTACCTTCTTGTCCCCTATCAACTTCCAAATGTAGCCGAGGAGTTTCTAGCTCTGAAGCTCTGGAAACCCCTTTTTGTGATTTATGGGCGTGAGTTTATGTATGTATACATGTACTTATCTTATATTTCTTTCAGACTTATTTTTTACTCTTTATTTATGTTACGAAGCAACAACATACAAATACTTATATTAATTACTTATATAATTATTAATTGTTCATTGAGCAAAAGCGCGCGAAATTTAGCCGAACTTCGGCTTCGGCATATATTTATACTCGACATTCGGCAGAACAAACATTCGGTGCAACACTAATTTACTATTACATGGCCACAATCAAACTGCCTCTATGGGACTTCAAATAAAATTTCCCTGAAAATGAGGAGGAAATCGTGTAAATAAAACCATAAAATTTTTGAGATTGTTTATTATGAATAATAATACATCTAAACAAAAGAAAATCTAGTTATAGTCTTAAACAAAGAGGATACGCTTTATATTTTTCCTCTGATATCACAACACAATGGCTTGGATTAAGATGCCCCATGTTCCAAGCTTACTCTCCGAATAATAAGCAATATCCCACCGTAAAACGCTTTGTTTGATTCTTATATAATTTAATTATATAACATATAAACAGATAATATTTTCGAATATTACAGTATTCCTAATTCACCAATCGACTGTTGACACAGGTGGATATTAAGACATTAAGACCCTAAAATGCAGTTATGTAATATAAAATGTTAGCTGGACAAAAAACGGTTTTATTTAGATGTGTACTTGTGCGAACTTGGCAATGTCAATTTGTAACTATTCAGTCATATGAAAGTCAGTCCATTGCAGTGTTGTTTAGACGAAGCCGAAGTTCTTGGTTTTGATGGCGAGTAGTAGTTTGTGTTTGAGTACGTGTCGCGAGGAGTAGAGGGGGATGTAGAGTCGCGAGATGCAGGTGTTGGCGGTGGGGAGGTGTGCGTCGTCCGCCGGTCGGATGGTGACTGACGGCATCGGCTGGAAGCCTTCCTCGGACGCGGGCAGCGCCGGGGAGCCCGTCCAGAAGTACACCTGCGAATCAAGTACACCTCGTTGGTATTGATATTTAGATGCGTTTATAGGGAAAGTTGTAGTGACTTGACGTGGTTAAATATGAGTTTCAATAAAAAAAATGGCAGTGCTAGCTGTGCAGTATAAGCTTAGAATAGCATTAACTCATTTTTTCTAGCTACTATCGTAAGGTGCGACTTAGAGTACTTGGGCTTTTTAATTTATTATTAGGCGATGCAATTAGAGACCCATCACGAACAACATTTTATTTTCCAATTCATGCCTCACTCAACATTTAAAAGTGGCTGAAGAATTTCAAATGCTAAAACTCTGGCAACTTCTTAATGGCATATATATGTTAGTAGTAGTGTAATACGTAGTACACACACACACGATGGATAAAAAGTAAAATTTAGAGGTTCATCGATATTCCATTACAATAACTTTCCTGCCGCAAGCCATTTCAATCGGTAACCATCATAGATGTACTAAAAAAACGTTAGATAGTTTATTTACAAGGAAACCGGCGCTTACGAGTGGCACCGATTGCGGCAGATGTACGCACACCACTAGAAATAAACAACACACCAAGAAATTCATTTGAAATGTAAGCGAGATAGCACATCTCATAGCAAGCGCTAAAAAGAGATAAACATAGTTTGACAAAGAATGATTTAGATCTATCGCACGATATAGACTACAGGCCCATGCTGAAAAATTGATGGGTCATTTGAACCACCAGGTGACCTATGTAGAACGATATAAGAGCATTAAATAATAAGATTCAGCACTGTGCCGTCACTTGTAAGCTGTCCAACTGAGTGCAGGTGAGAATTCGAAAGTACAGGTAGAGTGGGTACATTTTGGTCACATATTTTTGTACGGCATTCTTATCATCGATAGATCCATTAAAAATAATAAGAAAACGCGCAGTGCCGTAAAAAAATGGTGCGCCATAAAGTCGGATTTTTATTTTTATTTTCCGACAATAACCGGGGTAAATTTGGTCATTTGATTTTGTACGGCATCTGTGTCATACTATTTCAATACTGCTCCTAATCCATTATTCCGCAACGCCGTACAAAAAACATGCGACAAGGGGAAAAAATCGAGGGTTGCAATCCCCTCTCTTTCCGTAGTCCAGGGGGTGATTTGACACAACATGAAATAAATTTATTTTCAAAGTATTTTATGCATGGATAATATTTTTTCATGTGCCGTACATTTTCGTTGGTTCAAAGGGGAAAAAAGCTGAAAAGAGAAAATCAAAAAGGCAAAATCCATGTAACGAAATGTAAGGTGTTGTTTTTTTATACGGCATTTAGATAGTTTTAGATAGTTTAGCATTTTTCTTTTTATTCTATAAAAATATTTTTTTCAATTAAAAAAATCACAAAAATTGCTGCATGTCGTACTCGCACATTTTCGGAGCGACGTTCTGTTACGATGTTTAGAATTTGTAGGGAATATCGTATTTTATTCGGATGTATTCGGCTTGGACCCGAGTAGGGTGTTTGCGTAACAAACAACGTGAAAAACAAAACGTGTTGCGAGCACTCCGATCATGTCTGACCTCGTGGAGAATGAAAAATCTAGTGAAAGTAAAAGAAATGTTCAAGAAAAAGAGCAAGAAAGTGAGTGTTTTATTTGTAATTTGCCAGGTGATCCTATTGATAACCGGATAAAATGTCTGTCAAGCGCAATTTTAAAAAAATGCATTGAAGCAATTGAGGTTAGGAGTAAGCAACAGTCTAACACCTCCAGAAGATCTATTGATGTTGCTTCAATTCAATTGCCTAAAGATCTTGAGGAAAAAGGATACCACCAAAAGTGTTATAAACAATTAACAAACTTATCCGGCAAACGAAAAATAGAAGAAATTGTTGATCCCGACGCCAACGAGAATAATCCAAGGTATTAATTTTTATTTATCATAAGTTGCCAAAAGTTGTTTTTTTTCTTTTAAACTCTCATAAAACTCTTATAAAAAAATCATAATAGTGAATTTTTTTCAATCAATATTTTTAAACAGAAAATACAACAAATACTTTATTGACAGCTATATTTGAAAAAATTTTGTTGTCTTATTAATAACTAAAATTTCATGCATTGTGACAATCTGACTATGACTAACCAAAATAATATTTTTTTTCAGCGGAAATAACGAAGAACCTGAAGAGCACGTATCTTTTGAACATGGTCTAACTGCTTGTGTATTTTGTGCGCAAGTACGCAAACGACATAACCGTCAGCTCATGGTGTGTAGCTTTGCTGAAGCGAAAAACAATTACGAAACATTTCGTATTATTATAGATTTAGCTACTGAAAAATATGATTTAGCGATTTTACAAAGGATTGACCAATGTCAAGAGATGTCAGTATCTATACCATATCATAGGGTTTGTAAAACTCAATATTTAAATAACTGTAGGCAAAAAAAAGATAATACTGATTGGCACTTAAGGAGACAAAAACACGAGCGAGCTCGTAAGAATCTGTTAACATTTATTCAGGAAGAAATTGTTGAAAATATGCGCATTTTCCAATATTCCTTCTTGCTCAATTTATTCAGACAATTTTTATTGGAAGAGTATGATAATCAGAAGTTACCTAAGTGTTTTGACACGTCCAATATACAGAATGAAATTTTACAACATTTCAAGGACGCTGTCATTTTTATTTCCAATCGTGGATGCAAACACGTTGTCTCTGCTAGTGCAACTCTAGAAAATATTGATATGACGTACGTGAATGAAGAAAATACCATTAATTCTTCAGCGTTATTCCTGCGCAAGATTGTTCTAGGAGTTGAAAAAAATCCAATCAATGATAATGTAACTGCGCCAAAACTTATCAAAGGTGAATGTGAAATTCCATATGCTCTATTACGTTTTTATAGTCTTTTGTTAACTGGCGGTGACGTGGATAAAATAAAAGACCCGAAAATGTTGGTCTTAGCCAAGTCTTATGCTTCTGATGTTATCTATACTATTCACAGAGGAAGAGTTAAGACATCCAAACATATAACTCTTGGAATAACAGTCAAAAGTTTGAGTAGTAGTGAAAAGCTTCTACGCCTCTTACATTCCTACGGGCATTGCATTTCGTATTCGAAAGTATTAGAATTGGAGACGGAAGCAACCTATACTATATCGGAAACAGAGAAGGTATGCCCTGCTGGTATGGTATTGCAACCATCTCTCAATAGTGGTTTTACTTTCGATAATTTTGATCGATATGTAGAAACATGTGATGGTAAAGACACTATGCACGATACGGTTGGAATTTCGTTTCAAGATCACGCTCCACGAGTTGACATATTTTCTGAGGAAAGTAACGATGGTATTGGAAGTGACCAGCCTCGTAGAAAACGATTCCGCAGACGCTACGAAGCCGATACTCTCGTTATACTTCCACTTACAGAAACTCCAAAGTTCATAGGAACTCTCCAATTACCAGCAAACGTTAATGCACCTACTAATTTAGAAGCAGCTAGAAGGTTAGATAGAGTATGGATGATAAGCCATGCTTTGAATATACCTACACCAATGTGGGTTGGATTTAACGCTTTAATTGTCAATGACAAAAATATTATTCAAGATGTATTTTATTTAACCCCTATCAATGAAACACCTACCAAGGATTACGTGGTAAATGAAACTATGATGCGGAGTATCAAAGGTGCTGAAGAATGCCAACAACAGTACGCGCAGGTACATTATGATTTGGCCATAGCTAGTAAATCGTTGAAAATACAAAATTCTGAGCTGAGAAGAAATAAGGACTCAACATTGAAACGCATTTTTGTTCACTTGGGACCTTTCCACATAGCAATGTCGCAGTTCAAGGCGATTGGTAAATACATTGAAAATTGTGGTTTATCGGAAATTTTAATTGATTCTGGTTTATTGGCAAGCGGATCTGTAAACTCATTTCTTATGGGGAAGCACTTCAACAGATGTAAACGCTTACATCCTCTTATGTCTGTTGCTATTGAAAGAATGCATTTCAAATTTTTCATAGAGAAAGAAAATGTAATAGTAAGCGATGAGTGTTTACAATTCTTCAAAGCTTTTCAAAATAGGAAAGGTGAAGATATTAGTGGAAAATTAGTTACATACCCTACAGTAGATAATGTTGATGTTATAAATATATTATCTAAATATGAAGACTTCCGTAGAAAAACGTTAAGTGGTGATCTTGGAAGTACACCGAAATTCTATCTTACTTATGTTGAAATAGTTAACAACTACTTTCTTTTCGACCGAAGTATTCGCACAGATGATATCGATTTGTACAAATATACTCTGCCACTTATTACCAATCTGTTTTTTGTCTTCAATCATCAAAACTATGCTAGGTACCTGACTTTATACCATTGCAACTTGGAAAATGTAGAACAATCGCATCCTGGATTGAATGTCGTAGTAGGGATAAAAAGAACTAATAAGCCTTTTTCCAAGCGAGAAGTAGACTTTACTGTTGAAAGTACGATCAACGCTGATGCTGCTAAACGATCAACTGGCATTGCATGTATGAAGAACTCAATATCTGCTCGGCAAAGGTGGAGTAAAAGCCATGCTCTGCGAACGGAAATTATCTCTCACGTGCTCGCCGAAGTGCTAATGAAAAAAAGAGAAGAGTTTACTAATGATTTGAGGAGAAGCAAAATAGAAAAAAGTCAACTACAAATACAACAGTTTGAAGACAGTATTAACAATCGTTTGAATCCATTTTCATCTTCATTAAAAGATAACTTCTTATACAATATTAGTAATGGACAGTCTGCAAGTCATGAAGTCCATAAATTTCTAATGAATGTTGTGGAAATTGGAGAAGAGCAAAGGAAAAAATTTTTAGAACAATGTGCATCAAATCCCCATCGATTTGAACAATCTATCCAGAGAAATGTTATTCATACTTTCAAAGCCAAGAAAATAGTGAAACGTCAAGATGGAAAGGTGACAGAGGTTAAACTACACAGGAATTTATTTGGAAGATTGTTAGGTATATCTCTACAACAAAATGTTGACATTGAAAAGGTTCTGGAGTACCCTCTGACCCCTGTTCCACTATCATTATGTCATATGGATGGAACTATTAATAAAACAGATAAATCGAAGTTGGTAAAACCTTTGGTAGATAGAGAAAATATTGTTGAGAGTATTCCGAAGAATTTGGATGTCGTGATTATTGATGGATTTTTTTATCTCTATACTCTTCGAGACATACCTTCTACCTTTGGCGCTATAAGTTATAATTTGCTCCGTAATCTAACAAATCACGTGGCTACGGAAATCCACATGATCTTTGATACTTACCCAACACCAAGCATAAAAGATTACGAGCATTCTATACGAGATAATTTAAGAAATGATGATTTCGTTATCGAAGGGCCTCAAACGAAACGTCCGGCAAATTTCATAGCCGAATTAAAGAACATTAAATTCAAGGAAGCATTTGTCCAGTTCCTCGTCAATGATTGGTCAACTCAAGATAAAGCTACGTTGATTAAGCCTACACAGAAAGTGTTTCTAAATTATCAGCTGTGTCATTCTTACAGAAAAGTGGCAGAATCTGTCGTTAGCGAAGTATCTGAAAAGTATACCTGCAGTGCTCACGAAGAAGCTGATACAAAAATAGTGTATCATGTTTGCGCTGTTGGGTCAAACACGAACATTTTGATCAAATGTTCCGATACAGATATTCTCGTAATATTATTATCTAATATGAAACAAATCCTAGTAAATGTGGGCGAGAATCAGTTCAATGTCGATCGCAAAATATGGATGCAACTCGGAACCGGTAACCACGTAAAAAACATTGACGTTTGTGCTGTGTACAAAAACTTGGGCGAAAATCTCTGTTCTTCGTTGGCTGCATTCCATGCTTTTACGGGATGCGACTTCAATCCCGCATTTTATAGGAAGGGTAAAAACAGACCATTCAAAGTATTGGAAAAATCAGGGAAGTTCCAAGACGCATTCATTAAAATGGGGCATAATATGTTTGTTGCAAATCCACTACTCATGGAACAAACTTTCAATGTTCTGCAGGAATATGTTTGCGTTTTATACAACGTAAAAGCAAGAAAAACAGTCAACGAAGCAAGGTGTATCATATTTGAAAGGATTTATACGCCGAAAAGTAGTAATGAAGCTTTCAAAAAATCAGCTATGAAATTGGAAGCAACGTCGTTTCCCCCTTGTTTCCGAGAGTTGGAGCAACATCTCAAGAGAAGTACCTACATAGCACAGATTTGGTGTAATGCCTACAAACCAGTACCGTCGACGTTGTTTCCCATAAACTATGGATGGGTTGTTAATGACAGTCGGTATGATTTCGATTGGTTTCACGGCGAGGAATGCCCCCAAAAAGTCTGTGACATAACGGAACCGGATCAGGCGGATCAGGAATCAGGCGAAGAAGATGATGACGTCATTGGTAAATAAATAAATAAATAAATCTTTACATCTTTAATTTGTACGTAAGATTTTGATTTTGACAAAGACATATTTATGTTTCAGAAAATAATATAGAAGATAATTTGGACGTCGATGAAGACATTGATTCCGATAACAACTCAGCAACTGATTCCGATACTGAATAATTGAAAGAAAAATTATAACAATATTATCATCATTAAACTTATCGATTTTAAAAAAAAATATTGTTTTATTTATTCACATCATTACAATGAAACAAATCAATTATATGTATGTATCAATAATGTTTGAATTATATATTAAACCAAAAAGTATATAAAACTGTTGATACTGGAATTGACAGTTTCAATACTTGGACATAATATACACACTGTTTCAGTTCAGTTAGACGTCATAGTGATTTTATCATATTATCAATTGTTCTCTTCAAAAATATGTTAATGCCGTACTGTATCAGATGACCATAAAGTACCCTTAAAATTGTAGCATCACTTTCATCAGCCTAAAAGATATGGTCTGCATAAAAATGTACGGCATCATTTTTTCCTAATTTATCTATGTTAATACTATTTAAAACAAGGGACAAATTGTAGAAAACTGCTGTATTTAATTAATCTATGATATTTAAACTTTTACAATAATTTGCAAAATTTCAGTTTTTGCATTTCTCTATAAAATTTTTTTGAACGGTTTCTTTTGAACGGCAATACTATATAACAATTGTATTTTACAATATCATGTTAAAAAAAAAGCTCCCGTACAGGATCAAATGACTTTACAGCTCTATAAATCAAGGATACGATGAAATTAAGATGATTATTGATATACATTCAATGGAACAATAATTTTTTGACGGCATTAATTTTAATAGAACTTTTGAGTGCTAGATAATGTTTTGGAACCGAAGCCGTACTTTTTCAAATCACCCCCTGGACTACGGAAAGAGAGGGGATTGCAACCTTCGATTGTTTCCCCTTGTCGCATGATTTTTGTACGGCGTTGCGGAATAATGGATTAGGAGCAGTATTGAAATAGTATGACACAGATGCCGTACAAAATCAAATGACCAAATTTACCCCGGTTATTGTGGGAAAATAAAAATAAAAATCCGACTTTATGGCGCACCATTTTTTTACGGCACTGCGCGTTTTCTTATTATTTTTAATGGATCTATCGATGATAAGAATGCCGTACAAAAATATGTGACCAAAATGTACCCACTCTACCTGTACTTTCGAATTCTCACCTGCACTCAGTTGGACAGCTTACAAGTGACGGCACAGTGCTGAATCTTATTATTTAATGCTCTTATATTGTTCTACATAGGTCACCTGGTGGTTCAAATGACCCATCAATTTTTCAGCATGGGCCTGTAGTCTAATACACCTAATTTATTAAAAATTATAATTAAAACGTTGTAAATTTATAATACTTAGGAATGATAAGTAATCCCATCATTTTAGTAGTTTTTCTACTATAGTTTGTGCAAAATCTCATCACACACGACGGCATTCTCGTTTATTTTGATAAACACGCCAAAAAAGATGAACGATCGCAACGGCAGCTAGTGTGCGACTAAGACAGATGAGCCATTTAGCCTGTTTTTTAAGTGCCACTTATGAGCGCGCATAACTTATCTACGGTTTTTTATTAGTACATCTATGGTAACCATTAAGTTAAATTCAGTGGCAAAATAACTTACCAAATCCTGCCTCTCCAAATGCGTCATCCTATCCACAATGGCCCACAGCCAACGTTTGAACCGGGCCAGCCGCTCCGGAGTCTCACCACTCTCATCGTTGAAGCTGGTATAACTGACCAGAGCTGCCACGTTGATGTCACCCACACCGTTAAGTAATAATCGGAGGTCTTCCGGGGTCAGGCCTTCTAGTGCTGTTTCAGGGAGTACGTCTAGCACGCCGACTCGCATTGCCTATAAATTAATTATCATTTTAGTTATATAAATAATAAGGGAACATATAAAAAATAAATCAGGATGATTAAACTTTATATCTGTTACAGAAATAAGTGAAGGGTATAAACAGTTCATAGGTACAGATGCACATATGTAGGTACACAACATAGGTGCATCACTGCAGCCCGCCATGCCGTAGAGAGTAAGTGAAGAAGGGAGCACAACAGTTACAAACATAGTTATAACTTTGAATCCTACAGCGAGCACGTCATAACGCTTTTGAACACAACGTCATTTCATAGCGCCGTCGACGGCACGGTTTTATTTTTCGACAAAGGTGTGTATCGCGACAAATGTGCGTCAGCACATCGACACTAGCGGGGATTGTACCCGCGACCTCCGGGTATACGCCCCCGTCGCTTATAAGTAATAATCCTCACATGAGGTTTTCATAGACAATAACATTTTAAATATGTTTAAGTCGGCTGCTGTGTAGTGTCGGCTTAGAATAGCACTACCCCGTTTCTTCCGGTGGGTGTACGTAAGAGGCGACTAACGGTATTGGGGCTTTTAAGGGATTTTTGGGCGATGAGGCTGGAGACCCAATTTTTTTTTTATTTTTTTTTTGATAAGATGGGGTAGCCAGAGCTAATTCCTTAGCTCTGGCTACCCCATCTAGGGATGTATAGCCGTGAGTATATGTATGTATGTAATAAAGTACCCACCTCGAGCGCCTTCTCCTGCGCGATAACCATCCTCTGCTGCGCGTACTTGCGCACGTAGTCGTACACGTTGAGCGCCGTCACGTCCAGCTCGCGCCCGCCCGCCACCAGCTCCACGCAGCCGCCGCCCTCCTCCTCGCACATCTCGAGACTACAAGTGTAACACACCTTGACTATTTTTACTTATGAATATGCACGAGGGTCACCAATTTTATCTATCAACAGTTTTGGTTATGATGGGTATATCCTCACAGCCCATATATGTCCTCACCAAGGGGCTCGAGCCTACCATAGTAGGCGATTTGGCCTTAGTCCACCAAGCTGGCCAACTGCGGGTTGGCAGACTAACGACTACTACCGTAATAGTAGCCGGAACCGACGGCTTAACGTGCCCTCCGAAGCACGGAATCATCTTAATTTTCGGATAATCAGGTGATCCAAGCCTGCAATATCCTTCCAGACTGGGTTAAATCTTACAAATTGAATTTGTAAGGTCACCACCCGCCGGGGATCGAACCCGAGTCCTCCGTACTTGAAACCAAACGCTTAACCGCGAGACCACGGAGGCAGTCAGTCTCGAGAGATGATGGATATATATATACTGCATTAAATAATTGAAATGTTACCGACATTTTGATTTTTAGTTATAATAATATATTTTTAGCTATTACAGCATACATGGTATGATACTAATTATTAAAGAATACAGTAACGTTAGGATAAGATATATTTTTAGACTCATCGCGAGTCGTTATTTATTACAATATTGAAAAAAGAACTAGAATAAATGTTTAACTCACCTGAAATTGAGATCTAAAGCAGCAAACAGTGAATGCGAATCTCCTGTCTCAGCATCGACGACTAATTGCCTAAGACTTTCGTAGACCACCGGATCAAAGAAAGCGAGGTCATGGAAGCGCACAGGCCGTCCGAGAATATATTTTAAAACATGCCTATTCAAAAACATCGGACATAGCTCGTTCTGTAATAAGCAGAGGCCGATGATTCTGTAAAGAAAAAATAAGGCTAAATATTTATACATATAAAAAAGATTACTGAAAAGTAAGAAATTAATCAATACACACGGTTGAAGGAATAATAATGTCAAGGTGACTTAAAAATTGTTGTACCAACTTTAGCAGTCTTATGTCTTGCTCTTATTAATTTATAACGAGTCTTGAGCAAAGCTGCCTATATCGGCCTATAATAACTCTTGTTCTAATCGCTTTTTTACTTACTCTGTTAAAATAACTATCACTAATTTAATATTTTGAGTTGATTTAATTGACGAGGCAATTAGCTTATTTTATTATATTATTTAAGTTTAGATTTAAGTGACTTTTTTTATTATATAATTTAAATTTCTATTAGTAGAATATTTGACCCTTTGTATTGGTATTTCTTTATGTTTTGGCGTGATTTCAATTTATCAGGGTTGGCAAGAAAGTACTAGTGCTTTAACTTTTTTGAATAAATAAACATACGGCCGGTTTCACATCTAAGAATTCAACGATAAAAGCATCTCAAACCGTATTTAAGTACGTACTTACCAAAATTACGTTTCTGATTTGATGAAATATTGTAATTTAATCAAGTGTTGATTAAATGATCAAAATTTTGCGCATCTGTCAAAAAACTGACCTAAATGTCGAAATTTGCGTTTCTGAACTCGTTTGACAATACTCAAAAGGTCATCATCGCAGATTTGAGTGAGTGACAGTTAAGTTGTCGAAATCGGCTTCTTAAACGGTGCACCAATTGGCCTAGACCTCGCTTTTTTAACATACCCTTTTTATATTATAAATCGATAAAGGACATCAAACTAAACAACTTTGCCCATGGAATGCCTATCTAAAATATTGTAATTTTCAAAATATAATAATAATTAAAAATTGTCGTACCTAGTTCAAACTGAGAATGTATACAATGAGATTCCTTGCTTCAGTGAAAATAAAAAATAAAAAAAAAACATTTGATATATGCTTTTCGCTCTGTAAACAAAAATATAACTTCTTTCTGTATTTTCCAGTTGTATTGATCGTCGTTGAAAAATAATATCATGAAAATAAACCGGTAAGCGAGCGATTGAACTGGAAAATACCGAAAGAGGTTATGTTTTTGTTTACACCATAGATCAAATGTTTTTTTTTTATTTTTTATTTTCACTGAAGCAAGGAATCTCATTGTATACATTCTCAGTTTGAACTAGGTACGACAACTTTTTATTATTATTATATTTTGAAAATTACAATATTTTAGATAGGCATTCCATAGGCAAAGTTGTTAAGTTTGATGTCCTTTATCGATTTATAATATAAAAAGGGTATGTTAAAAAAGCGAGGTCTAGGCCAATTTGTAATTGTGAAATATTAGACGATAAACACATTGTTTTCGACAATATTCTGAAGATGTCTACGGATACATCGTTATCTTCACTAGAGGAACCACAGCAGATACCTCAGAGGCAAATACGCCGTCGCCGAGGAGTTCCTAGGATCCGGCCAAATTTCTTTGAAACGCTCAGTGAAAACCAATTTAAAGAACATTTCTGGTTCAGTAAAGAATCGGTGCGCAGCATCTTTAGGAAAGTGCAACGAAGGATCCCACCAGCAAGAACGCAACGGAGTGATTGTTTATCACCATTGCTCCAACTGTTAATAACACTGCGGTTCTATGCAACTGGGAGCTTCCAAGCTGTCATTGGGGATACTGCAAATGTCAGCAAAGCTACCGTATGCCGTGTCACGGATAGGGTCACAACAGCAATAGCACTATTGAGACCAGAATTTATTTATATGCCAACTCAAGAGCAGCGTCCTACAGTGGCTTCAAGATTTCATGACATAGCTGGATTCCCTAGAGTTATTGCAGCTGTTGATTGTACCCATGTCAAAATAAATTCCCCAGGTGGCAATAGGGCTGAGCTTTACCGGAATCGAAAAGGCTTTTTTTCAGTTAATGTGCAAGCATTATGCGATGCAAATTTAAGAATATGCAGTCTGATTGCAAGATGGCCTGGATCAGTTCATGACGGGTGTAGTTGGGAGACCTTTTTTTTAATTCTTTTTCCATGTCTAGTCCCCCTGCTTGGTGTTACTTAATTAATTAACCACGAAAGATTACACGTAACTCCTTAACTATCTTTCCTCATTTACAGCAAGCAAGAACTACCGATACCGAACAAAACAAGCTTAAATTTCATTTTCATTATAATTTCGGCTTGAAATAAATTCGTTGATCTGGATCGAGATTCATATATATTTATATATTAGATTTTATTGGTATATATTCCAAGTCATGTTGGTATCTTTGGTAATGAAAAGGTAGATAGTCTTGCAAAACTTGCTACGAATTCAGTTACTGACATGAAACCCTATTATATTATGGGTTATGACCAGCGTAATGCAGCTCTTCCTCATCTTCGTTCTGCCTGGCAAAGAAGATGGGACGAGGCTAGCAAGGGGTTTTATTTCAAATCTATTCAACCAATTATTCCATGTGAACCATGGTTTAGTAAATTTAAAAAAATGACAAAATCAGTCACATCAACCTTGATCCGTCTACGTATTGGTCATTGTTGTTCTTCAGTTTTTCTAAATAAAATTAGGGTTCGAGATAAATATGTCTATGCCTATGCGAGTGTGGTGTAGATGAGGGAACATTAGACTTTATCTTTTAATCTATACATTGCTTTAGCCAGAATTCGCATCCCGCTTCCCACTAATTTTCATAGTATGTTGAGTTTATCATCTTCATCCTCCGATCTAATTACGGTTCTAGGTAAATTTATCAGAATCAACAATATAAGATTATAGTTTTAATAATACAATAATTAATGTAAAATGTCAGTTATTGCTTAATTTTTGATTTTAAGATAGTTTTTCATTTTATTTTTATTTGTTTCTTCACTTATTTTTTTTTTAATTTAATTTAATTTTGCTTTTATATTTTGTCTAAACTTTAGAGCATGACATAATTTGTTGGGATTCGCAATAATGGGATTTCGTTATTATTTTTTCTTTAATTTTATGTTCTTCCCAAAATATAAATAACTCTTAACTTAGTCTTTACTTAACCATTGATTAAATACCTTCAAGATCTAATTGTTTAATAATTACATTCTTTATATATATATTTTTTTCGCTTTAATGATAAAAATCCTTACAACTAAAATTCACATGCGAGACTAAATCACGCTGTTCGTGGCGAAATTGCTGAAAAAATATTCGGCAGATACCGCCAATAACAAAAAATAATAAATATAATTTTGATTGACGTTTGATCACAATAATTGGTTTGGTGACGTTCCGTTGCCCAGTTTTATTGTTTGTTTATTTCTATTTTTTATTTAATTAAATGGTCTCAAAACCTCATAATAAATGTAACTACTAATGAAATATTATTGAATCAAGTTTGTAGATACAATTCGCTAATTAATATAAAATATAATTAATGAAATATAACTTCATCGGTATTACCGGTTTTTGTAGGTAAATTGAAACGTTCATAGATTTTGATTAGAATCTTAACTAAATGCTTTGTTGATCACATTATAGCAGCGAGCAGTGTTTGTTCTGTGAAACACCTTAAACTTAAGTACTTACTTAGAGTTTGATAAAAACTCAACTGATTAGAGCTAAAATGCTCAGATGTGAAACCGGCAAATATTCTAATATCTCACCTGCCAACATTCCTAAACGCATTAATCCTCTCAGACGTAGCGCGTCCTTGTCTCGGCGAGTAATACCCTCTCTTGCCAGGGCAGTAGAAGAGTGGGGCCGAGTCGTCAGCAGTAGCAGTAGCGGGCGGGGCGGCTCCCGCCGTGGACGGGCCCGCCGCCGGGTTGGCAGCCCCTGGCGCGCCGCGCTCCGATAGCGAGAATACGTCGAGATCTATGAGTGTGAGAGGTTCATTTTGTGTAGGTGTTGAATAGTGAACTTTGGAGCCGGTTGATTGAGATCCAGAACAAAAATAGATGAAATTTTGATAAGACAAAACGTCATATTTAACGGCTTTTAATGTAGATAAGGTATTTTTAAATGTGTTGTCGAGATTTTGACGGATGCGACGCCATTTGAATTAAGTTTATTTATTTATTTATTTCGTTTGGAAGATTTACAGCTTTATATCCATTTAAAAAAAACCAAAATTATTACAAAAAGCCATTTGAAAAATCTTCACATATACATATCTATATCATGAATATAAAAAAGGTCCTAGACTCTACAAATAATAATAACATAGGTGAAATATATTAATGTAAGTTATTTTCAGTTGCTAATATGTAATATGCCAAAAAAATAAATAAACATAACTAAGACTAAATTTAAAACTTACGCCAATATACAGCCACATACAAAAAATAAAAGAAAAAAATACGATAATATAAAAAAAGATAAAAATGTATATTTTGAATAAGAAAAAAAATACGAATGCAACGAAACAACGAAACTATTCACATCTTCACTGAATCAAAGAATTGTTGGGCTAACCTAGTTCTGATAGATCTCACGCTATCGCTAAACAAATCAACGTCATTCATATTTATAAGCCTGGAAGCTCTTATCATGAAGCTATTTTTCCTATAGTTGGAATTAAAACGCTCAATCACCAATGGTAAATGCCTTCTTTGTTGCCTGTTTGGTACATTTATATTAATTTTGGATAACAATTCCGGACAGTCAACAGCGCCATTGAATACTTTCAAGTAAAAACTCATGTCCGCTATGTCGCGTCTAAGTGCTAACGGTAAAATATGGTATCTCTTACATCGCGCTTCATAAGATGGAGACTTGACATGAGCTCTATAATCCAAATACCTGAGGAAACGTTTTTGAATGCTTTCTATACGGTCTTTATATATATCGTACTGCGGGTTCCAAACCTCCGATGCATACTCTAAAATAGGCCTTACGTAAGAGCAGTAAAGTATTTTAATTGTTTTTATTTTCTTGAATATTGCTGTGCTTCTCATGATAAAGCCTAGAGCTTTGTACGCTTTCTTGACTATATAATCCACATGCTTATCATATAAGAGTTTATAATCATGAAACACTCCTAAGTCCTTAACCTCATTAACTTTTTTAATAGATAAACCTTTTAAATAGTAATTACTTAGAATCAACTTATTTTTACGACTAAATGACATATAGAAACATTTACTGATATTCAGATCTAGCTTATTTACTTCACAGTAATCAACAAAGCAATTTAAATCGGTCTGAAGATCTGATACATCAGTATCTGTACCAATCGCTTTTATTATCTTCATATCATCAGCATATAATATAATTTTAGAGTTTTTAAAACAATTCATAATATCTAATATAAATAGAATAAATAGCAAAGGCCCCAGCAGGGATCCCTGTGGTACACCTGATGGTACTGGTAGCCAAGGTGAAACATAACCACACAAAGCAACGGCTTGAGACCGATTTGATATATAAGATAAGAACCATCTTAGTAGATCACCGTGAATGCCGGCAATTTCAAGTTTGTTTACTAGAATGCGATGATCAATGCGATCAAAACATTTTCTGTAATCGGTGCTTATACAATCTACCTGAAACCCCCTATCCATTCCACTAGTTATTATCTCATTTGACAGAACCAAATTAGATACTTACGTACTGTACGTACGTAAGTTACGGATATAAAATTGGAAAAAAAACTATGATAACTAAGGTTATCGATTTTTGTTCTGGAATCTTCTCAATAGCAATATTGCGTCTTTTTTAAGCAAAGAAAGCATTTCAAATAAGACTTAAATATTTCACTTTAATACTAGAAAAAAATAAAAGTGCATCTTTACCTAGAACATTACCTAAAATTGCTTCAGATGGATGCATGACTATAAGATCCATGGCTTCACGCACTTTTTGTCTAAGAGCGTCTTCACTAGCTAATAAAACTAATAATTGTGCAGGTGTTAATTCTAAAAGCATCCCAGTTATTTTTCCAGCGAATGTTGGATGTAAAGAATGAACCTGAAAAAGAATAATAACAATTTCAATTATTTGTTTCGTATTTCACATATGAATTTATTAGAAAATGAAATAGTAAATACCTTGGGATAGAGTCTTTCGCCTAATTGAGCTTGATGCATAGTTAAGTGATCATTATGTCCTCCAGATCTCTCTCCACTGTAGCCGGCTCCTTCCGTGCCGGGTGCGGCCTGCGTCAAACCAATATATGTAAATATAATTTACAAGTCATTATGCGAGATTTCGTAATTGTGTTGCCGATTACGTCAAAGGTTTTTGTTTTTTATTATGATTTACACTAACTAGTGGGTAACCCTGGCGCGACTACGTCGCGTCCTATAAAATGAGTTTATTTTGAAATTTTCCGTCCAATCACAGCGCAGCTCTTTTGAATTTCTAAAGAATTTTTATGATTGGCCGGTTTGAAAAAATTCCGACCAATCACAGCGCATCTCTGATCGACTAAAGTTTGCGCGCGCTTATGACACTCAAGCAAAGTCTATGGGCCAAAATCGAAAATTTGAAATTCTGTAACAATTAACTTAATCCAGTTACATCAGATGTCTGAATTTTGTGCACACCACGGCCGCGAACTGTACAAAACGATACCTGAACCAAATTTCTAGCTTAACTCATCGCGTCACAGGCTTCCGGGCAAGAAAGAGGCTTACAGAAATAATATATAAAGATAGAACCTTACTGACAAACCTCTCTCATTTCTTTCACATTGGTCATTCTTCTCAACTATTCTCTTTTGTTGCTCTAATTTGCAATCCCACCTTTTTATCGTTTGTTGTAAATGTTAGGTATAATAACAATAAATGTCAGGTCTAAATCCATAAAACTAACGACAACTCCACATCGTCAGAGTTGTCGATTTAATTATAAATTAGCATACTGGTCACAATGAGAGTCTTCGTTATGATGAGGTCAGAAGAGATACGGTCGCAATTATTGTAGTTGTTTACAATTAACATACATACATATACTCTTAGCCACCAATCCCAAGAAGGGGTAGCCAGACCTTCAGAGCTAGAAACTCCTGAGCCACATTTGGAAGTTGATACGAGACAAGATGGTAGAGATCAAGTATCATAGGTCTCCATCCGCATCGCCCAAAAATCCATAAAAAGACCCAATACCCTTAGTCACCTCTTACGACACCCGTGGGTCTATTCTAAGCCGGCACTACACGCCAAATATAGTTTCATTCCATTATTTAACGACGTCCGTGGCCGAGTGGATAGATAACGTAGCTTCTTGGTCCGGAGTTTGCGGGTTCGATCCCCGCTGAGAGCAACATTTAAATGATGAGCATAAATGATTGTTCCTTAGTCTTAGACGCTTTTCATATATGTATTATATTAAAAATATCGTTGAGTTAGTATCCCATAAACTTACTAAGTTTAGTTCAAACTTAATCTGTGTAAAATATGTCCGTACAATTATAAATATTAAGTCAAGGCCTCCTGCTATTGAATATATTATATGCTATTTAATAGTAATATAACATGCTATTTAAATACATTGTAGTTGTATTACCTGCGGCGAGTAGGGCCTGGCGTCGATGGAGAGCGCGCGCCTGGGCTCCCGCGCGCCGTGCTGGCGGGGGGAGGGGCGGGACGGCGCGCGCCGCCCCGAGCTCTTGGAGCTGCCCCGGCCCGCCGCCCCCGCGCCGCTGTATCTGGCAATGGAGCACTCTTTACTACTGACTACGATAAAAGTAACCTCAAAAATGTAAAGTATGTAAAGCTTGATGGACTTTTTGTTTGCAGGCTTGAGGTTTTGCTAAAGACTACATTTGTATAATGGAAACAATTTTTCAGATAAAACCATTTACTATCATAAATGTGAGTGAACTAGTGGTACAATCAAATTCAGTTCATAACACATTTTTAGACTGTTAAAATGTTAGTTCTCATGGCAATAAGTGTAACTACTATATGGAAAATGAGAATAATTAAAGTATTTGATATTAAAAACATTACAGATTTCACATAACACATTGGGGTGCACTATTACTAGTTTTATGGAATGTTTTAATTGAAAACATCCAGTATTTTTTCTTCCGATTCGCCACCCATGAAACAATCTCAACAGCCAACATTCGAGCAGTGTAACTCCATATCCCTATAACAGTATTGTAACACACATCTCACCTAGTGGTCCCGGCCCCGGCACCGGCCCCGCCGCCGGGCGCGCCGGCCGTACCGGCGGTGCCGTTGCTGTTGCTGGCGGTGCCGCCGCTGCTGGTGGTGGCCTCTAGCGGTGGCAGCTTCTCGTTGGCTAGGAGAGCCTGCAAGTTTTAGGGATAAGGGATTAGGCAAAAGTAGGAATACAGTACAGGGGTGAGTGGTGCAGTCACATACTACTCTGTGTAAAAAGTATCGGGAATATGTCAATAAAAAGACCCGCGTAAAAGAGGTCGTTCAAATTTTTTTACCGCATGTTGGTAGCACTGTACTGATTTAGCGCGCAAAATTTGAGCGGGATCTGTCATTTAGTTTGTTTTAAACTACATTTTTTGTTGGGCATAGTTTTGAGTCCTCGGCGATTTTTACAATGGAAAATATTGTTGAACAAAGAGTGTGCCTTAAATTTTGTGTTTCGAATGATATTTCATGTGGTGAATCACTAAAAATGTTGCGAAATACCTACGGCGAATCGTGTATATCGAAAACAAGGGCTTATGAATGGTATAAGGCTTTTAAAGAAGGCCGAGAAGTAGTAGTAGACTTGCCTCGTACTGGTAGACCTTCAACCGCTACGACCAAAGAAAACATCGACAGAATCAAGAAGCTAGTGCTCGAAAATCGACGCATGAGTCTGAGAGAGTTGGCTTGTGAGGTGAACATATCTTTTAAGTCCGTCCACAACATTCTCATTGTCATTTTAGGCATGAAACGCGTCGCCGCTGGATTAGTTCCAAAAGAGCTCAATTTTGTTCAAAAAGCGCAGCGAAAGCATGTCGCTGAAGACATGGTTTCCCGAGCTTCTACGGATCCGACCTTTATGAAACGTATAATAACTGGCGACGAGACATGGGTTTATGAGTACGACATGCAAATAAGCCAACAGTCTTCAGAATGGCGTCTCGAAAACGAGCCGAAACCCAAAAACCCGCGGCAAAGTCGCTCCAAAATCAAGGTGATGCTGACAGTTTTTTTTGACTACCGTGGTGTGGTTCACTCCGAATTCCTTCCAGAGGGAGAAACAGTGAATAAAGAATATTATTTAGGCGTCATGAAGCGTTTGCGTGAGAGTATCCGCCGAAAACGTCCAGATTTGTGGCAAGACAACTCATGGATGCTGCACCATGATAATGCACCATCACACACAGCCATTATAGTGAAAGAGTTTTTAGCGAAAAATTCAATAAAAGTTCTCGACCAAGCACCGTATTCACCTGATATGGCTCCGTCTAACTTTTTTTTATTTCCCAAGTTAAAATTACCACTTCGAGGAAAACGTGTTGAGTCGATAGAAGCCATAAAAGAAAATTCGCTGAATGAGCTAAAGGCCATACCGCAAATAGCCTATGAAAAATGTATGGAAGACTGGGTGAAGCGGTGGAGATGTTGTATTGCAAGCGATGGGGCCTACTTTGAAGGCGATAAAAAAAATTTGATGAATAATTTGTATTTTTTGTTTTATTGACAAATTCCCGATACTTAGTACACAGAATGTAGATGGTTGCTTTTAGAAATCAACATATTAGCGAGATAGTTAATGTTTTTCGTAAGTTTTGTCTATACATAAATCATTATACAAAGTAAGATCACAGCTATTCTTGAAAGAAGGGCCTTCACTTTCATTTGCCATTCTTTATACTACACTCAAATTTTCACTTAAGTGAAAAGATAAAGGTTTTTAGAAGTAAAAAAGAATAAAAGAGCATCAATTAAATGAATAATGCATGTAAGAGAGGCAATAGAATTTGTTACAAACATACAAAGTGGCAATACATAGTCACTGCTTACCCCATGGGAACTATGGGCGTGAGTAAAAGTAAGGTTTCACCTAAACTCCCATCTTTAGAAAATAATATATTTTAACAAACTTTCAGACTTGTCTTTTGTTGTATCTCTACATTTGCCAATTAAATACTTAAAACAAAACTAGCACGTCTCACTTGGCAGGACTCTAAATGGCATCAGTGAAGTCGGTCTAGGTAGCAATCCACCTAACTGAAAATGCGGTGAATGTGAAAAAAAAACAAATCTAGTACATAATTACCTCAGCAACACTAGTATAGAAGGACCTAGCGACGCCGCTGCCCTCTCCCGGCTCGTCGCGGAACGTCACCTTGACGCGGTTGACGGCCAGCGGCGGCTGCGAGGCGTGCGCGCGACGGTTTTGGCCCGCAAACGCGCTGTTTAGCTCCGCGAACGTTTGTTGCAGCAGTTTGGCGCGGTCGCGTTCCATCTGCCAAGTAAATAACAGTTTTAGATATGTGAAAAAAAGATATAATAAAATATTATTTTGTAAAAAAAGTTGACACGATTGCTTCGAAGGACCAACTAAATCATGGCAGATTTTCAAAAACGCGTCTTGAGTAACGCTTTCGTTTCAAACCTACGATAATATTGCTTTGTATTGTATATTAATAAAGATAGAGGGAGAGCTGATTAAAAATGAATGTATGGTTTTTGACACTTATAACTTTTTCTTACATCAAATTTGAGATTTTGAATATCATAAATTATTCATGAAAATTTTATCTTTTCTTAAATTATCATATAATAACGCTAAATAACAAAACCGCAATACCTTATGCAAAGTCAAATCCCGTTGCTGCGAGTTCCTCAGCTTCTCCATGTCCCGTCGGAACTTGACCTCCTTGACGGGGAACCCTCCAAGCTCTGCCACCACGGACCCAGGTTCCAAACCCACGTCTTCAGTGAACACTCGACCGAACAGGTCTAGTGATAGACGCCAACGACCCAGCAGGAGATCATGGGATACTGATGCTCCGAGAGATGGACAGGTCCGCCTTGAAGAAATTTATTTGATAAATTAGTTTTTACTAAAAGCAAGAAGTGACTTCTCTATAGATTCTCGTAATTGAAGTAAAACATTATTTTTTTACAGATATACATTTACTCTCGGCTATAACTCCCCAGAAAGGATGGCCAGAGTTTCAGAATAAAAAAATCCGCAGCCACTTTAGGAAGTTAAATGGAGAAAATATTGTAAAGGTTGTTGGTGATAGGTCTCCAACCACATCCCAAAAGTCAATTAAAAACCCCCCCTAAGTCACCTCTCACGTTCACATGGGAAGAAATGGAATAGTGTTATTCAAAGCAGACATTACACAGATTCTCAATTTACTTAATTCGTAATCAATCCAATCTATTTCTCTCTCTAATCTGTTTAAAAGTATACATACATATATACATATACTCACGGCTATAATTCCCTAGAAGGGGTAGCCAGAGCTAAGGAATTATAAATTCCTCAGCGACTTTTGGAAGTTGAGTGGGGAAAAAATCGTAAAATAAAGGTTTTTGGTGATGGGTCTCCAACCGCATCGCCCAAAAATCCAATAAAAAGCCCCAATACCCTTAGTCGCCTCTTACGACACCCGTGGGTAGAAAGGGGTAGCGACATTCTAAGCCGGCACTACACGGCATTAAAAGTATATTCTTCCAATATATTGATTCCAAAATTTCTAGAAAGTTGCCAAAGCAGACATGACACAATCTCTTATCTTAAAAATCTCTTTTAAAATGTCAATCGTAAGAAACACATACGGTTGAGCTGGTGTGGCAGCGGCTGGTTGAGCAGCCGACAGGCCGGTCGTCTCCACGGTCACGTGAGCTGATATCTCTTGGGACTCCAACGGATCCGCAACACTCAATAATTCACCCTAAAATATATTTTACACGTAAGCAAAATCGAAAACATATTTCTACGCATCCTTCATCAAACTCTTGTTTTATTTTGAATTGAATTACTTTACAAATATATTTAATGGACTACAGTGGTTATATATTTTTTTTAAATATAAATTTATTTCGATAAGAAATTAAACTGAAGGCTAAAGAATAGGATAATGCTCAAAATTTAAAGGAGAGAATTATAAGATAAGGAGGCCCCATGGAAAGGGGGATGACTTACAGCACGTACAATGACAGACTTGGCCGGACTGCGAGCAGCTGGTGCTCTGGTTTCCACTGAGGAT
The DNA here is from genome assembly GCA_963576735.1 of Bedellia somnulentella. Classification (NCBI taxonomy): domain Eukaryota; kingdom Metazoa; phylum Arthropoda; class Insecta; order Lepidoptera; family Bedelliidae; genus Bedellia; species Bedellia somnulentella. Next base: position 13,426,553 of record OY755172.1, on the reverse strand, counting down.
CCTGAACAACCTGGAACCATTATTATTAATAGTAATTACAAATACAATTATTATTACAAACAGTATTACCATAATCTGAAAAGATAAACTATTCAAAGAGAGATTCAGAACATATATTAGCTTTTATTTTTTCATATTCTACATATTTATGTATAGATACTACATTGTAAAAAATATTAATAGCATTTTTTAATATGCAGAAATTTGATTTTGTTAAGTCACTCACGTTTGTGAGTGAATGTCATGTAAACAAACATACTCCGTTTGTTTACATGACATTCATTAGGCAACAAAATATGAATTATATAAAGTGCACATGGGAAACATTGACATGGCTGCTATGCCATTTTAACTTTAAGTAACTTCGTAATTCATACCTGGTGAAACATTCAAAGTCTGCTGATGTGGTGCTTCGATGATGGAGCAGGCCGTATCAACTAGTGTATGGAACTCTGAGGGTTGGGAACTAGGCCCTTGCAGCGGATTGCTGCTTGTCAATGCCACCGAATGGGGTTGTCTGAAATAATTACGCATTTTTGAGTATATGCTACCGAGCCTAAGTAAGAAAATATAAAATTTGTAATTTATTTGGTTAATAGTTATGCAGTGAATATGTAAATTAAACAATCTTGAATTTGTTTAAGTTTTGTCATTTATGACAGTAACAATTATGATATTTACGACCAATGATATCCTTCGGCGGTTCACATATTTTGTCTGTAGCACAGACACATCTTAAGATGGCCTTTAAAATATCTGGCTTTATAGGGTGACCAGCTGTTACTTACCTATGATGCTTCTTCCTAGGAATTTGTCTAGCTTCGTTAGAGTCTGAATCTGATAGATATTCTCCATCAGTGTCAATATCCATTTTTGAAATAACATCCTTGGTACAGGATAAGTCCTAGAAAAAGAAAAACAGATTAAAAAAAACAAATTAGGATGGAATCTAGTTAAATGTCATTGTTGCATCCACAATGCAGGGCGCTTTACTACAATACTAACTATACTACAGTGTAGATATAAAATAGCGTTTAGTTGATACATTTCAAACCTGCCTAAGTCCACCCAAAATCATTTAGTACATTTTTAGTGAAAGCATTTATCCTAATGAAAATGAATAATTCAGTGAAGTTCTTACTAGCCTTAGTCCTATAGTTTGTCGTAGTTTGTAGTGTTAGATATTTAGGCCTAAAAAAGGGTTTCTCTTTCAAAGTGTTTAAAAAAGTGTTATCCACGTTTTTCCAAAATAAATGATTGTGGATTTAAGCAGGTTTGAAATGTATCAAGTCAATTATAATAGAATAGCGTAGTAAAGTATACCTGCGGCTCGTCCCTAGAGTGCGCGGGCGCGGGCGGCGCGGACGCGGGCCGCTCGGGCGGGGACCAGCCGCGCGTCACGCCGCGACTCGACAGGCCCAGCCGGCGGGGCACCACTGTAAATAACACAAGTATTTAAGTAAGGGAAGTAACACAATCTGCAGTGCCTCATAAATTGTATAACTAAGAAGCTGTGACTGAATTAAAGCAGTTCTACACAACATTGGACAGAGTATGGTAGGGAGTGAATGTGGCGTGTGATAATTAAATCAAGTACAAGTAGTCATTGATTGTTTGTGACACACAGAAACCTTAGATCTAGAAAATTTTCAATCGGGAATAAAAGACATCAAACTGTTCGCAAACCTTTTACCAACCCAATTGGCTTTTAATGGGTCTTCCCATCACCATCAATATCACAATTTCCCAAGATCAATATCGAGCCAGCAAACTTATATAGTCCTGCAGCACGTCCAATACAAGCGTACCTTCGAGCGGGTTGTTGGTCCCGGGCGGGCCGTCGCCGGCGGGCGGCACGGTGACGGGCTGCCGCGGCATGCCGAACAGCTCGTCGCGCCGCGCATTCGGCTGCAGCAATTGGGGCTGGTCGGCCAGCGGCAGCGCGTCTTGCATGCTCACTGGATGGGGAAGTATTTGGTTAATGAGTATAGAGTGGTATATAAGCAAACGATTGTAAAGTATTTATATGGAAGCTTGATGATTTTATTTTTGGTTATGAAATGGATAATTTTGAATTCATTTAACATTAGAATAGGAACAGACTTCACTTTCACAAGCACAATTTGGATAAATTAAATCAATAAATGTGTAGAAATGTGATTATCGGATTTAAAAAATTTAAATCAATTCAGATTTCAAAAAGATGTTTGAAAGTTGTATTTGGAATTCAAGTATTTTAGAGCGCACACTACAATGGACACACTCGCTCATAACAGCGCCTCACTCATATTCCTTTATCACAGTATGTAAATATTTCTCAAGCTAAGCATAAATACAAAATACAAATTCAAAGTTGGTACACAGCAGGGTGTGCTGGCCACTATCTTTGCTGTTCCTACAAGCATAATATAATTTAAGAAAAAAAGTACGACACTTTCTTCTTTTTTAATTTTACAAGTCTTCACCCAAGCTTTTCAGGATAATGTTTTCTCGTATCACAATGACAGTTACTATGTTTACATTAAAATCACTAAGAAAATTATAGAAACTCACTATTGAATGGGTCAGGTGGTGGACATCCAAGACACAGAGTCGAGTCCGAGCGCTGGAAGAAGGCGTGTGTACGTCCACGAGCATTTTCGCCTTCACTGTCAGATTCCGTTGCCACATTGCCTCCAACTACCATCTCTTCTTCACCCTCTTCATTCTCATTTTCATCCTGCAATCATTTTAATAATAAACTTTCAAATAGTACTAGTGATCAGTGTTTGTGCTTCTAAGCCTCGAAGGACCATCCGTTTTACCTTCACAGATCAAAGGACATAAAAATTTAGTAACAAACAGAATCATAAATGGTTTAAAACTGAAAATTACTAATAAAAAAAACTAGTATTAGTAAAAATCTGTACCGCAATTGCATGTTTTTTGTTCCAGGTTTCAAATTATATATATATGGTCATATTTTACACAGATCAAGACAGCCCCAAACTAAGTAAGACTTGTATTCTGGGATACTAACTCAATGATATATTTAACACTATATAATACAAATATAAATAACACCCAAGATTGAGAAACTATAATTTATGCTCATCACATAAATGTTGCTCTCAGCGGGATACAATATGAGAGTTTCATACAATGTTCAAAATGCAATATAACATTCGTTAACTTTTGGGCAGTAAGAAATGAGTCAAAATCTCAACGCAAACACAGCGGTATCCAATAAATAATCTTTAAACAATACACTTACCGGCGTCCACAGCGTATGATGATGTCGGGGCTGCGGGTGCGCGGCCCGCATGTAGTAGACGAGCGCGTCCAGCACGTACGCCACGTGTTTCAGCGCCGCCACGTCCAGCACGGGCAGCTGCTCGGCGTGCTCGCCGCTGTGCGCGCGCAGCAGCGACAGGCAGTACGCTAGGAACTCGCGCCGAGCGCTGCCGGCTTCTACACCTAAACAATAAATATACATACATATTCACGGCTATAAATCCCCAGAAGGGGTAGCCAGAGCTAAGTAATTAGAAATTCCTCAGCCACTTTTGGAAAGTTGAGTGGGGAAAAGATGGTGAGATTAAGGTTGTTGGTGATGGATCTCCAATCGCATCGCCCAAAAATCCCTCAAAAGCCCCAATACCATTAGTCGCCTCTTACGTACACCCACCGGAAGAAATGGGGTAGTGCGATTCTAAGCCAACACTACACAGCAATAACTATAAATAAAAAATACATGGATATAAAAGGATAATTATATGGATTTGTAGAGCATAATGTGTTTATTTAGAAGGGTTAAGATGATAGAGAAAGGTTATCAAATTAACCTTTTTAAGAGATCACGTCAATGTAATAATAAATGTTAACGGCCTAAAACGGAAGCTACGCATTCTCAAGACTCAAAACCAACATGTAAACACCATGTATTTCCGAAGGAGCGACAGAGTTACTAATACTTCTCTGTTAAGAAATTCTAGAAATACAAAAACTTACCTTGTTCTCGGTCTCTAATCCTGGGACCTTCAGAAAAACCGATAATCCTAGTTGCTGGGGAGTTGAAAGACAAAGTGGTGCGACGAACGGCCGGAGCAGCTGCGCGGGTGTTGTCTACGGTAGATGTTCCAGCATTGTTTGATGTAAGAGATGCACCAAACCTATTGAAAATACAATTATTAAATTATCCATATAATAGTTGGAAATGTAATTATTAAATTCGAATTCACGAAAACATTTTTAAATATTTTTTTACAGAAGATAGATCATACCGTAATTGCGCCTCAGTAGCATCCATAACAGTGACGAGCCAATCCCAAGTTTGTTTCAGCTGTTTCTCCAAATAGCATTGTAATCGTAAGGCCTCTTTATACGCTAAGGGCTTCATTAGTGGTAATGGCAATGTGACGCGTTCGTATTCCCATAGTAAGTCAGCTATTTGACGAATGACAATACCTGTAACAATTTATTCGTAATTTATTTATTTTATCTCTCACAATTTAATGAATGAATGGTTGCAATTCCATTTATTTAAATGTGTATGATACTGACCAAAAGCCCTAGCCAGACAGGAGGCTGTAGTAGAAGTGGATTGTGAATCGTGGGCGCCAGCTGCAGCAGCGGCGGCCGTTCTGCGAAGATTGGCTGGGTCGAGGAACACCAGAGATGAGCTTCCACCCAGTCGGACCGCTCCTGTATTGCTCGTGTTGCCGCGGGCATTTTCGCGAGATCTTTAAAACAATATCATATTATTACGTTATCAATAGCATTAATCTGTATGAAAAGATCATAGAATGCAACATATATCACATACCGAATAGCCCATTGCATTGAATGTGGTGCAAGATTGGGTCTTGATGGTGGCGCGCTTCTGCGTTCGAGAGGTTCTCCGTCATGAAGCGGAGGCTCGCCTTCGCCCTCTTGCTCATCTGTCTCTCCAGCCTCTGAATCTTCATCCTCTGGTTGGGTAGAGTCACCACTTTCATCCTCAGGATACAAAAGAAGAGATGCTATTGCTGTGCACCAGGAAAAAAAGTATATTTTAGTCTGAATAAGGAATAGGTAGCTGGTTATATAAAGAATACAAAATAGGTAAATCATATTATTAAAATATACGTTCATACAATCAAGTGGAAACATACCAGCATCAGATCCTTGAGTGGCGCCAGTTTGAACGCTTCTTTGAGCCGATTCTGGATTATCCTGATCATCGGAGTCACTTTCTGTTTCAGCCTCGGCTAACAAGTCCAATTCACTCTCGCTTTCTCCGCCTTCAGCACGCTCTGTTCCATTTTCCACAACAACGTGTTGCTCTTGAACCCTGTATTTGAATGATAAGTTGTCATTTAAGTTAAAGAGAACAGCCTTATACTCTAAGAGAAAAAAGTTTTAAATAAGCATGGGACCACAAAATGAGCATGTGTGATTCATCAAACTAAGATTGTAATAGTAAGGAAAAAAATCGATAAGTTAGGTGGCTCGCAACTTTCTACTTCTACTATTACTGACTACTCAAGTCTCTTTAACCATTCTTAAAACAGTTATAGCCATGAGCCCCACAATAAACATTTTCAACACTCACTTAGCGCTCAAAACTCTAGACGATAATTATAACTACCTCCTGCCGTACGTGAAATTCTTTAAGGGTCGGAATTAAACGATACAAATACTACTTTGCTGTATCAATAAACCCCTTTTTCTGTACCAGCACATTACATACCTATCCCCCATAGGATCATCATGCTGCGCATTCTCCCCGGCCGGCGCAACCGCTGGCGCGTTCGGCTCGTCAGTCTCGGACGCGTCGTCGTCCGCGCCTAACGCCTCCCCAGCGACGTCGTCTGCGTATTCTGTGGCCACCGGGGTCGATGACCGGTCTTGGGTGTGGGAGGAGCTACCGATTTGGGAAGCTCCGGCTGCGGTGTTGCGACTGCCGGTTGTGCTGGAGTCCCTGTAGGGATAGCGTGTTTTAGTATTTGATGAAGTAACAGTACGTATTTTTGAAGTTGCCACTTTCACCCCATACAGGAAAGGCTCAAACCCCTAAACATGTCGTGATGTAATGAGTGTATATAGTAGTAGGTAATGATGAAGATCAGTCATCAATTCGGAATGGAAAACATTAAGGAGTACCCAATATCTTTCTATTTCAAAACATTTAATATTCACAAATGCTATAGGAGTCAAATAAAACAATCACTTACCTCCTAGCATGTCTCGAATGTCCAGTAGAGAGAGGTTCAACTCCAAACAAATCTTCGCTACCGTTGACCAAATCCACGTAAGTGGTGGCCAATGGGAATGGCGCAGTGGGTCGAACCACACCTAATCGAACCGGAGCCAACAACGCATCAGCGGCTTCTACCAACTCTTCAACTGATAACGCCACTAATGCGGCGAAAACACGACGACAACGTACAAGCGATGAGGTGATTGATAGAGGTCTGAAATAATTACAATACTTAAGAAATAAGTCAAAAGACTTACTAACTTGTATGCTAATGTGAGTAGTTATAAAGGACAAAGAACCCCGCACAAAATGTTAGGAAAAAGCCTTTCGGTCAAATTGGCTGAAATTTTGTGGAAACATAGTTTCTTATACTTTAATTAACTGTGTGAACACCGATGTGTTGTTATCCGGTATGCCAATTGTGTAGCCACGATTTAATGCAGTCTAAGGTTACGGTCGAAACGTTCGAGTTTGTTGCTTTACATTTTCATGCACCTCAGCGGAAAAAGAAAAAAATCAACGTGAAGACGCTCTAACCTTGAAATGATGATTCAACCAATATTTCCATGCCGCTTCAACTGGTTAATTATTGTTGAAATAGTATTTTAAGAATAATTAACTACTTAGAAACTTATGTGTTTGTTTATAAACATCATACGTAAGTGATGCAATATTAAAACAGCTATATTTTAAAAACTAGTCATTAATTGACGCTGTAACTTCACACAGTTAATTAAAGTATAAGAAACTATGTTTCCACAAAATTTCAGCCAATTTGACCGAAAGGCTTTTCCTAACATTTTGTGCGGGGTTCTTTCAAGTTGATTCAATACGCGTAATACGAAAGTATAGTTATAGTTACCCTTTTTTCTTGGCAGCACCTGGAGCCATTTCTACACTGAAAATGACGAATATCCTGGCAACTGATCGAACAAATCTGCGAGCCACTTCACGGGCTCTCTCGGCGCGTCCGGGAACCGTCTCGTTTTGTTGCTCACGAATCAGAGTGTGTAGCAATGTGTCTAGCATCTGCAACACAAGTTAATTTCGTTAGTTGAATTCCTACAGATAAAGTCATATGACATAGTAAAATAATTAGACTGATATATTTGTTCTACACAATTTATACACATTTTCTTTTGTATATAAGGAATGGCAGAATGTTGTATGTATATAATGATATATTCACAATAGGTAATTTATTATTCTTACATTTAGTTTTAAGCAAGAAATATGTGGGTAGCTGCTTTCATGATGTTTCACGTGTGGCCCGATGTGAAAAAAATCAGTTCCGTGAACCTGTCAGTAGAAACTACACAAGGTGTAACAAAGAGAGGGAAAAAAGTCGACAGGGAGATCAATTTGAACAAATTTTGCAAGGGGCAAATTCATTCAATACAACTTTATTTTTTATGATCTCAATTCATCTCGAAACTCAGCTGACTTCTCTATACAAGAGAATAATAAACTCTAATGAAATTGGTCTCGTAGTGAAAGTTGTTCAGAACGATCACCCTAACAACTTCCTATTGGCTTGTTACCTCCCTTTTGTTATACCTTGTAAATTGCTACTACACATGTCTCGAAAAGTTAGTAAAGGCAACCTAAAAAAAGTTAAGTAATCGTACCGTTACTTATAGTATCCTACAAACGAACACTCACCTCATTAGTACACTTAACAATGAGCGCATGCGTAAACTTGTCGAGCAGCGTGGTGCCGGACTGCGCAGGCGCGGGGCTGCCGGGCCGGCTGTCCGGCTCGGGCACCGCCGCCGCCGTCGAGCCGCACATCACGGCCGCCTCTACTGCTGCCCAGTCGGCTAAAGTGTGGTTGCTTTATTAGTGGTTGCGTTTGAAACAATGACCAGTAGTTTACAAGTTATTGTATGACAAAGCAATGAAAGCTGTAAGCAACCATGACATGACTACAAATAGCATTTGTCACGTGCCACATGGCTAGTAAGAAGCTTAAAATAAAACATCAAAGTGCAATCTTCCTCTGGCTTTGATACAACATCAACTTGAGCAATAGTAATGCCATCTCTAAACATGTGCTTTTACCGTCTAATTCAAAACTTTGTTACACGGTACCATAATTTCAAAATTCATTTATTTACCAAAAAAGGGCACAATACAACTTACAAATTTTTAATATGTTTTCAATTAGTAATAGGTAGAATAACAATGTATTACCAATTAACAGTTTTACCAATAGTAGCTACACTAGGACAAAATTAAAAGAATATAATTATAATTTTCTGGTAATTTCAAAAAGTTTGTTACATTGCTGCATAATAACATAACCATTGGTCTCTGCACTAGGCTACCCTGTATCGCGGAGGCCGGAATTTTTACTACGTCAAGGGGTCTTTATTGCTGTGCTGTTATTAAAACTATTTTTAATATTTACATCAGATTGGTATTAGTCTATTGGTACTACAACGATTTAATAAATTGAATATTTGTTTTAGATATGATAATCAAAAGATTGCCGTGTAGTGTCGGCTTAGAATAACACTACCCCATTTATACCCATGGGTGATCGTAAGAGGCGACTAACGGTTTTGGGGCTTTTAATGGATTTTTGGGCGATGCGGTTGGAGACCCATCACCAACAACCTTTATATTACCATCTTTTCCCCACTCAACTTTCCAAAAGTGGCTAAGGAATTTCTCATTCCAAAGCTCTGGCTACCCCGTTAAGGGATTTATAGCCGTGAGTATATGTATGATAATTAATAGAGTGTTGTCAACAGTATCTTACCCAGCAGATAGAGCAGCGCCCGCCTGGCGAACCGCGGCGGCTCCAGGTCGTGGTCGGGCGCGTCCACCTCCGCGTCGGAGCCGGGCTGCTTGCGCGCCGCGCGCCCGCGACTGCCGCCCGCGCGGAACTGCCGCTGCTCCACCGCCTGCCGCCCCACCGTCTGCACCAGGAACAGCAGGATCGACTCGCCTCTGCAATGTGTAGTGGGATGGATGTATTTTTTAATACAATTGCTCAAAAAGTGGCGTATTACAGGGACGTATAGCGTTCGGGAAGTGGGCTATTACACACTCGTGCTTTTTCTTTACCTTTCCCGCACTAGTGCGTTTTCTTTCCCAACTGTCAAAATAATGTCTATTTTAAAGAAAAACCAACCATAAAGATTTTACTAAAAAAATCAAAGAAGTTTTTATGATTCATGTTAATACGTGGCATAGGTCGTATTAACATGAATCAACAACAACAAAATAATAGGCAAAATCGACTAATTTGTTTCGATATCTGATTTAATGATTTGATAGAATTAGTGAGGTTAGGTTTCATTACATTATAACTCATTAAATTTCATTTTCATTTCATATCAACAAAAAAATTATACATAAGACTTGGCTGTATGGGCATAGTTTCCTTTGCCTACCACAATAAGTGAAGAAAAACTGTCGCCATTTTCCAGAAATAATCTTTGGGAGTTTAGTTGTTTTGTTAAATTGCTTAATTTTTTCGCAACTGTATTAAAAATAGTCGTTCAGTACACGTACGGAACCGTCATTGCAACTCGTTCCGACTGTCAACCCTCGCCTTCGGCTCGGGTAGACATTTGTCGGAACTCTTTGCAATGACAGCCATTCCGTACTAGTAATGAAATATACTATTCTGTGCTCGTTTATGTTGGTTGGAATACTAATACTACTATACTATACTAGCCTTACGTTCTGTGGGGATCCAACAATAGGACTGAGGACTAGAAGGTTGAAAGTGATAGGTGAGGTTGGAAATATTTTCTCTTCAATTATTGCAAATTAACTGAGAAATTTTCGTTAAAAAAAAACCTGGCTACCCGCTTTTAGGAAATATAATATTAGAGTGATATTAACGACGTAATAGTGGTACTTAATGGATAGAACACCAGTTATCGTACAAACGACAAGTGTTCAAATCCCGGGTCGGGCCTACACCAATTTGTCTTTTGTAAAGACATATGTGTTATTAATTTATCACGGTTGTTAACAGTGAGGGAAAACATCGTGAGGAAACCCACATGTCTGAGTTGTACTTAGTCATGTGAGAGTGTATTCGTACAAAATCGGCGACAGACCTGCCCCCTATCACATGAGTACACTGTCCATGCAAAACGTGGGTACTATGAACACCTGGTGGCAAAGTCAGGTGATGTTCAGAAGTATTAGTACCTCTGCCAACCCCTTCGGGGATATTCAGCGTGAATTTTTATGTTTATGTTCTGTGTTATTAGAGTATAATTTCAGTTAGAGCGGTAATCATTTGGACTTAAGAGGTGATTTAGATTAGTTGAATGTCCGAAACCTAACAGATTCTTCATGATTACGACTAACAGAAATTTCTTACTAAGGAGCTCAAGTCTACCCCTGATAGGTTAATTTGTTCATAGTCCACCACAATGCCCTGGTTGGCATGTTTTAACAAATACTGTTGTAATTATACCCTGATGGTTTCTAAACTCGAGGTTCTGCATTTCCATGTAGAGTTAAGCTAGTTGTTTTCTATAGAAGGTATAGAGTCTCATAAATTGTATTGTAAACAAAAAAATAATTAAGCTTCAAATATTTACTAATAACCAAAACAAAGACTATAAAAATCTTACTTTGAGTTAAAATGAGTAGCAAGCTGAGTATCCTTGGCCAGTCTAGCGAGCAGGTCACACCGCGCAGCCCAGTTGCCTCCGACGAGTGCCTTGCACCGACATTTCTCCCAACAGTCACAATACGCAGTTGGCGAAGTGCGTTTTAGCTTGCAGTCGTGACCTTTGTGGCACACCTGAGAAAGAATATATGTTAGTATATCTTGTAAATTGCGAATAAATGTATGTAAAGTGTTTTTTTCTCGCTTACCTTAGCACATTCGGTACAACAGCAAAGAGAACCGGTTAGTCCGCAAGTTTTACATTCGAAGATATCCTGAAAAAAATTTAGCTTATTAAAACGATTACTCATCACTACTATTTTCTAAATTTTGTTACAACATCTAATGTTATGGTTCTGCTTCGACTATTGTCCAACTTAAAGCCTAACACATCTATTCAGACCTACTTACTTTTAATAAAACCATTCTTATCTGCAAGTGAAGAAGTCAATCTTATTTATAACAGAAGTATTGTAAAGCAATAACGTTTTGAATCACAAGGTAACAATTTCTGGCTCTACATACATACACACATATACTCACGGCTATAAATCCCTTGATGGGGTAGCCAGAGCTAAGGAATTAGAAAATCCTCAGCCACTTTTGGAAAGTTAAGTGGGGAAAAGATGGTAAAATAAAGGTTGTTGGTCATGGGTCTCCAACCGCATCGCCCAAAAATCCCTTAAAAGCTCCAATACCGTTAGTCGCCTCTTATGTACACCCACCAGAAGAATTCGGTATGCAAAGTTATTTTTTTGGTATTTATTAAATATTTTTATTCGATAGCAAACACGAAAATAAAAGACTCATTTGAATATTTTTCATTTAAAATAAGTAATTATAAAGTTATGGTTTTTTAAAGATTGTTAAACTTTTGTTCTTAATGATGTCATCGATCGAAAATCCCTCGTAGCGACATGCAAATGAAGCAAAATGTTTATTAAAAAGGTTGCTGATTGCAAACCATTTCACGAATTTGTGATCTCAAATGATATTATTACGATATTATACTAAACAAACCTATGATGTTCTATATTTTATTAATAAACTGCAAAAACGAATGTCTTTGAACTAACGCTGAAGGTCAAATACTGTTACAGTTTTTTGATAAAATAACGGTCATCTAAGCTTTGTTTCATTTAATTCCCGGAAAATATTGTTTAAAAACATAATATCTCGAAACCACGTAATCAGCACCACTTTTAGAAAACTTTGCATACCGAATTAGGGTAGTGCTATTCTAAGCCGACACTACACAGCAAGTTCTGGCTCTACTATTCCGAACTCCTTATTTCACCAGCATATATTAGCAACTCGTACTGGTGATCTCTCATACCTGATTGATATGCTCCTGGCCGGTCCAGGTGAAGCTGCAGGTGTCGTTGCAGCACAGCACCAGCAGCGGCGAGTGGTCAGGGTGCGCGTTGGCCGGGAAGATGGCGGCGGCGCGCTGGGTCGCGTCCGCCTCGCCGCACGCGCGGATCGCGTCTAGCAGGACGAGAGCGCCGCGGTATGCGCGCTCGGCGACTGCCGCCATTAGCGGGGTTTGGCCGAGGCCGTCTCTGTAGGGGGAGGGTTATCATCAGTAAGTAATTTTATTTTTTTGTCGTTTTCGTAAATTTTTCAACAATTACGTATTGGCAATTAGTAATTGTGTTACACACGCCCGATTTCTGAATTGAGTGTTCAAGCTGAGAACGACTTAAGTATCGTTTTGTCTCATTCAGTTGTCAAGATTTCAATGCGACAGAACAATACTTAAGTTGTTCTCAGCTGGAATACTCAATTCAGAAATCGGGCGACAGAGTTGTTATTTTAAATCCAGATCAAACCTCATGAACCCGAGGCCATTTTTCATAGCTTAAATGTATTAAGGAACTTTTAAAATCTAGAAGCCCTAATAGGCTATTTGACTGTTATAAGAATATACATTTTTTTTATTTCATCAGTCTTAATATTTCTTTCTTAGAGCGATTGTTAATAATGCGAGATAAAAATATTACATTATTTAACCAAAATCCGTCTTCTAAAAAAATTATTGTCACTTTCTCTGTCGGCGATGTATGTAATTGATTAAGCCAAACTATTTAAATGTTTCTAAAAAAATAATAAAAAAATCAATTTTATTTGTGCAAGATTTAGAAACGCATATTTGATAATATTGTTTGTTTAAAAATATGTTACTACAATACTGTTGATTTCATTTAAATTTTTGTATAACGTTATAAAATACTGGTGCTGGCTGAAAACCAGCGTGCTTCAGCTGATGTGTCCTGCGAGATACGCAGCTGAGGCACATATGCTGAGCCAGAACCAATTCGGCAACCTTTGTAATTCATCCAACGATTGTAATATTATTATTTTATTGCCAAATAAATTATTTTTCTTTCTTTCTTTCTTCTTTCTTAAAATAGGTTTTTTTGATGCAACTGTCACGTGACTAAAAACGACCGTAATTGGCTATTTCTATAATGACGTAAATTGCACACAAACAGATTGTGTATTTCTTCGCTTATTGGTGTATAACGCGGAATTGACGTCATATGTGCCACAGCCGCCATATTACTTAAAGTCGCGTTTTCGCGGTACATTTGAATATTACATTTTCTTTTGAGATTTTTTAATATAATAGCTAAAATAAAGGCAGAAAAGTATTATATTAGGGCTCCTTATAAAAAAATAAACACCGTAAGATAGTTTTCAAAACTTTGTCAAATAGCCTATTAATACTATTACACATTTATGAAACTAATAATTATTGTCTGGAATGATTGATCAGTTTATTATCATTTATCCCTCTATATCATTTCTATTTCTGATGATATATAGCCCAACCAATATAGCCATCCTCCTATCATTAGCTGCAGACCATTTTAAACATTAAATTCGTGCATCCAAGTAGGTAACGTGACGATGTAACTTACTTAGCAGTAAGCAGCTGTATAAGATAGGGCTGCAAGACGGGGCTCTCGCACAGGGCGCGTAAAGCCGCGAGAGCGTTGCCGCGACGCTCGGCTGGGTCCGCGCTCACGGCCCCGCCGCCACTCCCGCCGCTATTTGGTTTTCTAAAAAAAAACATTATCGACTGAGAAGTGATTATGGATCACCAATATTCTTAAATAGGATCTAGCTACAATCTACAAATTTGCCATTAGATTTCTTTTTTACTTTTTCTTATTTACATACATACATACATATACTTACGGCTATAAATCCCTTAACGGGGTAGCCAGAGCTTTGGAATGATAAATTCCTCAGCCACTTTTGGAAGTTGATTGGGGAAAAGATGATAATAATAAACGTTTTTGGTGATGGGTCTCCAACCACATCGCCCAAAAATCACTTAAAAAGCCCCTATACCCTTAGTCGCCTCTTACGATCACCCACGGGTAGAAATGGGGTAGTGCTATTATAAGCCGACACTACACGGCACTTTTTCTTATTTCTTAAAGCAAAACCAGAAGCATTTATGTTCAATGATAACTGACAGGGGAACTAACAATCATCATAACGTCCGGAAAAATACCCAAATAAATAATTTGATGACAAGGAGAAGAAAAAGTAATGAGTGTCGTTATTGATAGAAAGCGTCTTAGAGAATATTCACATATTTCGTACCCATTATTGGTAAGTCCCATCAGACTATCTTCATCTCCCGAAGCAGTGTCAAATGTCTCCGGCCAAGTGAGAGCGGGCATCGCTTCATCGGCATTAGCTCCGCCGCCGTTGCCACTACCAGCTAAGTTTGGCATGGACGAATTTTCTACTGGAAATACAAATATTCATAATAAAATATACACCTTTATTACATCAAAGAATCCAAGCTAAAGTTAAAAACTTTTGTGTTGTAATTCTCACCTATATCCGGTTCTTTATTGGATGTTGGGGCGCACATATGGACGCACGCGTGCAATATGTTCCTATTGCCGTCACAACGTTCTTGCAAGACTGTCATAATTTGTTGCTCTGAAATTTAAATCATTGTTTGAATACTCGAGCTTAAGTTTAAATAAATTTCCATCAAAACAAATACTTACTGCTAGTGTCATTTTCTAATTGGTGTAAGAGTTGGCGAACACCTTCAAGATCACAACGTAAAACCCTTGGCATCATAAGTTGTGGTTCTGGGACAATTATTAAGAGTGCAACCTGAAACAAGCATATTAAATAAACAATTTAAAATTTCTATAACCTAAAATCTAAATTTAAAGATACACAAAAAAATAATATTCGATTCTACACTTGATAACAAATAGAGTAAAAATAATGGCGTCCTAATATCTGTGGTTATTTTTACTTTCAATAATAATATTATGAGTTAAAGTTTTAAATTTGATAATTTGCAAGGGCTAATCTTCGAAAATAATGAACAGAACATGTGACATCTACTTTTAAATGATACATAATACAAAGTAGAAGAGAGCTACCTGCGACTTGAGCGTAGTGTGATGGTGCGGCGAGGGCTGGTGCAGCTGCAGCGGCAGCGCGTGCGCGGCCACGGCGGCCACCGGGCCCAGGCTGAGCGGCGGCGGCTCGCGGACCGCGCCCACGCAGTCGCGCGCGATCGGGTACGGCGCGCCGTTGCCGTCCACCATTATCACCACTGGTTCGCTGCCCTGTTGTATTATTATGATTATATTTTTGTTAGGTATATCTATTATAACAACGGAAAGAAAAATAAATGAACAATAATTGGTTATACTCATAGAATTCCATTGTTGATTCTTTTGAGATTATGTTTCAATATACCATTTACTAGTTTCTATCAGACATTCGATTTTGTTTAAGTGTTCGTAAATATTTGCAAAATTTTCAAGTCCTGCTTTATTAGAGTATACCACTTAATTTAGTTTTAAATTTGGACTACTACACTAGAATGAAATATGATAAAACTCAAAATCGACACAATTGAAGCAAACTGCTGTGTCTCAAACGGTTGTCACGGCTATTCCGAGCATTGCATCTAAATTTCCTATTTGAAACACATAGATATAATACTACAAATACCTCAGCAGCAGTGAGCAGCTGCAGCGGCAGCGCGCTATTAGCGGGCAGCAGCGCGGCGTTGTCGGTGGGGAAGGCGCTGTCGGTGAGCGGGCGCGTGGTGCCCACCGCGTGCACGGCGTAGGCGAGCGCGCCCGTCGCGCGCCGCGTCACCGTGTGCACGCCGCGGCAGTCCACCTGCGACAGGCGGGAACACATGATGGCGGGTTCACGTGTTTGATCTAACTTTACTTTTTAACGTCAAAAAATTACTTAAACATAAAAACTTAGTATGATTTTCACAAATTCAAATACTACTCACAATCATACAACACAATAATGAGGGCTGTCAAAACACCATCATTTACTGAGAAATGTTCAAGACCAAGGCAGAAAAGTATAACTTGTTGGTTTCTAAGTAGTTTAATGATTATCATTACTTTTTGTCCTTGATTATAAAATTTAGAAAAAAATATAATAATAATTTAAGCTCTTACCGCAACAGACAGTAATTGCACATCAGGTGCCAAAGAGATCTTCCTCGGGGTCCGCTGAAGACAGTCAGGGCCGCGAGGGCCGGCCGCCCCACTCGAACCCCATTTCACAACTATCAAATCGTCCTTGCGAACCAGTCTACAATCTTGGAGCAGTGTGGTCCAATCGTCTGCATTTGTGGGCACTATTTCTTTGCCATCCTTGCCAATTGTCGGGAACCTTATGGCGGCATAAGCTCCGTCCACTTTTAAAACGCGACCTACAATCATATTTGTTCGTCAAGCAAAGAACTTTTAGTAAAAAATATATATAAGAAAAAGCAGAATACTTACCAAGAGGGACACTTTTGACGTCTTCAAGAAAGACTACTTCTTTTAGAGGCCATTCTTCCTCGTCACGTTTTGAGCCGTCATTTGACGAGCCTTCTTCGCCACGCACAGTTACACGCTTGGCGCGCTCTGTACAAAATTAATTAAAAATTTAGATTTATAAAACTCAAATCTGACTCAGTTCACAACGGTTAAAATAGATACCAACATTAACAAGAATATTTAACAAACAAAGAAATATAAGAAAATATATACTTACTATGCGAAGTGCTAGTATCACTGCAAGTAGAAGAGGCTGGGCTGGGCGGAGGTGGCATATCAAGACGATCAGCCATATCCTTGTTGTTGTCTTTGTTGCCCTCCTTGTTGGCCGCTGATGATGATGAAGCTTTTACTGATGATACCGTCAATGGGGACTGGTTCTGGAAATCATCATTAAGATTACAATTGTGTACACTACATTTTACACTATGTTTAGGAGCTATAAGAAGCATTGAGAACTACAACATTCTTAAAATCAGATGCATCGCCAACTACAATATAACGTTATGATATTACAATTATAGATTGCCAAAGTAAAACTTTGTTTATAGAATTACCTGTAAATCGCGTTTGTCTTTATCAGAAAGAGATCGATCTGGTTGCGGGGGAGGCAACAATTTGAACCTGCAAACGTCAGATAGGTTCCAAGCTGCATTCTGAAGAACACCCACTTTTGGAATCCCAGTAGACATGTTGAAACCTGCAAAAAAAAACAAATGATAAGCAAAATTTTCTTCATTAGAAATTACTCATATATCTCATGTATTGGGAGTACTGTTAGAGCACACACTACTACGGACTCACTCGCACATAGCAGCGTCTCACTCATATTCCTACATCGCGGTATGTAAGTGTTTATCGAACTAAGCATAAATACAAATTATAAGTTGGTACACAGCAGGGTGTACTGGTCAGTATATCTTTGCTGTTCCCACAAATTTTGTTTTAGATAAAATAACTTACCTATAGCACCTGGTTGGTACATAGGAGCATTTTTCATAGTGACACTTTGGCCAGCTTGCAAATCCTGCGGAGTGGACGAGTGACCTCGCTGTTGTTTGCGAGAACGAGCTCGGTGCTTTTCCCAAAGTCTAGCTCTTTGACCAAGAGGCAACACACCCCTGAAAGAATTGGGTTGATTATATGAGAGTCTGAATTTCTTGTTGTTTCTTGAAACTGAAAACCATGGTTTAATAATAAATTGCACTGCAAGTGTAACACCAGAAGGCAATGATTCATTTAGTATGTAACATGGTTATAAATGGTACAATGTGTGTTAGGTTACTTATAGCAGCATTAAGTGTATGCCATATTGTTACGTTACAAGGTTATTTATATTTATGCTGTTTGAAATTTCGCGAAATGAATGAAGAATCACAATATATAACAGATTCACTCACCACCAATAAAGCGCCCCAGACTCCAGCCTAGCCACAGTGTACAGCGAGCACACGTGAAGTGATATCGGTCTGTCGGAGCCAAACTCGCTGAACAACTGCAACGGGTGCTCGAGACGAGATGCGCCCGGGGCGTGAGCTGGAATAACACATAGGGTAAGAATATATCACATTAACTGCAAATAATTGAATTTATTATATACATCTAGTGGAAGAGACGGTAATCAGGATCATTTTCTTTTTTATTCTATGTGTATGTGTAAGACAAATTATTTATTATGCAAACCAGACCTTCATAGTTTTGTTATTTTGTAACAACTTTTATATATTTTGAATTGTTTCTAACGTTTTATGATTTTCATTATTTTTATAATATTGTCTATCGCCCCGTGTAGTGTCGTGTAGAATAGCACTACCCCGTTTCTACCGATGGGTGTACGAAAGAGACGTCTAACGGTATTGGGGATTTTAAGGGATTTTTGGGCGATGCGGTTGGAGACTTATCACCAACAACCTATACTTTACTATCTTTTCCCCCCTCAACTTTCCAAAAGTAGCTGAGGAATTTCTAATTCCTTAGCTCTGGCTACCCCTTCTAGGGATTTATAATCGTGAGTATATGTATGTATGTATGTATCACATATTCTATCATTTCCCAAAGAATCATAAGTAAATATTTAGTCACTATACTAGTGAAAATTTCTACAAAATTAAAATACTGAAATTAAAATCAGCACTTACCAATGGACTCGTCAAGGAACGTCGCAATAGAGCAAGTATCAGTAAGTACAGAAACTCTAATTCCCGCCGCACTGATGTTCACGATTCGCTCGCCGGGATTCATACCCAGCCAGGATGCCCGCGGATGGTATGTCACACCAGATGCCTATAAAATAATGTCAATTTTAGATTTTTTTCTTAGTTGTAGTGTCGGCTTAGAATAGCACTACCCCATTTCTTCCGGTGGGTGTACGTAAGAGGCGACTAACGGTATTGGGGCTTTTTAAGGGATTTTTTGGGCGATGCGGTTGGAGACCCATCACCAACAACCTTTATTCTACCATCTTTTCCCCACTCAACTTCCAAAAGTGGCTGAGAAAATTCTAATTTCTCAGCTCTGGCTACCCCTTTAGGGATTTATAGCCGTGAGTATATGTATGTATATGTATGTTGTAGTGGGAGTTTGCAGTAGCAAGGTATGTTTTATGGGATTCGACAGAAGAAAACTGTTCACTAGAATTGGTTTCTCACTTTTATTAGTTTTGACCACATACCATTTAATTTTAGGGTAGACCATACCGAAAGTCTCTTCTTTATCTCTAAAAAAAACAGAAATTAATATTGTGGAATGTTTTTTACTTTTTTATTGGATTAATAACAGCTATCACATCTAAATATATGTAAAACAGAAAATAAGCCTATTAAAATTGACAATATAAGGCAACAAGAAGCAAAAACATTATTTAATATCTTAATTTTAATGCCTTTCAGTCATAAAGACATACATACATACATATATACTCACGGCTGTAAATCCCTAGAAGGGGTAGCCAGAGCTAAGGAATTAGAAATTGCTCAGCCACTTTTGGAAATGTGAGTGGGGAAAAGATGGTAAAAATAAAGGTTGTTGGTGATGGGTCTCCAACCGCATCGCCCAAAAATCCCTAAAAAGCCCCAATACCGTCAGTTGCCTCTTACGTACACCCAACGGAAGAAATGGGTTAATGCTATTCTAAGCCGACACTACACAGCAAAGTCGGCTAAAAGGCAAACAATAACATTCTAAAACAAATCATCAAAGTAAAGATTTGATTAGTTTTTCGAAACATTTAAACTATAATCTCCAGATATAACCATAACCATCTACCCACACAGTTAGTCCAAGCAATTTAAACTACTCACATCAGTCCGTTGATAAGGATGTGCATCAGTCCAGTGCCACTGATGAAGTTGTCCTTGCACAGAAATAGCTAGCAATTCGGGTGTTGCTGTCCCAGTACACCAGGTCTTCAGATACCAACATAGCTATATCTAGTAAATCATAATAAATACTCACATCAGTCCGTTGATAAGGATGTGCATCAGTCCAGCGCCACTGATGAAGTTGTCCTTGCACAGAAATAGCTAGCAATTCTGTGTATGTGGTTGCGATGTGGGTGAACCGGGTGTTGCTGTCCCAGTACTCCAGGTCTTCGGAAACCCACAGTGGAGAGGCTGCCATTGCCGAGTCTTTCTTCTTGCTTTCGGCTAAAACATATATGTGTGTGACATATGGGGAATAGTTAAGTTAGATAACTCAACTAAGCAGGTTGCTTAGCATATGATTTCTCTTAACATAGTCGTATTTTGATTAATTCTTTATATTACTAAGTCATAAAACATAACTATGCCTACATAAATGTGTATATAATATATAAGTTTTTAAAATATGTTTATTATGATAAGATAAATAGAATAATAATAGAAATGTAAATATTCTGTGATGAACAGTTCTGGATACAGACTGATTTCACCATGTAATTTAATTAGAAATAATGTATTTAGTCTGTGTCTGTTGTTTGTCCAAAATAAATAAATAAAAATAATAATAATAAATATATCCTAGTCATGTGTGTGATTAATTTACCATGATTATTAATGGTGGAGGAAACTTCGCGAGGAAACACACATTGCTAAGTTGCTTGTATTCATGTCACAGTGTATATGTATAAAATGGCGATAGGACTGTGATAGGGTGATAGGGATCACTCACGTGATAGGGTCACGTGAGTGAATACATGTCTAAGCAAATCGTGGGTAGTCTGAACACCAGGTGACCATAATGTCACGTGATGTTCAAAAGTATTAGCACGTCTGCCATCCCTTCGGGGATATACGGCGTGAACGTTTAAGTTTGAGTTCATATTAATGTAAAATTAGTTTGTAACTTTGATAAAATATATCATATCCATGTCCAGTATATTTTTTAATTTATGCGATATATGATTGTAAAGAGAACAATAGAAAATGAAACCATCTAGGAAAAAAACAAGTAGCTTTTTTTAAACCATATGATGCATCTTGCACAGACACTAATAATAAATCGCATTGCAATTAGCAACCAACACTGCTTTGGCAATCGAGGTTTCACAGCCTTGTGAAGTCCAGTGACCTGCCCCCAATCAACAACCACCACCACCAGGTGACAGTGTCACGGGATGTTCAGAAGTACCTCTGCCAACCCCTTCGGGGTATACGGCGTGAACGTTTGAGTTTGAGAATAATAATTACTTTTAGTGGTGTTTGAGTTAATTTGTCAGCTATCTCTTACCAATCATAATGTCAAATTAGACAGGCGTGATTTTAAATCCCAGGTCGGGCGAACACCAATTTGTCTTTTCTAAAGTCATATGTGTGGTTAATTTACCATGGTCGTTATCGGTGAGGGAATACATAGTGAGGAAACCCACATGACTGAGTTGTACTTAGCCGTGTGACAGCGATAAACGGCGATAAGCTAGGCCTGTCCCCTATCACGTGATGTTCAGAAGTATTGGTACCTCTTCCTACCCCTTCGGCATATACGGCGTGTAAGTTTATGTCATATTTATGACTGCAGTAAGTAGTTTTTTGATCGTATGTGTGCCATTAATACAATATTTTTTTTTGTTATGATTTTATTTAATGATTGGATATTGTGTAATGTATGCCTTAACTGAGAACCATTGCCTCTTGGCTGATTGAGGACCTAGTTTGTGTTACTATAGCACTAAAATTTTAATTAAAGAAAAATTCGTGTAAAACATGAAAAAATTAGTAATCTCTATTAAATTCAATCAGTAGACCTCCACTGCTGAAAATTTTACATCCTGTCTTCCCTGCCTGTCTCATCCAAATTTTGGTAACCTTCACTCTTGAGTTTATATTATATGATGCCTACAGCTTTTCAAAACCCTGATACAATTACAAATATATAGAAACACAGTTGTTTTAAGGCAGCCTGACGACAATCAAGTTAACAAACATTTATAAGGACCAGCAGAGGTGAGATGTTAGTTTAACATACATAAGAAAAAACGTTTGACCTTTTTAAAATGTCACTGATGAATGAAAACACATGCTGATCATTTTAAAATCAATTCAAATCGCAACCCATGAATAAAAATACAATACCTCCATCCTTCTCCCAAGAAGTATCCCTTAGCGCAGATTCGAGCCACCTCCTGGGTCCAAAATACTGGCGTTCCCTCCACCGGCTGAACTCCGAGGGTCTTTCTTGGGCCGCACTGTTATTATCACGACTGGCGGTTCCTCCCCGTGCCCCGCCACTGCCACCCCCACTACGACTATAAGGTGTGAGGAAAAATTGCATTAGTATAGCCGTTTGGGGCATGAGAAGTTGGCAAGTTTGTGACTCTGTCGCGTTACTTCTCATCATAATTTGTGTCTCCGAGGAGTTCGAACCTATCTTGAATGGGTTTGCAATATAGAA
Organism: Bedellia somnulentella; assembly: GCA_963576735.1. NCBI lineage: Eukaryota > Metazoa > Arthropoda > Insecta > Lepidoptera > Bedelliidae > Bedellia > Bedellia somnulentella. Next base: position 13,403,974 of record OY755172.1, on the reverse strand, counting down.
CGGTATTTATTATTGGTTGGACTATTTATCATTAACTTTTACATAATGTCTACTGTTTGAGTCACAAACTTGTCAATGATAAAGATCACATGCAAATGCATGCTCGGAATGGGGAACTAACTACATACTATACAGAAATAACACGACAATTACTGCAGTAAGTGACAGCTTCAACTTAACATTATACTCCAACTCAACTAGAACATTAATTCGCAGCATTATGTTTTATTACAATAAACAAAAATAAAGTAGCTGTAAGAAGTAGTTACAATGGTGTAAAAAATAAAGACACAAAAAGCAAATGGGTAACCGAACAAGTGCATAGCTACTAAACACATAAACTAGCAACACTGCGAAGCGGTGCGTCGCTATATACCGTTTCTCGTTTAGAAACTTGTTCCTCACAGTCACAGCCCATATATGTCAGGGGCTCGAGCCTACCCTATATAGGGTGATTTAGGTTTAGAAACGTTAGTCGAAGGCACGGTTTATACCTTAGTGGCATGGCCGAAGCATGTAGTGAAAGAAACACAATGTACACCTTAATATCACTTAGCATAGCGTCGTATTGGCTATAACGAACGACAAGCACCACCTCACCACTATTCTACGCGATATTAAGGTTTACATAGTGTTTCTTTCCCTCCATGCACCCGCCTTACGTCCTTGCCGCGCCACTACAATACAAACCGCGCCGAAGCTGCACGAGCATAGCAAGACAGTTATACCTTCTAACGGCCGCGTACCCGAAGATCTCCTCAGAGAACATGGCGTCCGCGTCGATGATGACGGAGTGGTCCTGCTGCGCCGCGTGGAAGCCGCCGTCCAGCAGCGAGATGAGGTCCTCGGGCACGTACCCGTCGCCGCCCTCGCCACCCTCCGGCTCCTCGCCCTCCTCGTCGTCGCGAGACAACAGGTTGTTCACCGCCAGATTCACGTCCAGGTTGGTTCGCTGGAAAATCGCACGAGCATTCAGTACCTATTATATAATCGTCTATCGACTGATTTCGTCGTTCGATCGTTCTGTCGCATTGAAATCTTAACAACTGAATGAGACAAAACGATACTTAAGTTGTTCTCAGCTTGAATACTCAATTCAGAAATCGGGCGTATATAAACACTTATTTATTAAAGAGTTACAGTTTGTAACTTGAATTATTGATATGCTTATAAGAGCAAACTTTCGGAAATACTCAGCCGATCGTGAAAATTCTTGCAGAAACAGAAAGTTACACTATTCAAGAATACTGCTAAGATATCATCAAGCTAGATTTTATAAGGGGTTAGCAGTGAATGAGGAAACCTTATGTATTTTAAAGATAACTATCCGTGTGAATCTAGGGCAGTCTACTTGTATTGATATCATAATAATTGTCAAATAATTAACTTAAAATTATTAAATACTTGTTATCTGAAAACAGAGTTCAAAACGTGAGGTTTTAGCTTCTATACTGAATATACTGATGACTATACATATCCAATAGCGGACTTTGCGGACAAGGGTATACTTCTTAAAGACGAGGACCACATTAAATGTAAAACGGAGAATTTCTTCAGTAGCAGCCGTCACTAATAAGCCTCCATCGAATTATATTCTACACTCAGTACAAAAATCCGTAACAAACAGTTATTAATAATCATACAAAGATCTTACCTGCAACTCTCGCATGATAAGACTTCGACTTTTTCCCTGAAGGACCACCTGAGCCTGTGTGATCAGATCCTCTGGCACAAACGGTGCCGGCATGGACACGACACGGCCTGAGCCAGATCCTCCGATGATAACACCAGTTGCTCGGCTTGTTGATCCTGGTGAATACAGTTTAGTTTTACTGTACTACAGACTAACTTAAACACTGTAGTACATTAAAAATATCTTTTGTTATGAAATTAAAGAACAGGGTGAGTATAAATGCATGAATAAAACGGTGATTTGAACTTATGTTTTGTTGCGTAAAATAGACATGGGAGACTCATGTTTTGGTTTATTTCGTATAATACAAATACATATTATATCTCCCACCCAACTAGTAAAACTTCAGTGAGAGATCGGCTCACTACGTAGCAATCTTTTCTAATAAAATGGCATCACCAAACCTATTTTGTGTGTATGTATATTTACTAGCCTAAAAAACAATTGTCATAATTTAATTAATTAATAATATTCAACAACAATAACTAAAAGCAGAACGTTTGTTAACATATAAGTAATTTAATAATAATGAAAATTTATTTCCCTTTAAACTATAATGTATATATTATGGTACATTCATTCATAATCATTTTAGTTCAGTGGAGAGAACAACCGACTAAGAAATGTGGGCTGTATTATTCTAACATTTTACTATTCTCAAGGGAGAATAATAAAATGTTATCTATAATACATTAGGGAGTTTTTTTTATGTAAATTTAAACTTAAGTAATTGTTTACTCGTCGAGTAACATCAAACATGATGCTTGGCAAAAATAAATATATATTCACAAAAACAGAATTAATTATGCAGAAAAGATAATTTATAAAAAAGTTACTAATAGCTTCAGAAGCTAGAGAGGTTTGTCAGGATCGTACGAAGTGGCGATCGATAGTCTCTGCCTACCCCAATGGGAACTAATGGCGTGAGTATATGTATTGTTACGTACCGGGTTCTTAATTTGATAAATACCAGTCACACTTTCGTGCAATAAGGTGTAATTATATTTATTGACCAATAACGCACTTTACACAACACAACAAACACTATCGATAATTAACTATCGATACTCGCACTAATTAACAACACTAATTTACTCCGTTATAGTAACACTGTCCACACCGTTAAGCTTATTTCCGTAATCCGTATATCACTGCACTGTCGTATTTAATTTCTTCGCTCTAGTATTTCGCTTGTTCTCGCTTTAGTTCTTCGCACTCGAATCACTCCGTAGCACGCGTCGCTCTTTATATATGCCAAATCTCAAATACGCGAATATTACAGAAAGTTCTAGTACCACATTCTCGAAAAGTCGATATTCGAGAAACATCTAGTAATTCCTTTACTTATTAGAATACTAGTAACGCCATCTGTTATCTAGTAGTGGCAAATCCTATCTCCTACTTGCGAACAGATGTCGTAACAGTATGTATGTTACTTATAGCTTCAGTAATTTACACCATGATGCAATTTCGCCAATATGGCTTATGCTATCGTAACTAATTACTTATACACGTGCGGCACATTCAATTCCCACCAATACCCTATCACAATGTTGTTGCTAACACACATATTTGAACTTAAATTTTATTATATAAATCCTTTGACTCTGATAAAATGAATAAGAGAATAAGGCGTTCTGAATTACCTTGTGTGCTAGGTGTAGCACGTATAGAATTTCTCATAATACGGGCTCTGGTTCGGGGCTGTTGCCTCGACCCACAGCTGCCACTCCCACTCCCACCCTGCTTACTACCCCCACTAGTTCCGCCCCCGCCGTTACCGCCTCCCCCGTTTCCATTGTTCTTAGTAGCATCAGTTTTGCTCAAGTCAAGTCGATCTGGGATGATGGAGAAAGCGGCTCGGCAGATAGTACCGTCTTCAAGTAGACATGCCACATGAGCAGGTCCTGCTAGAACTGCCCTTACACCTCTCAGCTGGCTCAGCGCTGAAGAGCCAGCACCTGTGCCGTACCTGTTCCATCTGTCAGCTACTTCTTTAATCCTGCAAGGCATCAAATGGGTTGTTAAAAATAAGGTCTACAATTTTAGTACCTGTATTAATATGTGTTAAGAGATTAATGTTTATATATGTATATATAAACATTAATATCCAAACACATATTAATACATGCCGTGTAGTGTCGGCTTAGAATAGCACTAACCCGTTTCTACCGATGGGTGTACGTAAGAGGCGACTAACGGTATTGGGGCTTTTAAGGGATTTTGGGTGATGCGGTTGGAGACCCATCACCAACAACCTTAACTTTACTATCTTTTCCCCACTCAACTTTCCAAAAGTGGCTGTGAAATTTCTAATTCCTTAGCTCTGGCTACCCCTTCTAGGGATTTTAGCCGTGAGTATATGTATGTATGTGTGTATATGTATATATATTTCAGCATCTTCCATACAAGAAATACTTATATTACATTTGGTTATTATGGCGTACCTAACTTTTCAGCATTTTAGTTAAAATATGTAAATAATGAATATTTTGGGTATTCCTCACAGCCTGTATACATCCCCACCAAGGGGCTCGAGCTCCTGTATATGGCGATTTGGCCTTAGTCCACCTCGCTGGCCAATTGCAGGACAGCTTAACATGCCCTCCGAAGCACAGAATCATCTTAATTTTCAATGTGATTCAAGCCTGCAATATCCTTCCAGACTGGGTTAAATCTTACAATTTAAATTTTTGAGTTTACCCCTCTGGGGATTGAACCAGAGACCTCCGTACTTGAAGCCAAGCACTTAACCGCGCGACCATGTAGGCAGTCAGCAGTACAATTTTTTTGCCCTTTCTGATTTATAACAAACAGTAATACAAAATCAATATTTGTAAGAAATTTTGTAATTATTAATATTATTCTAAGGGTCAATGTTATTTAAATTGGTATCATATTTTGAACATATGTAGTGAAGATAATATCTCAAGTTACTTTTTATTTTACAAGTTATTATTTTAGACCTTTTTTTCATATTTATTATTATTATTTATATTTATTTATGCTAAACTGTTTTTTTACAAACTGATACCATAATATTAATATTGAACACCTCATACTTCATATTGAATGGACATTGGCAATATAATTTATTGGGTTGTGGGGATTTCAATTCAACAGGGAGGAAGGAATATCCATACAGTATGCTGTACATATACACTAGAATTACTCTCACACTATTAATTTCCATTGGCATTAGCATGAACATTATTTTTAACAAACTGAACAAACCTCTAATGCTCTCCTAACATGCATGCTACACCATTTTTGATATATTATCTATACAGACTCAAAATGTTTAATGCTGCTTTGCTTTAATAATGATCGCATAGACATATGTTACTCAGCAGTTTGAAATAAAAAGATAAAAACATTGAAAGAACTAAATAAAAGAGTCAGAGAAAAAAAGCATACTTGTACATACTGCTGTAAATTTGAGCTTTGAGCCTCAAGCCTTGAGTCTTTGCTTTGAAGTTTTAAAGGGTCTAGCCCCAAATCTGCTGCTCGAGGGTTGAAGGCTCAAGTGATTGATATTAATATTGTGCAATAAAACAGTAAGACATATAATAGTAATTGTTTGACAAACATAAACAAAGTTTTACTTGTTTATGAGGATTTACTAAGTCGGGATGGATAGTACCAGAGTAACCATGATTATGATATGTTTAGAACCAATGGTGTGAATATATTGTATTTATGTTTGTTAATCAGATTCAGTTTTGTATCAATACACGTTCACATGGCAAAATTGAACTAAGTCTAAGTTAGTTTTCCCTTCACCATTTAAGAACCAAAATAAATTAACCACACATATGACTTTCGAAAAGACACATTGGTGTTGGTCAGATTCAAAGATTGAACCGACACCGCCTCTCTGCATGATAAGCGCATGTTCTAACCAATGTTACAAACTCCACAGCTTTATAATATCAGTTCAGAAACAGATAACTCACTCTATCTCACCTCATCACATCTACTTTTGAGTAACCTGATTTCCACTGTCCTTTCATGGTATTTTGTCATACCCAACATAAAATACTGCTCATCAGTGGAAATACCAAATCTCGCACTTATTTTGCAAAATCAATCTTGCACCCAAAATCATTGGAGATCACCTAAGATTTGCAAGATAAGGTAACTGTTTTATAAAAGTATATAACTAATGAGTTTGGCAAAAATATACAGTTAGTGCTCGACTCCAAAACTTGCTGGTCCAGTCTCAAGATTAAAAGAATTGAATATGTGTGTTAGCTAGGTTTTAATAGATATCAATGTGTTGCTTTTGCTTCATGTTAGGAAAGTTGGAAACCTCGCTACACCCACCAATACCACAAAAGCTGGCTGATGCTATGAAGGCTCGCATCCGAGATGGCTTACCATGGTTTATGACTGCAGCTTTACTTTATTTAAAAGATTCTGCCCAATATGATTTGGATTTTAGGTCTTTCACGTATGATGACACTTTCAGTTTACCACCAAAATCTTTAGTTAAAAAAATGATTTAATAAGCTAAGTATTATGCATACAGCAGCAGCACCAGCCAGCCAGCCTTCAGATATAGCTTTTATTGGCAATAATAATTCTCTATCAACAGTTGCAAGCACAAGTCTTTTAATTTTGAGAGCCCCTAGCAGAAGCCAGTGCGCAGATAGAACTTTAGGCATTTTATGTTTTTAAGAAGTTTTTATAAAAATAACCAGTTTATAATTTCTTAAGAAAAAATTTCAATTTATTTCAATTATATCTTTTGTTTCATTTTTTTTATATTAGAATTTAATTAAATCATTTTTAGCAAAATATTTGTCATTAAAACAAAACTTAGTATGTTTGTGAGATCTCACATAATACCAAGATCTTGAAAGATTAGATGTCCATAATCTTGTAAATACCGAGATTGAGATTTTGCTCCAAGATTCCACACCCTAGTTACCTTGTTTTTTTTTAAGGAATAGAATGAATGGATGAAATTGCAGGAAGATGGTAAAAGAAGAATACAAAGATGTCAAATATATCATATTTAATGCATCTTCAATTTCCATAATCTCATCTCTTCTGATAATAAATATTTTTTGGGTAGAAGGTGGCTAAGGGTACTTGGTTTGTAAGTGGTTGTTGGGGGATGTGGTAGGACAATAATCACAAAAAAAACCCTCTACTCTCCATTTCATTTAAAATAGTTATGGAGAAATTGCAAACTCTGAAGTTCTGGCTACCCAGGTCATGGTATTTATATCCATGAGGATAAAATGTATTGGTGTACACAGGAGATAGTACAGAACATAATACATGATCATGCAGTTTTTATCTGTCTACCAGAATATCTTTTTTGCCAATTGACATCCATAACAGGATCAACTTGTAGTCTGTATACCACATACTGGACCATAGAGAGGAGGGCATTAGCTTCAAGAATGACCTGTTCAAATTTGGGATCCTACCATACCTCACTTATTTAACATATTCTGGTCTGGTTAACCTTTCGTCTGTTGGATATTATTCGAAATTTAAATTACATAAAAGATTCTTCAAGAAATTTTGTCACGGATCCGTGACAACACATACGAAAGGTTAAAATACCAGAGTTAACTAAAATGCAGACAAGGCTTGTGTCTCACTTATATCTCTCTGTATGATAAAGACTACACTAGGTTAGTCATCATAATGCTAAAATTATTATGTAATGTCTGTTAATATTCTGGTTTAATTTCATCAAAGGGTCAAATAATCAACACAGTAATAATTGAGCAAAGTAGTCTTATATTTTCTTGTTATTGACTTCTATTTTATGTCCTACTGCTTGCAATTTAATCTGGCAAAGTAACCCATAATATACAAACATAACTTAAATAACTATTTTTATGACAAAAAAGATATCAGATGAAAGATACAAAAGGATCCAAACATGTAAGAGTGTAAGACAAATAAACTGGTGTGATTAATATATCTGGCATAAATATGGGAGGAAGCCAATGATATCATCCACCAGAGTTTTATTTATCAATGCCGATAGTGCCCACAGCACAACATGCTGGGTAGTCGTCAAGAAGTCATGACCAAATGTGCTTATTATTTCGAGCTACAATTATTAACGCCAGAGATCAATAACCCGATGCAATAAATGAGACACTGAAACATATGTACAGTGTCATTCTGTAATTCTTTTCTTATTTCTTACCTAAAGCTACAGCCATTACATATATCTGAACGTGCTCAAGCATTGTAAGTACTATTTTATACGGATACCTACAGATAACAAAAAAATTACCTGTCAATCAATTGATCCTCGGTTCCAGGCAGAGGATGAACCACGAAATGCATCGAAGGCATCGTGCATGGAACTATCAGTCCGTGTTTCTAGGAATATGCAGAAATCACAAACATTTATAACGATTTTCACAATTGCACAAACAATAAAACACCATATTTGATTCAACCACCACTAAAGAACTATAGATCTTTACTTCTCGTGGTTACAAGCTTTTTTCCTTTCGTTCTCAATACATGTGAGAATATTCAAGACGAAAAAAGAAAGAAAATATCAACATGGCTATCCAACATTTCCGCACGTTGGTAGTACTGAAAACCAGTGTTGCCATTTTATGGATGACAATTTATATAATAATAAGCGGCAAAATAAATATGCTGCCTTCACGTATTTTACTTATGATTAAATTTTCGAGTTTATACCGTCATAATTATATAAATACCATATAAAAATATTTTTCGTACATTTTTATTTCTGTGGGAACACTAGAACTTTCTAAACAGAACATACCTTGTTGACAATCCTGCCCGACCACTGACCTCCATTATACTATATAAGTACGCTGGACTAATTATAGGCCGGGTGACAGTGAGGCGATTTGATTTTCGCCATTTTGGCGCTTACGGCTGCAGTGAAGGAACAAGGAACTAATAAAAGAGATGGGACAGTAAGATAAAATATATCGATAAAATGTTTCTGCTTAAAGGAAAGGCTAAGTTTTATCGAAACGAAACTTTACAGCACTATTGATTTATAATTGTTTCTAAAAACCATAGATATATTATGCTTTATGGTAAAAAAACACTGGCCATTTTGCAGTTTACGTCGTATTTAGTTCCTCGTTCCTTCATTGGGGGCGCTTCAAATTGGCACAGTAATTAGCTGTCATTGTGATACGTATCGTTAGTCCAGCGTACTTATATAGTATAATGGAGGTCAGTGTGCCCGACCCTTAGGCTGATTGCAAGTTTTATCGAATAGTTTACTTTACTCCGTATTGGAGTTGTATTTAATGAATACGTGATTGGTCTCTGAGGCTTTTAGGTTGCAAGAGATCGGGTCGTCGGTATTCAAGAGTACGCAACGGCTACGAAGGTGTCTCCTGTCCTGATGTCAGGTGAATGAGTGTAGTCAAGGACAGCTCCTACTAATGGATTTGGGAGAGCAAGGATCCTATTAAAGTATCTACGAGAAATTCTAGTGAAGTGAGTATTGACTCTCGGAAGTTCTAAGTCTCAGTGGACATGGACATCGTCGTTTGTTTCTAACATAACACCTGCCTTGCGTATGAACCTATACTAAACTAGCATGCAAACTCGATCATAAATCATAGGAGCTGTAGGGCGACATCTTATATCTTTATGCGCAGGATAGGAGCCTATTGTTTTCGCGTAAGAACGACCATACCCTTTGTTGATACCAGATAAGCTGCGCCGCGAAGGGTTACCGATAGATTATCAGAATTATAATGATTTTATTAGACTGACTAATGATAATCCGATAAATTTTCAAATTTTCTCATTTTTTGTATTAATTAAATGTCAACTTGTGCTTTAATTTAAATAACTGTTGTAGATATCAATAAGACTTAATTATTTATACAATATAGTATTTCATAAGCAATTAACAAAAGTCAATGATTTATTTCTTATCGATAACGGGCCTGTTGGCGGATTGCGCCTTTTATCGAATCGATTACTTTACGCCGTAGTTAAGTAATCTATCTTTAGCATCAGGAGTAAAAGAGACACAGATAGTTATTGTTTTCACTCTGATGTATGGAAATCGATCATTCTGCTCGAATACGAAATATCGATTTAAAATCGCAATCCGCCTACTGCGCGTACGCCGTTTACGCCCCCCCCCCCTCACTAGACCCGTTAACTGTTCCGATGTATACGACCGAGTTTACACAGACGAAAAACTCTAGTATATTATTATCAACTGAAGGCGGTAAATCATACCCTACCGTACAGAAGACTGACCGTATACATGTCGTAGTATGATTTGATGTTTAGGTTTTTTGCAAAAAACCTAGGGATTTTGCAAAAATCCGGATAATTAGATAACGGTTATAATATTTTCTAATCTTACTAGGTTTTTTGCAAAAAAAATAGTTGCTTTAGTATGACTCCGAAACGAAATGTCAGTTTTTATGAATACTATACACTGATTGGTCGATTGCAGTGCCCCATAAACACGTCTTCTCTGATTGGTTGTTAATTAAGACGTACTTCATTGTTCCTACCTACATTTAATTGTTTATTAATTTTTTAAATTGCTGTGTAGTGTCGGCTTAGAATAGCACTATCCCATTTCTTCCGGTGGGTGTACATAAGAGGCGACTAACACTGTTGAGGCTTTTAAGGGATTTTTGGGCGGTGCGGTAGGAGACCCATCGCCAACAACCTTTATTTTACCATCTTTTCCTTACTCAACTTTCCAAACTTGGCTGAGGAATTTCGAAATCCTTAGCTCTGGCTACCCCTTCTAGGGATTTATAGCCGTGAGTATGTGTATGTATTACAAAAAGTTCCTAAGTATAAAAATAGTATTGTCATTTCCCTTTATAACTCTAGCTATAATACCTCAATACTACAATTTAAAACGTACTTACTTTATTGTTCCTACCTATATTGAAGACGTCCGTGGCCGAGTGGATAGGTGACTAGCTTTTCGGTCTGGAGGGGGTTTGCGGGTTTGATCCCCGCTGAGCAACATTTATGTGATGGACATATGTGTATTATATTATATTAAATATATCGCTGAGTTAGTATCCCATAATACAAGTGTTACTTAGTTTGGGGTAACTTGATCTGTGTATAATATGTCCGAACGTGATTGTAATTTTACTCCAACAAAAGAGTAAAAAAAAAACCTAGCATCAAATAAGTATTGTCATTTCTTACCCTTTATAACTCTAGCTATAATAACTCAATACAGATCCACAATCTTTTCTTGGCCGGTGGCGACTACTGGTATATTGTCGCCATTTTGAAATTTCGGCCTGTCATTGTCAGTTAGTTCTTAACTAAATAAAAATTATAGGGTGACCTACGTATATAATAAATTATCACTTTCATTAATATTTTTTGTAGTAGGAACTTTTTTTCAAAGACAATTATTTTTATGATGTATCTTTGCTTATTTATAAACGCTTTTATTTCCAGTATTCAATATAAAAATTTATGAAAATATTATTTATTTTGTTAAATTTTGTCTAAGTAGGCTAACACCGTCCGAAAAGTTGTGCGCGCATCTATAGTCATGCGGTGCGGGTTACGGGAAGTGGGGAAATGCTCCCGAATAAGATTTCACTTCGTATACACTGATGCGTGGGTTCTAATCCTAATGCGGGGATGTACCAATGTGTCATTTCTTAAGTCATAACTTTCTGACATATAAAAATGCAAGGCAAATACGACGTGATAGCTTAATGGGTAGAACACCGGTTAACGTGCAAGCGACTAGTGTTCAAATCCCGGATCGGGCCTACACGAATTTGTCTTTTCTAAAGACATATGTGTGGTTAATTTATCACGGTTGTTAACGGTGAGGGAAAAAATCGTGGGGAAACTAACATGGCTGAGTTGTACTTAGTCGTGTGACAGTGTATTCGTAGAAAACGGCGATAGGCCTGCCCCCTATCACGTGAGTATACTGTCCATGCAAAGCATGGGTACTCTGAACACCAGGTGACAAAGTCACGTGATGTTCAGAAGTATTAGTACCTCTGCCAAACCCCTTCGGGGGTATTCGGCGTGAACGTTTATGTTATATTATGTTATATGTTACAAGGTTGTTAACAGCAATAAAAAAGTGCCCATAAATTCACTGACCCCGCAAAATGAATGACCCAAACGATATCTGATGTTTAGAATTATTTTTTCTGTGCCACCTTTTTGGGGGATCTATGTGTGAATATGAAATGTAAAAGACAGTACACGACAAGGTAAGCCTCTGATTTAAAGGATTAAAAAAATGATTTTATGTAATTACCCACTTATTAACTCTGAGTGTCACAAGTAACAAATCCTTGAGTATAAAATAATGAGTTTGCAGAGAAGAACCATTGGCAGTGTTATCGCTAAAAGTGATCTCTTCTAGACAACATTTGGGAGGTAAGATAAGCAACACAGTCATTCGGGTAGACATACCAGACAAGGGCAAAAATAAATAAATATAATTAGTATAGTTATTCATGAAATGAATATTATATAATTTGTTTTATTAAGACATTTCAATACTGTACTACATAAATTAGCCTGTATGATGTAAAATTATTTCCCTTATAATGGTTAATTTTTATTTACTGGCAATACTAATATCGATGACAGCGACGCCCTTACCGGCCAAGATAAGATTGTGGATCTGTACCACAATGACGAACCAATCAGAATAAGTGTAGGCGAGCGATCAGAAATCAGCCAATCAGCATTAAAGAAGTACAATCTTACTAAACCAACCAACTAGTTTTTTTGCAAAAAACCTAGTAAGATTAGAAAATATTATAACCGTTGTCTAATTATCCGGATTTTTGCAAAATCCCCAGGTTTTTTGCAAAAAACCTAGACATCAAATCATCTTACGACATATACATACAAATACAATAATGAAGTTACTATCATGTCATGAGAGCGCACTTGCAAAAATATAGTACACAATAATGAAATTTACTACCCGGCAATAAAGCTTATAATCTTTTGAACAGTGTCGCGCGCCCAGTACATAATGGCCCACTGCACGCCATCGCCACTTTGTACAGGGGGCAATGGTGCATGATGGCGGATAATTGTCGATCGTGGCGCGCAATGGTGAAGTTGGTAGTTTTTTTGTGCACAATTCAAAGGAATCGTGGCGTAGCGTGGCCGGTGGTGTTTCCACAGTGGGTCATTGTTTAGTTCGTCACCGGCCGCTCATAGATACTTATATTTTTTTGGAATATTTTATTGAAAAATGTATGTGATGAGTGATGAGCAATGGGCCATTGTGTGAACACCAATAGATCGTGGCCTACAATTGTGCATTGCGGAGCGTGGCCCATCACTTGTGTACTGGCTTTAAAGTGGCCAGTACACAATGGCCAGTGATGGGCGGTGAAGCGTGGCCCATCACTTGTGTACTGGCTTTAAAGTGGCCAGTACACAATGGCCAGTGATGGGCCACGCTCCGCAATGCACAATTGTAGGCCACGATTTATTGGTGTTCACACAATGGCCCATTGCTCATTACTGCCTGGCAATCCACTTGCGATGGACGTCGAAGTAATTATGGCTACAGCTATTTATTTATAATTATGTATGTAATTTATTTTATTTATGGCGCTATTTATGTTATTTTTACTTCATATAGTGATTATAAATACATTTGCAATAAACTATTCCAAAAAAGTATAAGTATTTATGAGCGTCCGATGACGAACTAAACAATGGCCCACTGTGGAAACACCACCGGCCACGCTACGCCACGATTCCTTTGAAGTGTGCCCGAAAAACCGACAACTTCGCCATTGCGCGCCACGATCGATAATTGTCCGCCATCATGCACCATTGCCCCCTGTACACAGGCATCACTGTCGGCAATCAGCATTGGGCCATTGTGTGAACACCAATAGATCGTGGCCTACATTAGCCAATTGGCCTAGACCTCGCTTTTTTAACATACCCTTTTTATATTATAAATCGATAAAGGACATCAAACTAAACAACTTTGCCCATGGAATGCCTATCTAAAATATGGTAATTTTCAAAATAATATAATAATTAAAAATTGTCGTACCTAGTTCAAACTGAGAATGTATAGAATGAGAATCTTTGCTTCAGTGAAAATAAGAAACAAAAAAAACATTTGATCTATGCTTTTCGCTCTGTAAACAAAAATATAACTTCTTTCGGTATTTTCCAGTTGTATTGATCGTCGTTGAAAAATAATATCATGAAAATAAACCGGTAAGCGAGCGATTGAACTGGAAAATATCGAAAGAGGTTATGTTTTTGTTTACACCATAGATCAAATGTTTTTTTTTATTTCTTATTTTCACTGAAGCAAAGAATCTAGTTCTATTCATTCTCAGTTTGAACTAGGTACGACAATTTTTAATTATCATTTTTTTTTGAAAATTACAATATTTTAGATAGGCATTCCATGGGCAAAGTTTTTAAGTTTGATGTCCTTTATCGATTTATAATATAAAAAGGGTATGTTATAAAAGCGAGGTCTAGGCCAATTGCGAAGCGTGGCCCAACGTCGGCCAATGTGTACTGGGCGCTTTACAGAGAAAACTTCCACTCTAGATAGGTCTGTGATTGCTCTGCTCCTCTGTGTACTCGTACCCTATATTGTCTGTGCTCTGTGATAAAAATGGCGGCCAAGTTCAAGAAGCGGCTGATTGTTAATGAAAATAAGTTATTAAAATTAGAGAAATTACAATTCAAAGATGTTATTTGCTCCATTTGCCAATCAATTTTAATAGAACCTGTGACCTTGCCATGTTATCATGATTTTTGCCTTGGTTGTTTTCATGGCAGTGTTGAAAATAATGCCTTGTGTTGTCCTCTGTGTCGTTTACGTATTGGATCGTGGCTAAGAACAGCAACAAAACAAAGAAATTTAGTTAACACACAATTATGGGATTACATTCAATCCAAATTTCATACGGAAGTTAATATAAGACTAAGAGGCGGCGATATATATCTCCCAGAAGGTAAAGCTGTTTTGATACTTTCGACGTTCAACCAAAACAAGTTATATTATATTTTAATTTAAATTGTTTATATAATTTCAGAACTGCCACAGCTAAGACTGAGTGCTCCTGGTGAAATAAGATCTGAATATGAAGCGGAATTACGAAGGTTAAAAAGTGAGAGGGAAAAAATTGAGCAAAAGCAATTAAAAGAAACTGAAGAGTTGATATGGTATGTAGATAAGAGATACAGTACCTATCTTTGATGGTGAAACTGTTATTTGTTCGCATGTTTATTTCATTGCACTTTTACAATACCTTTAAACTCTTCATTAGAATATATTTTGTTTAGTAGTTTCTCACAATAGCATTTATTATGAAAATTAGTCATTATGAGCCATAAATACATACACTCTCGGCCATAAATCCCTAAAGGGATAGCCAGAGCTTCAGAGCTAGCTTCTGAGCCACTTCTAAGAAACTCCTCAGCCACATTTGGAGGTTTACAGGGAAGAAGTTGGTAATAATAAAGTATTGTTGGTATTGGTCTCTAACTGCAGTGCTCAAAAACTATTTGAAAAAAGCCCCATACCTTTAGTTGCCTGTTACAACACCCATGGTTGGAAAAGGGTAGTGATATTCTAAGCTGGCACTACATTGTAAATTGGTCTATGCATTATTTCTCATTTAATCACATATTCTGCATTGAAGCTTAGAGTATTATTGAGATTGTAAAACAGAAGTTTGAAGAGTGACAGTTCTCAGGCAGGACACTCAAAAAGTCATGGGAGGGCTATTTTAAGAGTTTCACTATGTGATCGAATCTAAAACGAGGAGATCTGTAGAAGAACTGGGGTAACTGACTTAGACAGCAGTATTGCTAAACTCAAGTGGCAATGGGTATGGGCAGGGCACATTGCTTTCAGAACTGATGGCAGTTGGGGCTCTAATGTTCTGGAGTGGTGACCACATACTGGATGACTTACTGTGGGTAGACCTTGGACAAGGTGGACCATCGATTTGCTGAAACCTCGATGAGGGCAGCGCAGGGCCGGTCATTGTGGAAATCTTTAGGGAAGGCCTATGTAAAGCAGTTGATGGCTATTGACTGAAAGATGTCTTTATAGTGGTATTAATGTAAATAAAATTATGTCGCAGTACTAAACATGATATTTAAGGTTGGGAGTGAGTCTTTGCCAACCTTTCTATTGTTTTAAAGATGCCTAAATTCTATTATAGTTGGCATAGATGTAATCCTCCACATGGTAGAGTTGGCCCACAGGCCATAGTTGCATTTGCTCATTACAGATCTAGTCAATCCCTTTGGTTAACCTAATAAGATTGTTATTTGAAATGTTTTTAACAGGAAAATAAGAAAAGAGGAAGAAGAGGCCCATGCTAAATACATTGAAAAGTTAAAGCATGATGAAGAGCTAGCTCAACAAATTCATAAATGTGTTCAAAGTTCAAAATCACCAGAAACAAAGGCAAATCTTCTGCAAAAGAACAAAAGTAAATTAAGATGCAATACAATTGACAAATTTCTTTTAAAAACAAACACATTGAAACAAGTTGTTGAGTAAGTGCTCATCATTGAATGTATTTTTTATCAGTCACAGATTTATCAGTATTTTTTAGTTAGTTTATTAGCTGTTCTTTTTAACCATAAATTACTACTTTTAAATAGATAAATCTACATTGTCCCCGCTATTATCAGGGTAGTAGTTGTTAGTCCAAACCCATTCTTAGCCTGCTTGGTTGACTTAAGCTAAATCATAGGGTGGCACAAGTCCTTTGGTGGGCTGGGATATTGATATGGGCTTTAAGGATATGGAGGATGTATGTATTTATGTATGTTCATAATCATGATCTATAATCACAGGAGAATGACAATAGGGGTAGGTGGGATGATGGTCTTAAATTGATGAAAATGAAGAATCTTCGAATTTATTATTGTCAAACAATGGCATTATTAATGTAATTATAAGTTTAAGAAATTTGTTCCTTGTTTTAGTGATTCAATAATGACTGATGATAACTCAAGTAATCATAGCTCTACCCCTAATGCTGTCAGTGAAAAAAATAGTAGAACATCACCAGAAATAGTACCTAGTTACCGAAATTATCTCAAAAATTACATTGACAAGAAGCTCAAAATAGCAAATGGTCTATGGAATAAAGAAAATGGTGCTAAAGATAAGAAAATGATCTCAAATAATGTAAGTTATTTGCATTTGTATAATCATAATAATTTATTCATAATAATATTCTTGACTGGGAATAAAGTGGTGATCAATAGTCTCTGCCTACCCCAATGGGAAATAATGTGGTGAAAACATGTATGTCTGGACTGGGTAGGACTCGGCATCAACATGAATGGCAAGTTAATGTCGCATCGTCGATTTGCTTGTTATGGCTGAAACCATGGAAGACTTGTGTAAAATGCTGAATGACCTCAGTAGAGTGTCTGAGAGAGAGGGTCTTAAAATGAACATAGACAAGACAAAAATTATGTTGAATAACACTTGAAGTGGTTGACCAATATGTATACCTGGGACAAACCATTCGAGTAGGTAGAGCCGACTTCGAGAACGAGGTCAACAGTCGAATCCAGCTTGGTTGGGCAGCTTTGAATCATACACATAATGTTTTTGCACATGAATATATATGCTTTTACTTATCATCAAAGTCTGTTGAAATTGATGTGTAAATGTTATACTTGCTTTTCATTAATATAATATGTGTATAGAGCATTAAGGGTATATGAATGGTCCAAAATAGGTCAGAGAACAACCTCCAGTATTGTTCAAACTATGTTTGATGCTGTTTAATGCTGCCGATCAATGTGTTTAATTCCCAAGTATAAAATATATTATGTTTACTGAGATCACAAAAAGTGGCATATGATATGAGTAAAATTATGCATGAATTATGTGCATATGGTGCATATGACGCATAACAGTAACGCATTCTGTTGGTTCCTTTGTCTTGGGACAATTTTGGTAAAAAATTGTTTACTTTTATTGCAGAATGAAGAAAAGCTAAGTAAAAATGATTCAAATGGCAAACTAGTACAATCATTACCGGTATCACTACCATTCACAGGAATTTTGAAACTAAAGAAACTAGAATTGAGAGAGAATCCTCCATTGGAAACAGGAAGTGTCGACTCAATGCAGCAGGAGTTGTGTTATTTTAAACCAATAGAAGTTATAGCTCCTACCAAGTGAGTATTTCAATAGAACACTAATAAAACAAACTAACCTCTAGAAACCTAAATTTTAATTGTGTCTACGTTTTCTTGTTATCTGATTTTTGGGACTTTAAGAAGGATCAATTCAACCTAAGTTATTAACAACCTCTAAAATGTAATAAGTGAACTGTTGCCTTTCAGACCAAAAGCGGACAAAGTGTTTCCTATACGGGTGCCGTGTCTGCGCGCTGAGAAGCCTACAGACATCTTATCGGAGAGCCCGCCTGTGCCGAGCCCAACTCAACATTTGGAAGGACTTTGTCAGCTGAGACACGGATCTCTAGCCCAGAATCTACCATCCGCTTTCATCCTAGCACTTAATATTATGGGACTTTCCAAGGTGAATTTACCATACATTATTGTTGCATAATATTGTCTTATATCATTCGATTAACGTATATATAAAAATAAACTTTCTTTTTACAGTGTAATGTAAGCGGTACTGAGGATGCTTCAAAGGAATCCAATAAGGAAGTGTTTGATTCTCTCAATAAAATAGATGTAAATAATCTTAATAGGAAAAGGCCTTTAAGACGTACCAGATCTGTTGGGTATTACAAAGCTGATAATGAAAGAACTCCAAAGAAAACGAGAACCAGAGGCAATAAGCCATGTTCTGAAGAAAAACGATGTCTGCGAAGTGATACGAAGAGAAATTGCTCAGAGAGCAACAGAAGTCCTGTGATTTTTGATAAAACCATTAATAATAAGATCAATTTAGTTAAAAAACAAATAATAAGTCCTGTTAAAAGTTGCGACGTCAAACAGTTACTGGAAGAACAATTACGAATTGAAAAGATTATAGAGCAGGAGAAAAAAGATTTAGAGATGGCGCGTAAAATAGATGCTCAGATAAACGGAGGCAGGCAGCTGCGGCGGCAACCTGTGAAGCGCCAACTCACCATCAACTATGCTCTACGACCTGGAAAGAAATTTAAGGTCTAGCCTTCTATAAATTCACCTCGTATTGGTTACTTATTTGTTGTTAATTTTTTATACGTTTTAGATGTGTAAATTTATTGTAATTTGTTGAGTTTTTAGGTCGACTTATCGTAAGCCATGTTAATAATTGTAAGTCTCTAAAGATGTCAATTAGGCCATCGTTATCAGAGCCTGCTGCCTCTGGAAAATTATTTTTACAAAATGCTTATAATTTTTTTCCATATATTTGTTTCTGAACTAATCGGGATCTTGCAAGTTAATTCGGCTTTTTCATGGTCATTAAAGTCATCACATTCGAGATTTGTGTGTGAACTAGATTATCTAGTTTAATTATGAAATAATTAGCATGGCAACTATTAAAATATACTTACGTCCAAATATCCCAATCAAACTCATACTAAAGCAAGAATCACGTCAGCTTTGCGTTTAAATTTGCATATCAAATGAATGGCTTCAGACGAAAATACTAGAGCAAACTACTTACACCCATATTAATAAAGCTCATGTAGAGTGTGATTGGACTGTCTTTACGACTATATCAAATTTCTTTTGTAATTCACACTAAAAGAGAGATACCATAAATATTTGAAGAAAAAAAATCTTTGAGCATTTGCTATCATACTTGAACATTGAAATTTAAAATGAATGTAATTTAATTAATTAATAATGGTACGTGTTAATAAGTAGGGACCTTACACGTACGAAAGGACATAATTTTCTGTTAGTAATGTTTAAACAAATAATATAAGTAATTATTGGATTCGATAAGCCCTGTCAATGGCATATTACAGTCATTCGAGTTTGTGGAAATGTTTATGGTTTTTACTATTATGGACACTGTCCACAGATTTACATACATACATACATATACTCACGGCTGTAAATCCCTAGAAGGGGTAGCCAGAGCTAAGGAATTAGAATTTCCAAAGAAACTTTTGGAAATGTGAGTGGGGAAAAGATGGTAAAAGTAAAGGTTGTTGGTGATGGGTCTCCAACCGCATCGCCCAAAAATCCCTTAAAAGCCCCAATACCGTTAGTCGCCTCTTACGTACACCCACCGGAAGAAATGGGGTAGTGCTATTCTAAGCCGACACTACACGGCACAGATTTGTTTCGTCATAAACCCGTTCCAGGCGTACACTAAGCGTACAATGACAAACACGCTTGTATGACGTTACGCCTCCGCAGACAGTATGCAAGCGTATACGCTTAATTAATATACTAACGCTTTTTCAATGTCATTGACTGATACTACGTAATTACTACTGATGTATATGTGCTTTATTTAGTTACATAAGCGTACATCAACCAACCGTTAACTAAAGCGTAAATATTAATAAGGGCTGTGATTGTGAGAATGTAATTCGGTCTGGAATTAAATATCGTAGGTAAAGTAATTTTCTGTGATATATAGATTAGCTTCACTGAATGCCAATGCGTATTACCAAACCGGTTATCTGGGCATAGATGTAAACTGGCTGTTTCGTATCGATTTCTTATGTTTAGTCAATTGATGTTGAACCCTAAACGGTAATAAATGTTGCGGAACATGGTTCTTATTTAAAAACCCTGACAAAGTCAAGATGTTTAGTAATATGACTATTATTACGTGAGTGTAGGTACTAATCATTTCGTCTAGTTGAACATGTATGACAAGGTTAAATAAACATAATCTTTATAGCTCGGCATATGTTTGTGGTGTATAGTCATAAATAACGCAAGTGTATTCTTTGTACCTCAAGTTTTAAAGTAGTTTTATCCAAGTAGTCATACATGTAGAACGAGTAGTAATAAGCCTAACGAATGCGATTTTCTATGGTGTATTAATAGCTACCATTTTGGTCATAATTCTATTTTTAAATACACTCCTATATAAATGTGATTTAGAATAGTATCTTAACTGTATGTGATTGTATTTTAGGAAGATTCATAACTTAAACCGTGTGTTTTCTAAAATTGTCTGCGACATAAACATGAACTATCTCCATTTAATACTCCTGCCGCTTCCGGTCGAATTACTATTCGCACTCTCAGAACGAAAGAGGCTCAACTCAAAAATAGTGATATTGAGTAACATTCATAGGGAGGCATAAAAAAGTATGTTCTAAAACAAAGGCATTTATTGTTATAGGGTCGGAAAATTTGCTATCCTGTTTTTTAACAATTAGTGGCTTTGTTTTACTATTCATCGCATTGAGCATACCTTTTTATGTCGCTCTAGGATTGTAACTCAATATCACTATTTTTGAGTTGAGCCTCTTTCGTTCTTAGAGTGCGATTTGTAAACCATGATTAGTTAAAAATATAAATATATTTACGCCCGATTTCTGAATTGAGTATTCAAGCTTAGAACGACTTAAGTATCGTTTTGTCTCATTCATTTGTTAAGATTTCAATGCGACAGAACGATACGTTGTTCTCAGCTGGAATACTCAATTTAGAAATCGGGTGTTAGGCTTTAGGTTTCCGAGGAATAAGTTTTATTTCAGCAAACGAAGTTAAAAATAAATTACCAAGCTAATGCGATAAGAAAAGAACGCGGTAGCCGATTTTTATCGTTCGAATAACAATAGATATCAACTGCACTGTATCCTGTTATTACTCAAATCATTAAATCCCATTTATCTAATCATACAAATCTGATTGAAATATGTAAATAAATAATGATGTAATGCAATTCGGGCTATCATTAATCACCTTTTGGTAAAAATATGAGCGTCGAACTCCTATATATAAATTATATGACTGGTTTTATGAGGAAGGCGATAGAAAGCATCAGTGAAGGTATGATCGAGACTGTCCATTCACCGGTAAAGTGACGGGCCAAATTGCTCGGTTTTTATACAAAATTTACGAATATATAGTCTTAAAATATGGAGTTACATTCGAGAGTACATACATATACACTCACGGCTATAAATCCCTAGGAGGGGTGGCCAGAGATAAGGAATTGGAAATTACTCAGCCACTTTTGGAAAGTTGAGTGGGGAAAAGATGGTAAAATAAAGGTTGTTGGTGATGGGTCTCCAACTGCATCGCCCAATTATTCCTTAAAAGCCCCAATACCGTTAGTCGCTTCTTACGTTCACCCACCGGCAGAAATGGGGTAGTGCTATTCTAAGACGACACTACACAAATTCAAGAGTGCATATGGGATATTTTTATTGTTCAAATAGAAGGGATAGTTGGTTATTCCTTTAATATATTTAAACCAAACTTTCACGCCGAATATTCCTGAAGGGGTTGGCAGAGATACTAATACTGCTGAACAGGGGCTAATGCTACATAAGGGCAGGATATCGCCGTTTTGTACGAATACACTGTCACATGACTAAGTACAACAACTGAGTATAACTTAGTCATATCGGTTTCCTCACGATATTTTCCCTCACAGTTAACGACCAAGATAAGTTAACCACTTAAGTATATGACTTTAGAAGGACTTGTACACACTAATCCATAAAGAATTTTCAACGGCCAGACATATAATAATAATAATAAACGTTTATTTTCAGAAAACTTATTCCATACATTTTGTTAGTACAGTCGCCATCAGATATATCGGAGCGGCCGAGGTACTCATATATATCTGAGCTGCAATAAATTTCAATAAATTCTTTACGGTAAATAAGGTCAATAAGATCTGAACATCCAATTCGCCACAAATATATGAGCAGTGGTTTTTCAATTATATCTGAACACTCAAAGAGACAATAATATCTGATAGCACAACTCGTCAAAGTTATCTGCTCAGACAGGGTGATCATAAATATCTGAACATTTAGGGAAAATGTACCTTATAGCACTAGGCATACAGTTTTAAATTCTTTAACTAACTACGCTGGAATACATTTTCTATGCAACCACCATTTGGTTTTATCAATGTCAAAACTAATAACAGTTTTCTGCAGGGAGGTTTTCTCCACTGACCAACTAATCCGTACATCTAGTTGTACGTAATAATTTTTCACTGGTACAAAAAACACCAAGAGGTAAATGCAGTTTTAATAAAATAAAAGGATAAACTAGTTCTTACAAAATTATACTTTTTCCTGCTGTCTTCTTTAACGTACCATACGTATTCATAAATATATATATAACGATATATACTCACGGCTATAGATCCCTAGAAGGGGTACCAGAGCTAAGGAATTAAAAATTCCTCAGCCACTTTTGGAATTTTAGTTGGGAAAAGATGGTAATATAAAGGTTGTTGGTGATGGGTCTCCAACCGCATCGCCCAAAAATCCATTAAAATCCCCAATATACCGTTAGTCGCCTCTTACGTACACCCACCGGAAGAAATGGGGTAGTGCTATTCTAAGCCAACACTACACGGCATATTAAATAAGGAAAATAAATTTAAAGGCTTATAATTAAAAAAAAAAAAAAAAAAAGAACATGTATTATTGTTAAAATAAAAAAACAAAACACAAGTTAGGACTTGAACCCTGACGCAACGGATTATAATTATGATTACTAATTACTTAACCGCTAGGCCATGGTGACTAACGCAATAGTGGATGAAATATTGCAAAGCATTCGTACCTATTTTAATTTGACAGCTTTTATATTATCATAGATATAGAAGGACATAGATTGACAGTAACTGACAAACGTCATAGCATAAACGTCAACGAAGGCAGGACCTCTCACGAACACGATACCAGCCTAAAACGATTTTGGCATAAAACATGAAGGATAATAATTGACTTATTTACGAATAAATAATTGACGAATTCGTTAATTCTGGTATTTATGTCTTAACATACATACATAGATATACTCACGGTTATACATAACATAACATAAACGTTCACGCCGAATATCCCCGAAGGGGTTGGCAGAGGTACTAATACTTCTGAACATCACGTGACTTTGTCACCTGGTGTTCAGAGTACCCACGTTTTGCATGGACAGTGTACTCACGTGATAGGGAGCAGGCCTATCGCCGTTTTGTACGAATACACTGTCACATGACTAAGTACAACTCAGCCATGTGGGTTTCCTCACGATGTTTTCCCTCACCGTTAACAACCATGATAAATTAACCACACATATGTCTTTAGAAAAGACAAATTGGTGTAGGCCCGACCCAGGATTTGAACACTAGTCGTTTGCACGATAACCGAGTGTTCTACCCACTGGGCTATCACGGTTATAATTCCCTAGAAGGGGTAGCCAGAGCCAAGGAATCAATGTCTTAACCTTGGTGATTTTTTGATAAAATTATTAATATTTAATAGCACAGAATCTGAATCGAATACATATTATTTGGAAAACATAAAATTTTTAGTTATTTATTGCATTACAAGTCTATATGCTTTATTATAGATCTTAAACCAAAGTTTTCAATGCAAATATATGATAAAAAATATCTTCTGTCATAATAATACTACAATTAAGTTTACAATTTGGCAAAAATAACAAATACGTGAATTTTTATCAATTTTAATAGGGCTAGTATGGGATCCGCCATACTAATGTCACGCACACACTCATTTACGAACACCGTTGTACTTTTTTTTTAATCTGGCCTGTCGTATTTGTATTGCCAATCTATATACGTAAGTATAGCATATTAAATCTGTAAATATTTGATAAATAAATGCAGTGCATTATATGCGATGACAGTTATGTTGACGTTTTTGTGAATTGCCAAATATTTAATTCAAATGTGTCACTTGTAACAAGACTGTAAAGTTGCCTTTCGCATATTTATATTTTGTGTATCTACTCATTTTGTAAAAGGAAAATTCATTACATCTGTACGATTACATTTGAACTGTATGCCTAATGCTTTAAGGTATATTTTCCCTAAATGTTCAGATATTTATGATCACCCTGTCTGAGCAGATAACTTTGACGAGTTGTGCTTTCTGATATTATTGTCTCTTTGAGTGTACAGATTTAATTGAAAAACCACTGCTCATATATTTGTGGCGAATTGGATGTTCAGATCTTATTGACCTTATTTACCGTAAAGAATTTATTGAAATTTATTGCTGCTCAGATATATTTGAGTACCTCGGCCGCTCCGATATATCTGATGGCGACTGTACAATTGCAAACTTATTATCTATGTTAGTAATTATACCTAATAAACACAAAAAATATTTACAAAACAAGCATGGATTGATCCACGCTCACTTTCTGTTATTGAGGCAATGGTATCCCATCCATGTCCGCAGCATAGGGGAGTCCCACCTCTGTGCCAACGTGGCCAGGAGGGTGTTGGGGCTACCGCGCAGGCGCGCTAGCACAGCGGCACATCGCGCGCGCATCACCGCGAAGAAGTCGGGCGTGCGGTGCTCCGCGAACATGGCGGACGCGCTGCACCACCGCGGCAGCCCCAACATCGCCCTGAACGCGTTGTTGTACTGCACTCGGAGCGCGCTGTAGGCCCGCCGCGTGTAGCTTACCCATAGGCTGCATGTGTACAAACACTGGCAATACGACTTAAATAGCGTCACTTTGACGTCCTTGCTGCATTGCGCAAACCTGCGAGCGAGCATGTTACAACGAACCGACAGCGCCCTCCGCTCTCTCTCAATATCTGAATCATCAGATAAGTTTTCAGTGACCCAGTGCCCCAGATATTTAAATTGGCTTACCTGCTTAAGCTCAGCGCCACAAAGAGTGATAACTGGTGATTTATATTGCTTTTTAGCTGATTTAAAAATCATAAATTCACTCTTCTTCGAGTTATATCTGAGACCATGGGTCACCGAGTACTCCTCACACATCCTAAGCAACCGGTTCATTGCGCTGACTGAGGGGCTCAGCAGCACCATATCGTCTGCATAACTGATATTATTTATGCTATTACCATCTATGGAGCAGCCGATCCCGGCGCTGCTAAGCTCCTCAATCAGCCCATTAATATACAGATTAAAAAGTCTCGGCGAAGTCAGTCCCCCCTGTCTCACCCCGCATTGCAACCTATATATGTCAGATAAGGAGTCAGCCCATCGTACCACATTATCCTGATTCTGATACCAATATTTGAACAGCCGGATCACTTCACTAGGAAGTTCCGTGAGCGATTCGAGTTTCCGCCATAATATTTCATAATTTACAAGGTCAAATGCGCGCGAAAGATCCAAAAAACAAGCATAAACAGGCGTGTTCCTGTCAGTATAATAGTGAACTGTCTGCTTGAGACAGAGGATAGCACTCTCAGTTGAAAGATTAGGTCTGAACCCAAACTGTGCGTCATGCAATTTAATATATCTGTCCAGCTGTTTATCAAACAAGCAGTCCAGCACTTTGGCCACAATAGTAGCTAACGATATGGGCCTATAGTTGCTTATATCTGACTGATCCCCGGTCTTATTTTTTACAATGGGAACGACCACTGTACTCATGAGCTGCTCAGGAAGGTAACCATGTGACAGTAACAGATTAAAGAATAAAGCCAAAACCCGAGGCAGGTGAGCTCCAGCGTACTTCAGATGCTCGATGCTGAGGGAATCGTGACCCGGTGACTTTCCCCTAGACATACTTTGAATGACTTTTGATACATCTTTCGCCGAAAATCTAAACGAAAGATTGTTGTCACCCTCACCACGTCCCCCATCACCGAGCAACCGAGGCGGCTGTGCAGGTAAAGTTGGCGGTTCTACTCTAAAATGTTGTCGGAAAGAGTTGGCAATATCACATGAGTCATGTTTTCCATTTACACTCACAGGAACGCCCGACTTTGGGTTTAAACGTCTAGTTGATTTCCAAAATTTTCCGAATTGTTTACTCTTATGTTGTTCCGCGATAATATTCATTTTTATTTTATTTTCATTGTCTTGGCAATATTTTAACTTTGACTTAAATATTTTCCTGGATTCACACATATCTAAATAAATTTTTCCTGCATTTGGTTTACCGTATAATAACCACATTTCAAAACAAAGTCGTGCGCTCCTGTGAGCTGCCTTTACGTAACGATTCCACCCTGTGACTACTTTGAATTTACTATGCTTTTGGGCCTTACATTCCACAGCCGCTGAAGACAATATATTTACAATATCTGAGTACATATTATTTAACATTGTCTTATGACTATTTCTATTGCAAATTTGTTTTGAACGCGTACATAATTGGAAATCCTGCGGAAAATCTACATCTCTAAGCTTTGAGTTACACAATGCCATATATTCATTTATTTGATTGGAATCACGCTCCCCCCATATTATACTACTAGCTGACCCCACAGACTTCGTACTGTCAAAAGTGTAGACTTTCATGGCGTCAATCTCAAATATTTAACTGACCCGTTGAGGGTCTCTGCCATGCGATGAGAAAAAAAGTGATTTCAATGTGTTTTCACAATTTTTTCACTTTATAAATTTTAAGTTTATAAAGTATAGTAGTTTAGGCTGAGCATTAATTCTGTGTCAGTCAGTCCGTCTTGTCTTGCGCGGAGTAATTTCAAAATTGTATTATATTCTGATATGTTAATTTAAATTAAGTAATGTCAAGGACAATTTTGTTCACAATTAAATACTCTTAATCAACAACACATTTATTTGGGTAAGGATTAATAATATGTTGACAAAACATTATGGAAAATAATTGGCAATAGTGCATTAATTTCGACCAAAATTGATTATCATAAAAAAATATAGTGATTCAATCTTAAAATATAGACATATACTACTGTTGTGGACATTTTTTTAGATCATTTAAACAGGAATAATTCTTTTATACATACTTTTTGGGTAACTTAAACCGTTTACGCAGCGCACACAACGGAAGCCTTAAAATATGAATAATTATCCCCGTTTTTGCAACATTTTTCGCTGATTCTTTGCTCCTATTGGTCGCAGCGTGATGATATATAGACTAAAGCCTTCCTCAATAAATGGACTATCCAACACAAAAAGAATTTTTCAATTTGATTGGGTAGTTCCTGAGATCCTAGCGTTCAAACAAACAAACTCTTCAGCTTTATAATATTAGTATAGATTGGATGAGGTTACAATATTATTACACTTTTTTTGACACATTTTATCTATATCACACTCTAGTTGTAGCGGAAATAACATTAACTTTTAATAACAGAAATCTCTGTAAGGAACTTTAGGCTTGGCACGACTTTATATAGATTTCATAACTTTTTAGAGATAAACTAGCAGCTCCATCAAGACTTGGCTGGGTTTTTATAGAATGTTTTTGGTGGTATTTCACTTCTTTTTGTAGAACTTTTCACTATTATTTGTGTACCTGGGTTTATCGATTTATTTTATTCGATTTTTATATATGACTAAGTTTATTTCTTTTTATTATTTCTGATTTTAAATAAAGAAATACTATTGACGTAATTTCAGACAAATTTTATCATATTCATAATACTCAGCATTAAATTCAGAGCAGATAAGAAACCCAAAAAAAACACATTCTAATTCGAGATGCAAAGTTTGGATTTTGTATTTATTAAATATTTTCATTCGATAGCAAACACGAAAATAAAAGACTCATTTGAATATTTGGCATTTAAAATGACTAATTGTCAAGTAATGATATTTTTAATATTGTTCAACTTTTGTCCTTAATGACGTCATCGATCGAAAAAATCACGTAGCGACATGCAAATGAAGCGAAATCTATATTATCTGTGTCTATACTTATAATAAATCTGTAGGGAGGTCAATTCTGTACATGAAATATATTTTCAAAATAACTATCAGGTGGTGATTAGTGATCGATACTAATGCCAAAAATGCAAACAGTAAAATTTTCGTCTGTCTGTCTGTTTGTATGTTCCTTATGGAAACAAAAACTACTCGACGGATTTTTACTAAGCTTGGCACAATTATTCTTCATACTCCTGGGCAGCTTATAGTATACTTTTCAGCAGAATAGTGAAGGGGAATTTTGGTTATTTAATTACTCCATTTTTTAAACTTCTGTCGCGTGTGCAGCCTTAATGGTTAAAGTTACATAGAAATCATGTATCACAGAAATATTCTTCATAAAATTGTTTAAAAATATCCCTAAACAGCATATGTCTATCTTTTATGGTTGACTCACAATAATACGGGTAACTCCCGATAGCTTAGCAGTTCGGAGCATTCTGAATATATTTGTTTCTATACTCTCACTTATCCATAATTTAAAAAAGTTAACATTATAACCTATTCAATAAAAAAGAATCATAGAAAACGGTACAGAAACACCGAGATTATACATGAAATAAGCCATCGCGCTCGTGACCAAAACCAAATCCTTACTAATTTACATATCACATACTAGATGGCGCCAGTAGTTGCATCCTACATCGCGGGATGGTTTCTGTTTTAGATTGTTATAAATTCTTAATAGCGTTCAACTCCACTTCAACTCGACCAGAAAATTTGCTTTATAACGGAGATACTGAACCAATTCAAAAACTCAAAGCTACACTGTTCAGGTGTGATAAAAATCGCGATCATTGCGCTAAATATCACAAACCTTGAGCAGTAATTGAAGAAACCTCGGATATTTAAAAACCAACGCTACCCGTGCAAAGCTGGGCCGACCCACTAGTGTTTAATAAAAATGTTGCTGACTGCATAAAATAATTACGAATCTGTGATCTTAAATGAAGTGATTACCATATTATACTCCACTCGATATTTTATTAATAGACTGCCAAAAACGAATGCCTTTGGAATAACATTTAAGGTCAAACACTGTTACAGTTTTTTGATAAAATAACAGTCATCTTAGCTTTATTTGATATAATTTGAAGAAAATATTGCTTAACAACCTAATATCTTTAAATGGTTTTGTAATCAGCATCACTTTAGAAAAACTTTGCATACGTGTAATAGTTAGGCGTTCTTAAAACTTGCATTCTATCCGTAAAGTAAAAATAGACAAGTCGCTTAACGAATTTGATTTGTAAAAATTCGGAGGTTCGGGTGCGCTGTCAACACTAAGGTGTTAAGAAAGAAAAGGAAAGAAGAATTTCGCATCAGTAGTCACTTGACACCATAGCTCAATTTTATTGGCGGAGGGGCGTTGTGCGGCAGGTCGCGGGTTCGAGTCCTGCTGGTGTCGTAAAATTTTTCTTTCTTTAATTGATAAGTATAGTAATATCCAAAAGTTGTTCTGGAAATATATCCGGAAAGAAAATGGAGTTTCCCAAAACATGAGGGTGAATGTAGTGAAAGATGATCAGGGTGAATTAGCGACGGATGAAAGTAGCATGAAACGAGTATGGAAGAACTATTTTGAGGGACTCTGAAAAAGAGGATTCATCCGTTTCTTCGCCAATCGGCGAGGTGATAATAGTGAAGGTGAGATCAGTATGGAAGAAATAAAGAAAGCAATGAAAAGTATGAAAATAGGAAAGGCGGCATATCGACATGCTGAGGGCTGGTAAAGGGTTGGTGGCTTCTTGGTTATACATCCTTTTCCAAAAATGGTGGTCGTATGGCAAAGTACCACAAGATTGGTGCAAGGCGGTGATTGTGCTTTCATATAAAGGAAAAGGGTCACGCCAGGAGGCTAAATACTACCGCGGCATCAACTTACTCAGCATCATCGGTAAGAGTTGATTGAAAGAGTGATGAATGAAACTGATGAGAAAATATAGAAAGTGCAAGCAAGATTTAGGAAAGGAATGGGATATATGGATCAAATCTTCTCTCTAAGGAGCATCACCGAAAAGAAACCAAAAGGTATATTGCTCCTGCATTGATTTAGAGAAGACGTATGATAAGGGTGGTAAGAAAGTGTTTGTGGGAGGTGTTATCCAAGTTCGGTTTTATGGAGTCAACTTATACGCGCATTGGTTTCACTCTATGAGGATTCCAGGGAATGTGTAAGAGTAAACGGGGAAAATACTGACTGGTTGTGAAGCTCTTCCGTCGCTCTTCAATTTGTTCATGGATGACTATTTGACAGATTTGCGTCAAAGTGATTATGGACTAGGAATGGGTGGATTCATTGTTAAAAGCCTCTGCTACTTGCATCGTCAGCGAAAGAGTTGCAAGAGATGATGAATATTGCATGTGCGTCATTTGAAAGAAAGGGAATGATAGTGAATGTGGGTAAAACCACAACCATGGTTTTTGAGAGAGATGAGAATATGACCGAATGCGTAATTGAGATTAATGGTAAGAGAGTGGAACAAGTGAGTGAATTTGTATATCTGGGAAGTCTGTTTACTAGAGATGCTGTTCTTGTTCCTACGTTTATGTATGGCAGTGAATGTTGGGTATGACAGAAGACGCAAGAAAGCAGAGTGAATGCAGTAGAAATGAGGTCCCTGAGAAAAGTTTGTAATGTAAGATGATGCTGTGTAAAAGATGACATTGTAAGTAAGATAGAAAAAGGAATGTTGAGATGGTTTGGGCACATCGAGAGGATAGATGATAGGATATTGGTAAAATATATCTACAGAGCTAATGTGCAAGGTAATGTTAGCATAGGACGGTCACGGAGGACACACTTGGACCAAATTGAGAGTGTGGTCAAAAAGGCAGGCGTTCGAAGTATGAAGAATAAAAGAGCATGTATGAAAAGATTGATGGATACCTAGAGAGGTTTGCCAGGATCGCACGAAGTGGCCATCAATAGTCTCTGCCTACCCCAATGGGAATTAACGGCGTGAGTATATGTATGTATGTAATAATACACAGCATTGAACTAAGAGTGGCAGTGATACCGGCATACCTCGCTAAATGGCGGTGACTATTTAATCGCGCTATTATTAATTGAAGAATTAGGTGAGGGTTCTTCATCAGAGACCTCAGACCTTCGATTTTAGAAATCAAATAAAGCAGCCAACCAAGTAAAATATTTTTTGTAAATACGATAATGTCGATATCCTTAATAGTTTGATTAGGCCCATGTGTTTTCTGTATAGTTTTCCCTTTATCTTTTAAACTTAGCCTATAAAAATTTCAGCTCTGCGGGAAATACTAGTTCTATTTTGATCATGAGTGAGTGTGTAATAAATGCAAAACTTTCCTATCGCTTAACTTTGGAACTAAATGACAGACAGACTTGAAATTTTGGATTTTAAGTATGTGATTATAGCGTCTGCTCCCTGGTCTTATACGGATGTCCTTAAATAGGGGTCTGAAAATGCGGCGAAATGGTTCCAGTTAAGGATGGTACGGCAGTGTTAGCTTTGGTCTCGACTTGGCGGGGGCACTGCTGTGTCCCCAGATTGCTGTAGGCCTCCACCAGGATTTGAACTTACGATTTTCTGCATAATAAGCGCAGTTTCTAACCACTAACATCATGGTGGTATTTTTTTAGTCAGATTTACTTAAACTTCCAGAAGGGATGTGTCACCTTGTGTTTAGAGTACCTACGTATTGCTGGGACAGGCCCTTCGCCTTTTGTCAAAAAATGCCGACACTACAAGGGATATTTAAACATTGTGCTTTTTATTGATGAAATAATATACATATGTATCAATATGATATCGCCAGTAGAGGATAAATAGATCTTAAAAGTAAGTAGACAAAAATTTGGACAAAGATGATAATTAGTGTTCCTGTCAGAAATTCTCTCAGGGAAATTTTCTCTTTACACGTATTTTGTGCATTATTCATTCATTAAAAAAGGGAAATAGTGTATCATATTTTTATTGCATAGGTCTCATCTCATGTCTTCCGTTTTTCACAAGACTTCCTGCATCTCAATGCTCCTTGAAAATACACGTAGCTGCAACAAAAAACAATTATGATGTCACAAACTTAGTATCCTCCAGACACCGTAGTCAGTACAAATCAGTTTGACAAAATGGTCCAATAATACCCCGCTCTCACCGCAATTCACGCCCCGCAATGTTGCAAGGTAAGCATATATCGCCAAATTCTCGTAAATTATTTTATAAGGAAAGGAAAACAGTTAGCAACACTTGTTTCAAATTAACTACATTCATTCATACATACATAAAGGGTAGTCAGAGTTTTAAAATAAGAAATTCATCAGCCACTTTTGGAATTTGAAGGGGGAAAAGATTGTTAAATAAGGTACAATAAAGATTGTGATACAGGTTCTTGGTTAATGGGTATCCAACCGCATCACCCAAAAAATCCTTAAGAAGCCCCAATACCCTTAGTCGCCTCTTACGATTACCCATGGGAAGAAATGGGGTAGTGCTATTCTAAGCCGGCACTACACAGCTAAAATTAACTACTAATCAGAAATTCAATTCATTAATTTTATACTAAGAAGAACAACAGCAGTCAGCTGTGCAGGTGGACTTTTAAATGTCAAAGAAGTAGAGCTCTTTTTATTTAAACACATTCTTTTAGAATTTCTACCTAAACGCAATATTATTTTATTGGAAATTGGAGATAAAGAAAGTTTGCGTTTGGAACACTGACATGATGGCGCATAAAAATTCATTCATTTTATTGGAACCTATTAAATATTTATCTTATTCTGATTTTTATAACTATATGCCACTATCAGAGTTTAGGTAATAAGGCCTGGTGATAGACAGAATAACTGTCTAAGCCTTAGCCATACGTTTGGGTTGTGCTATTTGTTTTTTTTTAAATATATAATATATATTATATTTTAAGATTAGTTTAAGCATCTTTGATGTTTAACTATGTACCATCAGTTTTATTTTTTTTAAAAATACAAAAAAAATATGTTATTAATATAAGAGTACTACAGACATAAGTATAAATATTTAAAAAAAACCAGTACTTATTATGTATATTTTGGATATGCTGTGTGAAACACACACACACATTTATTATGAGTTTACCTTTAGTGCACCATAGTAATTCAAGTTAAAGATATAATTACCAAATATCCATCTATCTCCAGCGTAGCTGCTCAGCTCATGTTCATGCTAGAACATTGCATTTTAGCCTTTTTTCGGTTGAAGGGTTTCAAACTTCTCAGAATTTCTTAAAGTTGTGAGTTCAAATTCACCTGAAACATTGAGTATGCAATAATAAACATAGCTCAGAATCTTATTTTCTTTTACACCAAAAACTATATTTAAATAAATGCTTGTAATAGTTCTTTACTTTCTTCCACAATATAAATACTTCAAGGTAACAGTAACATGCTACTATATATAATGGTACTAAAGCAAAAACACAACATCCCCATACAGTTAGTTTTGTTTGTCCAAACTAGTAGTTATAACCAAAAAAAAAACTGCATAATAAGTTTTCTTTCTGCCTATTTCCAAGCAAAAAAATAGTTGATACTACTTGAGAGATATGTTTTTCTTTATGTAGCCTGTACTATGATAATATATAAGTAAAATAAGTGCAGTGCAGTGTTTGGGGAGTAAGGGGAGAACGGACAACATCAACCGGCCCAATTGTCAACCTTTCCTGCACGTGGTGCTCCCTGCTAGACAACTGACGAGGCTCTGACGACCGAGCAGTGGCGGTATAACCATACACCTACCCAGAAACCTGGAGTGGAGGAGGCTATAGCGAGCCTTGGGATCCAAATAATCCCAAAAAGGCCTACCAAATAGAAACCAAATATGGAAGCAAGTTTGAAAAATAAACTACCCCAGGAGGGTACCAGTGATGCTGGAGAATCCCTCCCTGAGTCTAACTCAGGCTGCCCCTCGTATTCTGGGGGGGGCACAAGTTTGCAACCAGATGGCACATCTGAAATTTTAGGAGATATATCTAGCTTACTCAGTCCACCGGATATCACTGAGGAAACCCCTACTGCTAGACCTGAGAGTAAAAAACGAAAACTCTTTCAACAAGCATTTCATCCAAGCTTGTTCACAACCAGGACGAGAAGCAACTCAATGGGAAACATAAACGAACTAGAACGAAATATTGTAAAAGATATAACTTCACAGAAAACTACAAATTGCCCTCCTGACTGGCAAAGAGTTCCATCATCAAGAAGCAATAAGAACAAAGAAATATCTTCAAGCACAACCCAGCAAAGCATCCAGATATCTAACCGCTTTAATGGATTAATAATAATAATAATAATTAGGCGTAGGGATGTGACGACCCCACCGCCCATTGTTGGAATGGCAGGATGAAATGTTTACCAGCTTGCCATTCCAGCAATGCAAATAGTCAGCGCTTGAGTTTGTAGGTGTTGACCGTGTCTACAAACTGGTCTCAGCGCAAAATAGAGCAATAACGGTCTCCCCGGGGCAAGTGAGCGAAAACCCGGGTGAATCTTCGCTCATCATAATGGACACAGGAAATAATGATGAGCGTATAGGGCCGCTCCCCAGGGGTTATCGCTGGGGCGCGTCTGGAGCTGGGGCTGGACGTGGCAGCATGCGGTCCCCCAGCCGCAGCAGACCGGCCCGACCACCTGGTCGGTCTGCTCGACCACCTCAGCCACCAGATGGCTTGGCAACGGTTGGGACTGGGGCAACTCAGTCCCAGCAATCGGTGCCCGCCGCTGGTGGAACAAGGCGCCGCATGGCATGGACGGTCGAAATGAATAGGAATGCCATGCGGGCCTATATTAGGGCCTCGGGTTCAAGAACTGGACGGACGGGTTATCGGGCAGCAATGTACCGCGAATTTCTGCGGCTGGAGCCCAATTTGACCGTCACAGAACAAAACCTGGCGGATCGAGTTCGGTATATACAGCGCTCAGAACTTTTTAGCACTACCGAACTCGAACAATTGCGACGCGAGGCTGTTCCCCCGCTAGACGAAGAGCCACCTGTGCAGGTTCTCCCTCCAGTCCCTGAACGGGAAGTACGGAGGGAGCCAATTGCTAACCTGCCGGATGTGGGTGGTGCGGAAAGCGATTGGGGAACAGTCTCCCTGGATTTGGATTTGGTGAGGAGCGCACTCGAAGAGACGATCCTGGAATATCGCCAAGTGCCTCTCGAAAGGAGGCCAAGGCTGCCCCGAGTTCCTCTCAGCATCAAGGTTCGGGATGTCGTTGAGGCCGTCAATAACATGCTGCCCTCATTTTTAGAGAGCAGCATGGACCTTTGGGATACGGATTCAATTCTCTTTGGCGCCGCAATGACAGTTTGTCGACTTGTCGGCGTCAGGATGCCGCCAGCAAGAGCTGGTGGCTCCCGCCAGGCTGGCAGTACTAGTCCCAGGACTAGAACTAGACCAGCCTGGATGAGGCGGATTGAAAGCCGTATCACAAGGGCCAGGGTCCTCATCGGCAAACTGACCAGCTTCAGATCAGGCAACAATAGGCCGAGGGTGGTGCGCTTCGTCAGGGAGGCATTCCCTGGTGAGAATGTCTTTGACAACTCACCAGAGTTTGCCTGTAGACTGGTGGAGCGCATCGATGATCTGAAGCAGAAGATCGCTGCTTGGGGTAAGCGAATTAGGCGATATTCTGAAAGGGTAAAGAGGTACCAACAGAATCGTCTCTTCATGAGTGACCAGAAGAAGTTCTACAGAACTTTGGAGCGTCCCGATGTGGTTTCGACGGGTCAGCGACCGGAAAAAGCCGATGTAGTTGCCTTTTGGCGTGGGCTTTGGTCGCTGCCTGTTGATCACGAAGAGGGCCGATGGTTCGAGGCGATCGAGGGAGCATGCGAGCCCATAGCGCCCATGAACCCCGTCAACATATCCGAGGAGGATGTGGTGGCTGCGATCCGTAAGGCTCCGAACTGGAAAAGTCCGGGGCCGGACGGATTGCACCATTACTGGTTGAAGGGGTTCACGCGCTGTCACGCTACTCTCGCCCGTCAGTTCCAAAGCGCCCTCGAGAGTGGGACGCTCCCGAACTTCTTAACTACTGGGGTCACTCATTTAGCTCCAAAGAGCGATGCTACCGCGGATCCATCACAATACCGCCCCATTACTTGTCTTTGTACAATTTACAAGACCTTGACATCCGTTCTGAGCTCCAAGATTACTCAACACATTGTTGATAACAATGTGATCTCTGGAGCTCAGAACGGATGTAGGGGCGGTAGTCGCGGTAGCAAGGAGCTGCTCCTCATCGATGCGGTCGTAGGCCAACTGGTCAAACGCAACCGTCGGAACTTTTCCGCTGGCTGGATAGACTACAGGAAGGCGTTCGATTCGGTACCTCATTCATGGCTCATGAGGGTCCTCGAGCTGTACAAAATTGAAAGTACAGTTCGACACTTCCTCGGGCAGTGTATGGGGTGCTGGAGAACGATCCTGAGTTTAGACGGTCAGCGGATGACGGACGCGGATGACCAAATTGATATAAGGCGAGGGATTTTCCAGGGCGATTGCCTGAGTCCAATTTGGTTTTGCTTGGCCCTGAATCCTCTAAGTACACTCTTGGAGAATTCAGGGACGGGCTTTCAGTTTCGGAGAGGCGGACCACGCTTGCCTCATCTCCTTTACATGGATGACCTGAAGCTTTACGCCCCCACGGCTGACAGATTGGCGGAGCTACTGACGATCACTAACGATTTCAGTGGTTCCGTCAAGATGGAGCTCGGGGTCGATAAGTGTGCGGTCATTCATGTCGAGAAGGGGCATGTCGTGCACTCTGATGGTGTCGATGTCGGCACCAATCATTTGAGGGCACTCTCCGAGGCTGAAACATACCGGTATCTGGGCATGTCACAAACCATCGGTGTGAAGGTGGCAGACGTGAAACAGGGTGTTTGCGAGGAGTTTTATGAACGCCTGAAAAGTGTGCTTAATAGCTACTTGTCAGGCGTTAATAAGATCCGAGCCATTAACTCCTGGGTCATGCCTGTACTGATGTACACGTTTGGCGTGCTCAGATGGACTCAGTCCGAACTAGACGCTCTGGACAGACGAGTCCGCACGACGATGACCTCTCATCGAATGCATCATCCGAGATCGTCGGTTATGAGATTGTATATCCCGCGGAAGTGTGGTGGTCGAGGCCTCTTGAGTGCCAAAACCATGCACAACCGCGAGGTATGCAACCTCAGAAACTATTTTTTGGCGATGACGGATGATAGTATTCGGGGAGAGGTGGTCGCTAGTGATAAAGGACTGACTCCCTTATCGTTAGCCTCACAGGATTGGCGAACCCCGGAGGTACTTAGCACCTCTGGTCGGGAGTCCGTATGGAAAGAGAAGGAGCTGCCCGGGAGGTTTTACAAGGTACTTCACGAACCTTTCGTGGACCGTAAAGCCTCCCTGCATTGGCTGCGTTTCGGGGACCTCTTTGGGGAAACCGAAGGTTTTGTCTGTGCAATACAAGACCAGGTTATCAAGACGCGGAACTATCGGAAATACATCCTAAAGGACGGTACCACAGACATCTGTCGAGCATGTGGCCGTCCCGGAGAGTCACTTAGGCATGTTATTTCCGGTTGTTCGGCTCTTGCTAACACTGAGTACTTGCACAGACACAACCAAGCAGCCAAAATCCTGCATCAGGAGCTCGCTCTAAAATACGGACTCTTGCAACAGAGGCTGTCGTATTACAAGTATCTGCCGGAGCCAATCCTAGAAAACGACCGAGCCAAAATCTATTGGGACCGATCCGTTATCACGGACAGGACTATTCTAGCGAATAAGCCTGATATCGTGGTATGGGATCGGTCGCAGTCGAGGGTATTTCTAGTGGATGTCACTATCCCTCATGACGAGGGTCTCGTGAAAGCCGACACCGAGAAGCGTCGGAAGTATCTCGACCTGGCTCACGAGATCACCGACATGTGGGGTGTGACCTCGACAGAAATTATCCCAATTGTTTTGTCCGCGAACGGGTTAATTCCAACCAGCCTCGCGACCAACTTGAGGCGGTTGGATTTCTGTGGCGTGTCGGTTCCAGCACAAATGCAGAAAGCGGTGCTGCTCGATACGGCTCGGATCGTCCGTCGGTTCTTGAACCTGACTCCCTGACCCCGACCGACTGTGCTCTTGTCGGGGAGTACCGCCTCTCCCATTTAAAATTCTAATTTTCTGTTTCGGCCATGGGAGAGGCGAGAAGCTAAAAGTGTTCCCGAAATAATAATAATAATTTATTTCTCCAAAATACCTAATACATTTTATAGCTAAAATTTACAACAAAAGCAAAGTTCCAGGTTAGGCATATTTAAGTAGGGTCATTGACGCCATAATAGGTCGAGCCTGTGCTATGGACGCCAATTTCCAAAGGAAAATTTATAACATTTACTGGAACAAATTAAAATCAAAATCAACAAGTTGTTACTCAGGAAACAAAAACAAATATAAGACTAATAGAAAAAAAATAATAAAAAAAAATGAAAAATTATACAATGAAAATATGTGAAAGAAAATCTCTCCTTTGACACATGCGTTTGTTGTGTGATTGTGTGTGTGTGTGTGGGTGTGTGTGTGTGTGTGTATGTTGGTGAATGAGTGTGGTTGTGTAATACATAAGAAGAATTAAAACACTACGTTATATATTTTAGGAAAAGTTCTGTTGAGTCATAATCAAGCGTATTTAGCCATTCCGTCACTTTTTTCTTAACAGTTGATCTTACGGATACTGCCTCAGAGCCAAAAATTGTAAGAGAAAGTAAACCACCACCAATTATCCTTTATGGTAATGTTACGACATCTGTTCGCAAGTAGGAGATAGGATTTGCCACTACTAGATAACAGATGGCGTTACTAGTATTTTAATAAGTAAAAAAAGGAATTACTAGATGTTTCTCGAATATCGACTTTTCGAGAATGTGGTACTAGAACTTTCTGTAATATTCGCGTATTTGAGATTTGGCATATATAAAGATCGACGCGTGCTACGGAGTTATTCGAGTGCGAAGAACTAAAGCGAGAACAAGCGAAATACTAGAGCGAAGAAATTAAATACGACAGTGCAGTGATATACGGATTACGGAAATAAGCTTAACGGTGTGGACAGTGTTACTATAACGGAGTAAATTAGTGTTGTTAATTAGTGCGAGTATCGATAGTTAATTATCGATAGTGTTTGTTGTGTCGTGTAAAGTGCGTTATTGGTCAATAAATATAATTACACCTTATTGCACGAAAGTGTGACTGGTATTTATCAAATTAAGAACCCGGTACGTAACAATTGGTGTCAGAAGTGGGATTTGAAGATGCCAGTTAGGCCGAAGGAAGACGGAAGAGAGGGTATGAAGACACGCGCTCAGAAAGCCGCAGAGGGTGAACAGCTGTCGGAAATGAGGTCATCGGTCACGAACCCTCGGAGTGACATTCCAGAGGAGACGTCCGCGGTGACTAACGCGCCGTCTACATCAACGGCGCCGGCGGCCGCAACTAATACTGACTTGGCGATGATAGTTGAAATGTTGAAAAACATACATTCGGAGATACAGGGTGTTGTGAAACAAGAAGTTCGTGAGTTGCGCGAGGAACAGCAAACTAAGTTCTCACAAGTTCTCACTGCGGTCAATGAAGTCAGTGGTCGGGTGGTTACTGTGGAAAAAGACGTAGAGCAGATGAAGGAGCAGGTAACCACTATTGAGAAAGATATCGATGACATGAAGACCGACTTCCGCGGAATGGCGAAAAGGGTTCTGCAGCTTGAATCACGACCGGTCAAGGTTGTCTCCGGTAAGAATGTAGTAGCTGTCCATGGTCCTCGTGTGAAGGTTCCTCCCTACGACGGAACAACATCCTGGTCGGCGTATAGACATCAGTTCCAGACTGTTGCGGCTGCCAATGGTTGGACTGATGAACAGTGTTTGACTGCACTGACGGTGGCGCTCCGAGGTCAAGCACTGTCAGTAATAGAGGCGCTGCCGACTCCGATTGGTTGTTTCAAGGACCTGCTGGATGCGTTGGAGTCTCGCTATGGAGAGCGACACCTGGAGCACGTGTTCCGCGCTCAGCTGCGTGATAGGGTCCAACGTTCCGGAGAGGGACTTCAGCAGTGGGCCCTTGAAATCGAGAAGCTCGTCCGCAAGGCCTATCCCAGTGTAGATCCGAAGACGGTGGAAATGAACCTGGTGCAAGCATTCGTCGACGGCATCAGAGATATCGAAGTGAGAACAGCGGTGAGACTTCAACACCACACGTCTCTCAAGGATGCCTTGGCGAACGCTCTAGAAGTTGAAGCTTGCCGCCAGGATACGCGCCAAACTCATCGACTTCGTGAGATTGCGGAAGCAAATGAGGACGTCAAGGTCATTAAAGCACCCGTCGGAAGGAGTACTGGACCGATTTGTTATGGCTGCGGGAAAAGGGGCCATTTGAGATTAAGTTGCCCGCTGAGGAAGGAAGAAAAGAGGCAGGCAGAGGCTCCTGCCGCAAACGTCCAGGGAAACGAGCACCGTAGTGGTAAATCTCATGGCAATGCAGACGCGCTTTCACGTAGACCGTGTCCGGAAGACTGTAAACATTGCAGGAAGCAAGAGTCGAAGGAGGAGGTCGTGAAAGTGACTCGAATTTGTCCATTGGATGGATGGGAAACAGAAGCTATGCAGAAGGCCCAAGAAGAAGATGAGAACCTCAGACCCATCATGAAATGGAAGAAGGAAAAACACGATCAACCGGCTTGGAGTGAAGTAGCGTCCACAGGAGTGAGTACGAAAGCTTACTGGGCGCAATGGAACAGCCTGGTTCTGATCAATGGTCTACTGTACCGGAGGTGGGAGAAACCCAACGGTAAAGAAGAGCACCTACAATTGGTCGTGCCCAGAGCCAAGGTTAAAGATGTACTGCGGGAAACACATGACGGTGTTTCGGGCGGGCATCTTGGGGTAAATCGTACGTTGCAGAAGGTTCGTGCGAAGTTTTACTGGCTTCATTGTAGGGACGACGTACAGGACTGGTGCCGGAAATGTACAACGTGTGCCGCGGTGAAAGGTCCGCAGACCCGGAGTAGAGGGGGATTACGGTTGTACAATGTGGGAGCTCCCTGGGAGAGGATTGCCGTTGATGTGGCTGGACCGTTTCCACAATCAGAGTCCGGAAATAAATATTTCATGGTGGTGATGGATTACTTCACTAAGTGGCCTGAAGTGTTTGCCATACCCAATCAAGAAGCAATAACTGTGGCTACAAAACTGGTTGAGGAAGTGATCTGTCGATTTGGCGTGCCCCTGGAGATACACTCTGACCAGGGAAGAAATTTTGAGTCACAAGTATTTCAAGAGGTGTGCAAACTACTTGGAATGCATAAAACCAGGACGACGCCATATCATCCTCAGTCAGATGGAATGGTGGAGAGGTTCAACCAAACACTGGAGAGACAGTTGGCGAAGATGGTTGAAAAACATCAGAAGGACTGGGACAAACACATTCCATTATTTTTACTGTCTTACCGGTCAGCTGTTCACGAAAGCACGAAGGAAACACCTGCTTTCGTCAATTTCGGAAGAGAGCTACGATTGCCTGTAGATTTGTTGACAGGAGGGTCACCAGATGAGCCGCAGAGTGTAACTGAATATGTAAGCGATTTGAGGGAAAGAATGCAAGATGTACATTCCCTAGTGCGTGAAAATGGTTTACATGCTAGTGAAAAGATGAAAACCAGATATGACCGTAAAGCTAACACGCCGCGTTTCGAAGAGGGTATGCTCGTCTGGTTACACAATCCAACTCGCCAGAAAGGGAAGTCCCCTAAGTTACAAAATAGGTGGGAAGGACCGTACAAGGTGGTCAATAGAATAAACGATGTAACGTACAGAATTCAACGCCAACCTAGAGGGGCTTCGAAAATAGTTCACATCGATCGACTTGCGAAGTACCATGGAAGCAATAATACTCGGGACGAGTATTAATGTAAGGAGGGGGTAATGTTACGACATCTGTTCGCAAGTAGGAGATAGGATTTGCCACTACTAGATAACAGATGGCGTTACTAGTATTTTAATAAGTAAAAAAAGGAATTACTAGATGTTTCTCGAATATCGACTTTTCGAGAATGTGGTACTAGAACTTTCTGTAATATTCGCGTATTTGAGATTTGGCATATATAAAGATCGACGCGTGCTACGGAGTTATTCGAGTGCGAAGAACTAAAGCGAGAACAAGCGAAATACTAGAGCGAAGAAATTAAATACGACAGTGCAGTGATATACGGATTACGGAAATAAGCT
The DNA here is from genome assembly GCA_963576735.1 of Bedellia somnulentella. Taxonomy (NCBI): domain Eukaryota; kingdom Metazoa; phylum Arthropoda; class Insecta; order Lepidoptera; family Bedelliidae; genus Bedellia; species Bedellia somnulentella. The sequence continues at coordinate 13,361,237 of OY755172.1, read as the reverse complement.
TAACGGTGTGGACAGTGTTACTATAACGGAGTAAATTAGTGTTGTTAATTAGTGCGAGTATCGATAGTTAATTATCGATAGTGTTTGTCGTGTCGTGTAAAGTGCGTTATTGGTCAATAAATATAATTACACCTTATTGCACGAAAGTGTGACTGGTATTTATCAAATTAAGAACCCGGTACGTAACAGTATTGAAAACATCAACAAGCTGACTGAGCTATTGGAAACAGCTGCTGATCGACAAAGCTTCTTCTACAAAACAGTTAATAAAAATCAGCTGAGAATAACTGCAGCAAATACAGATACATACAAAAAACTTATGGCAATAGTACGGAAACATGATTTAATTGGTCACACATTTAATTAGAAATCACAAAGATGCTTTAAACTTGTCATAAAGAACCTCCATCACACTACGCCACACAGCGCAATTGAAGAAGCTGTCGCAAAATCTGGGAATGTTGTCTCAGGTGAAATAGTTAACGCGAGGTATGGGCCAGATAAGATTCTTACTTCTACTTTCTTTTTTAATCTTAAACCTAGTCCAAATAATAAAGCAGCTAAAGAGATAAAATATATATACCACCAAGCTGTCAATATTGAAGATCCCAAAAAAGAAACATGTTATACAATGCCAGAGATGTCAACAATACGGTCACTCTAAGAACTATTGCATGCGTCCCTTTAGATGTGTAAAGTGTGGACAGTCTCATAAAACAGCGGAATGTGCAAAACGAGATAGAAACACTCAAACTCAGTGCGCTCTTTGCAATGGCCCACATCCCGCAAACTACAAGGGTTGTGAAGTCTACAAGGAAATACTTGCTAGAAAAACCTCTAAATACCCAAATAGGCATAAGAAAAACCAGCTGACAATACCACTCGAAAATACTAGACCCTTGCAATCAACCTATGCTGACGTCTTTAAAGATGAAAACAAAAAAACTGACATTCCTACAGAAAAACCAGAAGCTACCAATGCACTAGAAAATATCTTACTACGGCAAACAGAAAAGATGGAATTCCTCATACAACAAATGAGCACCTTAATGAGTCTCATAACAACACTTGTAACACATTTACAAAAATGACTCTTTTAAGAGTTGCTACGTGGAACATCAATGGACTAACACCCAACAAAGATGAAGTATTACTTTTGCTTGAATTACATAATATAGATATTTTACTCATTTCGGAAACACATCTCACCGACAGAAATATTGCTAAGATATCTAGGTACAATGTGTACAATACTAATCATCCCGATGGCACCGCACATGGAGGGACTGATGTTATCATCAAATCATCCATAAAACACCATGTGATGCCCAACTACACCACAGAGTCTATACAGGCTACAACAGTATGTGTAGAAGATAAAACAGGAAGCTTCAATGTTTCTTCAGTCTATTGTCCTCCTAAGCATAAAATAAAGCACCACCACTTTGAAGGCTACTTTGCAACCCTTGGTGGACGCTTTGTTGCTGGGGGAGACTGGAATGCCAAACACACACACTAGGGGTCAAGACTCATCACAACTAGAGGCAGAGAGCTTAAACTGAGTCTAGACAAGTGTAAGCTATCAGCAGTATCCTCAGGAGAACCTACACACTGGCCAAGTGACCCAAACAAGAAGCCGGATCTGATTGACTTCTTTGTAACTAAAGGTCTAAACAAAATGTCTCTTGAAGTAGAAGCTTGTCTTGACGGTTCATCAAATCATGTTCCAGTTATACTTACAATATGCTCAACAATCTTGCACTATCCAGCTCGGCCGACTCTTTATACCAACCATACTGATTGGAACTCAATGAAAGATATGCTGAATAAAAATTTAAATCTGAGAGTACCTCTGAAAACCCCTGAAGATATAGAATCTGCAGCGATAGATCCAGACAAATCACGAGACAAATCCAGACTTCTTGTTGGCAAAATACACCTGAAGAAACAGCGAATAATAGTATTAAATCAAGTATTCCCTACAAGATTCGTCAGATGATTCAAGAGAAACGTAGACTGCGGAGAGTGTGGCATACTAGCAGACTCAAAGAGGATAAAGCAGCACTAAATAAGGCAATAGTTGACCTTAAAGCAGAAATCAATCTAGCAAAAAATGAAACGACTCGAACCTATATTGAATCGCTAACGGCAACCAAACCAACAAACTACTCACTATGGAAGGCTACTAGATCTGTGTCTCAGCCTCAAACTCAAAAACCGCCAATCAGAATGCCCGATGGTAGTTGGGCTCGAACCAACAGTAGCAAAGCCGATGCATTTGCTGAACACCTTTCTAAAGTCTTTACTCCCAACGAAGCATCAGACTTGGGCACAACAGTGATTGATGAAAGAGAGAGGCAGGATACGCAACTCCACATGCCTATCAAACCCATTACCCCTAAAGAGGTAATGAAATCTATAAGATGGCTAGAAAACAAGAAAGCTCCTGGATTTGACCTCATAACGAAAGAAGTACTCACCCAACTTCCTAAAAAAGGGATCGTTTACCTAACGTGTCTTTTTAATGGCATACTCAGGACAAAACACTTCCCATCTATATGGAAAGTCTCCGTTATTATAATGATACACAAAGAAGAGAAACCCCCAAATGAAATAACTTCTTATAGACCGATAAGTCTCTTACCTGTCATCTCCAAATTATTTGAAAAACTCTTACTTAACCGATTGACACCTATACTAAAAGAGAATACTGTTATACCTGACCACCAATTTGGATTTAGGCAGAAACATGCTACAACAGAACAGGTTCACCGAGTGTATAATAGAATTAGAGTCTTGAAGATAAAGAATACTGCGCTGCTGCGTTCTTAGACATCCAACAAGCTTTTGACAAAGTTTGGCACACGGGTCTACTCAGCAAAATAAAGGCATGCTTACCACATCCTTATTACGAAATTATCGCATCCTATATCTCAGACAGAATTTTCCAAGTAAGGCATGAAGACAGCACATCAAAGTTCTACAATATTCTTGCAGGCGTCCCACAAGGCTCAGTATTGGGACCAGTACTGTATACAATATTCAAAATGGATTTACCAGCCACCACCTTATAACCACTGCAACATATGCTGACGATACAGCCATTCTTGCATCTCACAAAGATCCCCATGTTGCTTCTGATATGCTGCAAAGAAACCTCACCGAACTTGACCTATGGATGAAAAAATGGCGAATCAAAGCGAGTGCTACTAAATCAGTGCAAGTGACCTTCACGCTACGAAAAGGAATCTGCCCGCCTGTGAAACTTGGAGATCGGGAACTCCCACATAGTGACACGGTGAAATATCTCGGAGTGCATTTGGACCGCAAAATGACGTGGAAAACTCATATTGATGCAAAGAAAAAACAGATATTGATCAAATATAGTTCACTACACTGGCTCCTCGGTAGAAACTCAGTACTGTCTATAGACAATAAACTGCTGATTTACAACACAATACTGAAACCAATCTGGTGCTATGCCATACAACTCTGGGGGTCAACCTGTAAGTCAAATATAAATATTTTGCAAAGGGTTCAAAACAAAATACTGAGAAACATCTCCTGCGCACCGTGGTTTGTCAGAAATACGGAACTCCACACGCATTTAAAGGTCAGCACCATAGAGCAGGAGATTAAAATGTCTGCTGATCGATACAAAGCCAGACTTACAGATCACCCGAATGTTCTAGCCACAGTACTCGCACAACCCAGTCATCAACGGAGGCTAAAAAGGCTATCAATAATGGACCTTGGCTCAATTAGTACGTAGAAGGGAGAGTTCTTAGTGGAGAAGTCCCCTAAAATAAGATTGTACAGACATTTCATCTGATTATAGTTGAAAAACTGATCGCAGATACAGCCAGCATAATAAAAAAAAAAATTTGTTAAAATAAAATATTTTTTCTAAATATATGGGGATGATGTTGCGTGATACAGCTAGTTACATATAAAGTAAATGATGAAGTTTGCATGGTAAACACTTAGTGTCAACTTAGAATATCACTACCCCTTTCTACCCACGGGTGTCATAAGAGGCAACTAATGATATGGGGCTTTTTGGGCAATGCGGTTGGAGACCTATCACCAATTATACTTTATTTCTACTATCTTGTCCCCTATCAACGTCCAAATGTCACAGAGTAGTTTTTAGCTCTAAAGCTCTGGCTACCCCTTTTTGGGATTTATGGCCGTGAGTATATGTATGTATGATGTAGTTATTTTCATTCTTTTGAGACAGTTGTTCACCAGTCAGCCTCTACCATTAGTCAGCTAGCAAGTGACAGCTATTAAACCCAAATTCATAAATCTCACTCACCAGATCCAAATTTATCCTAGTTTCCAGCAAGGTCTGTTCTCATGCTCCACTTTAACTCTTCTCAGTTAATACTTATCTTCATTCAAATATCGTAGTCATATCTAGCATGAAGAAGGTGTCACACTTGCAACAAATATTATACTAACTGATCAAATGCCCAGTTCAAATCTCTTTCTAATTGCAATAACAAGCCTTATGCAGCCTACTACAAAAAATTTGCTAGTAACACAGTTGATCAGTTAATTAATCTTTTGCATAACCATCAGTTCATCTTGAATAAAACATTCATCTCAGTAGTACATTCTATCTTTATTTCTAAATAATCCTCATGACAAATGGCCTAATCAAATTACATACAATTAATTATTACCTAACAGTGAGGTACAAGCATGTACAAAACTCTCATAACACACCAAAACTTACATTCATATTAATATTCATTAAAACTTAGAATTATATGTCAAACCAGAAAGACTTTCATCAAACATTTGCCTTACATTGAAATGGAACATTAATCTTGCAGTAATTGTTGAGTATGAAACTTCCACACTTCCTTTCTCCTCCAGGTTAGCCCTCACCTGACCAATCATGGTTGTGATTTACTATTCCATGATGTTCCACTATTGCTCCCACCACCAGCCCCACCGTTGCCACTCCAGTTTTGATTAGGCCAATTTCCTTGATGGTTCCAGTTGTTGCCACTCTTGCTATTCCAGCCTTGGCCACCACTACCTTGATTCCATGATTGTGGGGGTCCACCTTGGTTCCAGTTTTGATTACCATTCCAATTCTTTCCACTTCCTTGTGGGGGGCCATTTTGCCAGTTATTAGGTCCACCATTATTAGGTCCTCCCAGAAATCCACCCCAACCAGCTTGATTCAAGGCAGCTGCTACCAGACTAATAGGTAAATTAAAGTTGGCAGGTGGACCACCATTAGGATTGATACCTAAGTTTTGCATATTTAGAGAATCAATGTTTCCACTACTACCTGAATTACCATTAGCACCAGATGAGCTTCCTCTGCCTCCATCCCAATTGTTTCCATTACCATATGAATCATTCTTCCAATTTTGATTACTTTTTTGCTTTATTTTAGGAGCTGCACTAGACACAGACACAGAAGCCCCTTTGATAACATGGTCTTCACCACATAAGCTCTGAGCAACTTCAGGATCTAGGAATGTGACAAACCCAAATGCTCTAAATGGTCTTGGGACAAATACATCAGTAACCTCACCAAATGTAGAAAAGTAATCTCTCAAATCATCAGCAGTCATATCTTCAGTGCACCTGCCTACAAATACCTTACATGGCATTTGCGGCACAACACCTTCTTTAGAGTTAGGTATTCTCACATCTACCCAGCGGCCATCAATGTTGTGCCGTTGTGCTAGAGCCCTCATTTGAGATGCATAAGTAGCGAACCGTATGAACCCAAAACCTTTAAAGGTTCCATTCTTATCTTTTTTCAGTTGTACCATAACAACTTCGCCAAATTGTTCAAAATATTGTTTAATAGATTCTTCAGTTGCTTTCCACGGTAAGCCCAAACATATCAGATCAGAACAGATAACTTTTTTTTCCAGTCGCTTAGTCTTTGCAGCGGTGTTTTCTGGATAAACGTCTTCCATTTTACGTTTGTTTTCTTTAGGAAAGACGCATATGTATAATAGTTTTCCCCAGCCTGCTTCAGAAGGTGGATGGAGCTTTCCATCGCTCAACCTAATGCCTCGTATGGACTTACTCTCAGGATGACGATATTTTAACCCTGAAGCTCCAGGAAACTGGGCCACCAGAGTTGACAACAACAACGTACCATCGGCTTCACAGGGGATTTCCACTGAGTTTTGTTCATCTTCATCTTCACCAACTCTAATGTAGTCAAAAAGCTCGTCGTTAAACGTACCTTTTTTCGATTGGCTCATTTTGTAAATATTCTTGCAAATGTAATGAAATGAGTTCATAGATGTTTAAATGGACAGATAAATCATCACTTTCGCATCACTGATAATGATAAGTTCGTCTTATTCAACAAAACCTGCTTCTTCGCAAATTTATTCAGAGAAAACAAAATGGCGGATCAGAAAATCAATCATAGACAAATCGGACCGACGCGCTCACGCTTATATCATCATCATCAATTCATTCATCACAGATAAAAAAGTCTGGCTTGCACAGAAGATTTAGACACGCAAATCTAAGTCCAATATAGTTGGTTCCAATTGAGTTGATGTATTTGAATGTCCTATGTCGTCTAAGGTCATACATAATGATATTAAAGATTAACTCAGCAAGATAAAATTCAAAAATACATTAGTCGTCTAAGCTTTCAAGTGAACATCTCACTTGGATTAAGAATGAAACGACACGGCACATGCACTGCACACAATAATATATTGATGAATGTAAATTAAGCTGGAAAGGTTTGCCCGGTTCGTACAAAGTGGTGATCGAAAACTTATGTAGATATAGAGAACACAGCTTATACATACGAATATATTCCCGGCAACGGTTAAAAAGTCGAATAGCAGTTAATGCGATCATGAATTATCATTATCATGCTTGCTTAATTCACATGATCGCTGATATCGAAAAATATTAAGAGAAAGGTACTAACAATCCTCTTAGTTAACGGTCACGTTAGGGGAGTAAACATACAATAATTATGGCGGAAGCGTACAACTATCAACCCTTATTGGCAGGGCCATGTGACAGAATACAAAAGAAATACATCTTTAACAAACACTACCAAGTCAAGCTTGAAGAAGAACGAAACAACTTCTCTAACATAGAAGAGTTAAAAGTATACTCAGATGGATCAAAGACAAACGATGGAACAGGGGCAGGAGCTTTCTCACATGACCTGAACATTAAAACATATTCCATAAAACATAAGTAAACCTATACATCAAGCTGAATGTATAGGTTTACTCCTAGCAGCAGCAGCAGCTATATCAGATAGAAAAGTTGAAAATACAAATATCAAGATACTTTCAGACAATAAAGCCGTACTACACGCTCTAATAAATCATACAACAATGTCATGAGGCACTCGAAATTATAGGCAATAAAAACAACGTAACATTACAATGGATTAAAGGACACTTCAATTCTCTTGGAAACGATGCAGCGGACGAACTGACTTGTAGAGGATCTGGCAACACAATAGAAGGACCAGAACGAATCATACCAATCCCCTACAACCAGTACCCTCACCTGGCTGAGGGAGCGAACACGAGAACAACACAAAACAATATGGCACAACCTCTTGGATTGCCGACAATCCAAGGAAGCAATATCGAACCTAGATACACACCTAACAAGAAGACTCTTGAACCTAGACAAGAGAAAACTTCGTTTTGTGACAGGAATCATAACAGGACACTAGTCTCACTCACTAGTCGCAGTCTGCTCACTGAACAAACATTACTTCACACTAGGAATAGCAGACAGCCCGCTGTGCAGAGCCTGTTTGGAGGCTGACGAGACGGTAAATCATGTAATGTTCGAGTGTAACATCTTGAACAATCGATGCAACCCAACCTTAGGAAACACAGGTAGTATGACAAACGGTCTGTGTCCCGTTCCAGGCACACATGCTGAGACGACACCTTTTTGGCAATGTTAATCAAAGTTTTTCTTATATATTTTTTTATCTTTGTGTTTTCAATGTGTTTTCTATTATGTGTCATTCTGTTTACGTTTGTGTGTGTGTGTGTTAATTTGCCAAATAAATGTCTTTTACTTTTACTTTAAATTTCTTAAAAGATATTAGACAACTTGTTGACTTCTGGATGGAGCTCGGGTGGATTGAATAACGGCTAAGGCCCACGTGAAACGGTCCTATAGTGACCAACTGCGGAAACCACCTCTCTAATCTAATTTAATCTAGGGGAGTAAGTTTGATCGCTAGTTTAATAAGTTAAGCTTTTGAGTTAATAGTTTAGTGCATGGATATACATACATACATACATACATATTCTCACGCCGTTAGTTCCCATTGGGGTAGGCAGAGACTATCGATCGCCACTTTGTACGATCCTGGCAAACCTCTCTGGCTTCGTTTACATCCATCAATCTTTTCATACATGCTCTTTTATTCTTCATACTGCGGACACCTGCCTTTTTGAGCACATTTTATGGATATGTGAAATTTAATGTTTCTACCTAAATAAAAAACGTAAGTAACATATGTAGGTATGCTGTTCACATAGATGGACACGTCGAGGGGATTTTATGTCAATACGTAATAATCTTAAATTCAAAAAATGAGTAATTTCTAATTCCTTAGCTCTGGCTTCCCCACCTAGGGATTTATAGCCGTGAGTATATGATGATGACTATATCTATAGATATGCTATACCAGGAGCAAATGCATTCAAAACGAAACACAATAGAACAACATAGCTACAATGTACCTACATTTAAACACTGTAATTTAAACACTTATGGGTACGTTTAAGATACGGTAGTACCTACTCAGTCCTGTTGTTATATTAAGCCTGCGGCTGTCAAAGTCACTAAGTGAAGTCACTGTCACTGTCACTGTCAGTGTCAATTTGTCTATTTGTCATTGTCAGTCGTCTAGCTGTCTTGCTTGTCTGTCGTTCCACCTTTGTCGACGGAGAAATCAAGTTTGTTGCTTAATGTATTGATATTTATGTTGTGGTTGGGTATGTAGATAACGAAACACGATGACGTGGGCTTTGCAAGTGAAAGTAACTTAGTGGTAGGAGCATACACCACCTTCAACTCCGTTTGCACGTCCATTGTTTATTCAGTCGCTCGCTAGCTGCTGCTCCGGCTACTTGGGTATTCATTAGAACCGGTAAAAATGTGTGGAATTTTCGCATATATCAATCACCTAACGCCTAAAACTAGACGTGAGATACTGGAACTTCTAGTAACGGGACTAAAACGATTAGAATATCGCGGTTATGATTCGGCTGGAGTCGCTGTTGATACAGCTGACCAAAAAGATATAGCTGTTGTGAAACGAAGCGGCAAAGTTGCGGCGCTCGAAGAGTTATTACAGGAACGAAGTGTCGAACTTGGGATTGAAGATTGTGTTGATTCCCATTGCGGTATAGCGCACACCCGATGGGCAACGCACGGTGAACCAAGCGCCATCAATTCTCATCCTCAAAGATCTGGGGAAGATAATGCATTTGTGGTTATACATAATGGTATTATCACTAATTACAAGGCAGTCAAGACCTTTCTTGAGAACAAGGGATATGAATTTGAGTCACAGACAGATACTGAAGCTATTGCCAAATTGGTGCATCACATTTATAACCAGCACAAAGATTTTAGCTTCCAAGAAATTGTTGAACAGGTGATATCCCAGTTAGAAGGTGCTTTTGCTTTATGTTTTAAATCAAGACATTTCCCTAACGAATGTGTTGCAACTCGGCGTGGAAGTCCTCTCTTGGTTGGTATCAAGACACGCAGACGACTGTCTAGTGACCATGTCCCAATTATGTACACTAACAACAAGGCTACCCGTGGTGTTGTGCCTTCAGTTCCACGTGTCAACAGTCATGCCCATTTCCAACCTGAAGAAGAGCGAGAAGTTGAGTACTTCTTTGCTTCTGATGCATCAGCTGTTATAGAGCATACCAATAAAGTGTTGTACTTTGAAGATGATGATGTAGCCCATATCAAAGATGGTGTTCTCAGTATTCACCGCATGTCAGGATCTGGTAATGATCCTCACCAACGTGACATTCATACATTGAAGATGGAGCTTCAACAAATCATGAAAGGAAACTATGATTACTTTATGCAAAAAGAAATATTTGAACAACCAGAGTCTATAGTTAATACCATGAGAGGTCGTCTAAACTTTGCAAATGGTAGTGTTACTTTAGGAGGCATAAAAGATTACATTCCAGAAATAAAGCGCTGCAGAAGATTGATGCTGATTGGATGTGGTACAAGCTACCATAGTGCTGTAGCCACAAGACAACTGCTAGAAGAATTAACAGAGCTGCCGGTCATGGTAGAATTAGCATCTGATTTCTTAGACAGAAACACACCTGTTTTCAGAGATGATGTCTGTTTCTTCATATCCCAATCTGGGGAAACAGCTGACACATTAATGGCTTTACGTTATTGCAAGAGGCATGGAGCTCTTATTATTGGTATCACCAATACAGTAGGAAGTTCTATTTGCAGAGAGTCTCACTGCGGAGTGCACATTAATGCAGGTCCTGAAATTGGAGTTGCTTCAACTAAAGCTTATACATCGCAGTTTTTGTCACTTGTTATGTTTGCATTAGTTGTCAGTGAAGATCGTATTTCTCTACAAAAAAGACGACAAGATATTATTGAAGGACTGCATGAACTAGATGGGAAAATTCGACAAGTACTTGCTCTCGATGATGAGGTACAGAAACTTGCACAAGATCTTTACAGACAGCGATCATTGTTGATAATGGGTCGTGGTTACAATTTTGCCACTTGTTTAGAGGGGGCATTAAAGGTCAAGGAACTTACATACATGCACAGTGAAGGAATAATGGCTGGAGAATTGAAACATGGACCATTAGCTCTCATTGATGACTCTATGCCTGTGATGATGATAGTCATGCGTGATCCAGTGTACACCAAGTGTATGAATGCACTGCAACAAGTTACGGCACGTCAAGGTCGTCCTATCCTCATTTGCGAAGAAGGTGACAAAGAAACAATGAGCCTAGCATCTAAGTGTCTCCAGATACCCAAGACCGTGGACTGCTTGCAGGGAGTCCTCACTGTCATTCCAATGCAACTGCTAGCATACCACATTGCTGTGCTGCGAGGATGCAATGTGGATTGTCCACGGAATCTGGCCAAATCAGTAACAGTTGAGTAATTCATGGATGTTAAATTTTGGTCTGAAGTCACTGAACAATGTTTCAAATTTGCGCTCTGTATGATTGTAAATTAGACAGAAAATTATATTAAAGCATTTATTTTCCTCTCGTTTATGCTCAGCTTTTTCAAATGTTTTCATCAATAAGAGATTTTTTACATTCCATAAAACTTGATATTGGTTATTGTATAATAATAATTTACAATATTTAGTTTGAATATTGTAGGATTAAATTTCTTTAATATTTGTTACATTGGTATATTCGTATGTATTCCATTTGTATATAATAATATAATGTAAATATTTTTAGGCCTACATCCTATTTATATATGTTTTCGTATTACAAAAAAAATCTTCAGCTATTGGAAGGCCTTAGCTGTTTACATTTACGACGTTGTATAAATTGAGAAGATTTGATAATTATAAATTATAATAGTATTTTCTAAGATTTTCACGAATGCACAATATATTTAAAACAACTATTGATTTTCGGATATTTTAATCGCGTATTATTACATTATTTTTAAAGCCCGACGTTTTGTGAAGGTAGTTAGTATTAATAATTTTATAGTACTGTATAATGACAAATAACACCTCAGTCTTCCCGTGACCATGATAACTGAAAAGTTTTCGAAACGTCGGGCTTTAAAAATAATGTAATAATAATAACACGCGATTAAAATATCCGAAAATCAATAGTTGTTTTAATTATAAATTATAATATTTTCATAAGTACGATAGCCTTTTTGTTTGTAAAAGTACTTACTTACTTACTTACTTATACTCACGCCCATTATTCCCATTGGGGTAGCCAGAGACTATCGATCGCCTTTTAGTACGATCTTCACAAACCTCTCATGCTTCCCATACATTCATTGTAAAAGTAGTTCTATATTAATGCATTCTATAATATAAATGGAGAAACGTTTCGATACTCCAATGGTTCTTTCAGTTTAAGTCAGTAAGAATGTCAATTTTCACGAGTTTCAGCTAATTATAAATGTCATTTGTTTCACGCGTTGTGATGTGATTAATACTGAATTAATATGCTCTCAGTAATTCTATGAAAAACTTGCGTACTTCTGAATAAATTCATAAGAAGATATAGTTTCATTAGTATTAAAATTAATAGTATTGAAAATCAATTAGTGATACTGTTGTTACTTTATCTAATGATAAACACCAAAACAATTGATTACAAAAATATTAAATGTCTATAACAGCTAGATATATTGTACAAATGAAGTGATTAGTACTTTTTAATCATTGTCGTCGATATGTTAGCTTCTTTATAGTAAGGTAATGATTTAACTACATAAATGAAATCATTGCCTTAGACTTATTCAGCATCTTAAGCAACACTGGATTGTCAAAAAATCTAGAGTGTTTTTTTTGGATCGAGCTGAAATAGTTGTAGGAACTAAAAACTAGTAGAGGTGCTAAGACTTCTTTGCTTTTCAGATCCAAAAAAAAACAATTTACTAAACATAAATAAAAAGAATCACTTATTATATAGGCGAGAATAAAATTACGTGACGATATGATATAGTATTATTTTATAAAGCGATGTTCTTGTAGACTAGTCTTTGTTGTTCTTTTTTAAACAATTTGTTAAGTATTTTATTCTTATTGGAAAAAAATATATAGTCAGAATTGCCATCATCACAATTTTAAAATAAAACGAAGTGGATGAATTTATACTGCGTAATCTAATTCGCGAAACGTGCAATTAAGTTTAATGTTAATTATTTCTGTTTTTATATAAATTCTCTTAATATTTTATGCATAAATATGTTGTTTTAATTATTCACTTTGAGATTCCTTGATGTATACCCCTAGGTAGGATAACCTTTTGCCAACCACCACAGCATCTCTTTTTTCATTTTCCCAATGTCCACGTTCTAACCACTCTTTTCCCTTATCAGATAACCACTACAACAACATTGTATGTACATACAATTTCTACTCGCGAAGCCTATCTCTGCTTTATTCAATCAACTTAATTTTTTTGTTCTTCCGCACCTATTTAAACCACCATAGGAACTAGCACCCTTTAACCTTTGCGTAATGCGGAAGAAAAATCTTATTTTTATCTTGTTGTATTTGATCTTTAAAATCATGTCTTCATCGATCTACACATATATTCACGGCCATAAATCCAAAAAAGGGGTAACCAGAGCTTCAGAGCTAGAAACTCCCCATCCCCAGCCACATTTGGAAGTTGATGGGAGACAATATGGTAGAAATAAAGTATTGGTTTGGGTCTCCAACCGCATCGCCCAAATACCACTTTGAAAAGCCCCATACCCTTAGTCGCCTCTTACGACACCCGTGGGTATAAAGGGGTAGTGATACCCTAAACCGGCACTACACGGCAAACTTAAAAATCACCAACCAAACCAGAACTTCAGAATGAAGAAATCCTCGGCAACTTTTGTAAGTTTGAAGATTGTCCAGCCACACCGACCATCATCTCTTAAAAAGCGCGAATTCCCGAAGTCGCCTTTTCGGACAACCGGCGGAAAGAAATGAGATGGTGCTATTGTAAGCTGACAAAGCACAGCAAACTTTTAAAACTATTGATAATGATAATTTGATGCTCTAAGCGAGGATCGAACCCGCGAAGGTGAAGACGACGGCGCCATGTTTTTTTCTCGTATCGTGATTTAAATGAATTTATTAATAAATGTCATAAAATATTTATATATGAATATGATATACAACACATATACATTTAATATTGTACTTTTGTAGTGGTATCAAGTATATAACAGGACATGACGTATACGATATGTATTCATGCATTCTTTGTTATATTTAATACACTTACTTGCCTGTTTTTTTTTAATTACTAACCTACGGTGGACTAATGCGATTAATTATACCATCTTGCAAAACTCATACAGTTAACACGTCGTTGGTTTGAATTGTAAATTGAATGTTGTTGAAATTTCTTTGACATTTGCAGGATCATATCAACTTAGAATGGCTCTGCTTATTATTTATCTTCATTTAGTTTTGCTGTTAGCTGTAAGGCTCTTCATGTGTTTGGGGATTTTATCGGTAGAGAATATGAAGTATGTCAGCCAGCCAGTCAGCAGTAGGTCTTGAATGTTTATATGCAGTAGAGTATGTATAGTTAATAAAGTGCAATGCTGATAGGAACTACCAAACTAACAAAAAACTACTAAATAAATACTTTATCTATTCACTAAGTCACGGATGACTTCGTTATTTGTGGGGGTGAGATGCTTGCTTTCGCATGAGCATAACATTTTGTTGTAATACATAAAATATTGTTTTTTTTTATATCCTTTTAAAAAATACATAAATATTAAATAACTTAGGGGAATCCCACCATAGTAGAGTGATCAATTGATCATTCATGTGATCTGTCAACTGTAATACATTTGTTTTCGCTAAATCGGCGACGCATTGTCTTCGGGTTTGATAGATGTCACTTCCTACCAGATATAGATATATTTCCATTTAGTTTTCAACCGATCTTAAAGAAGGAAGTTTTCAGTTCGATTGTATGTATGTTACGCGATTACTCCTTCAATGGTCAATCATTTATCATAGTTGTTTCATTTTATCTGTTGGATAATGTTTCCAGGCCAGATGACATTAGTGATTATTGAATTTTGTATGTAAAATTAGGTCAGTTCCATTTTTTTAAAGAAAAATAGTCTACTTCGTTATCCATTGCAGGTCTATTACATATTTTTTATCTCAGAAGCAAGACCACCGCTTCTAAAGCAGACGCCTAGGATTGAATCATCCCAGAGGAGTCAGGCTTATCCCAATGTGTGTTTTCTTAAGTCATATCTGCAGTTCATTTATCAAGGCTGAGTTGTGCTTATAGTCATGTGACAGTGCATTCATACAAAGTGACGAAAAGCCTACTAAAACAGAACAGTTATGTAATTTTTAGATATATGTTACTAGGTCTACCATTCTTTCGGGGAAATATGGTGTGATAGTTGAGTTTTGGAATTAAGTTCATACTCAAGATGTAGTGTAATTAACTACTACTACTACTAGCTATTTGCCCCAGCTTCGGCCTGACGGAAATCAGATAATGAACCCTTGTACACAAAAAATGCTAATAAAACTATGTGAAATATATAATTTTACGTATTTTTTTTTTAAATTCAAATATGTTTTGTTATAAAACTTGTGTAAATACTTAATATCACATCAACTCAATATGTTTACGTTTATTACGTTACGAAACGTACTACGCATGAAACATTTTTATGGCTCCAATGTTCGCCTGAAGAATATGACAAATTTTGAAGATTTTCTATCAAAACAATGTTTGAAGCTCGTTTTCAAATAATTTAGGTTATAATCGGCATATTAGCAACCCATAGGTCCCATATAGGTCGTCTTTTTACTTTAAACATGCAAAAAAGTGTTTTTTATTTTCTTAAATAATCATACAATAAATTATAATATATATGCTGTTTACCATATAAATGACCATGAGCATATACAATCAAATTCACGACTAGGTAAGTTAGATTTAATTTGTTTACTTAAATAATTGATAAGTAAGTATTACTGTATCGTAATCGTTCAATCTAAATAGCTTTCACATTACCATATTGAGACTATTTTTTCAAATATTTATATGACGGAATTGATTGCGTAAGTCGACAACGTTGTTGCAAATGTAAAATTAACTATTTATTTTCGTAATAACTTAGACCAACAGAACTTTAGTGAAACGATTTATATACCTATACGGTCAATGTTACAGTGATTCTTGAACAACAGTTTCATGTAGTGTAGCAAAAATTCTTAGATACATAAACTTTAACTCGGAATGGATCTTGCCAAAACCATCTATCCGATTTAGCTTAAGAGCTTATTCCATTACACTTTGTCGTTGCTGAATTCAGACGTCCTTCGAAGTTACTGCCGCAGACGCTTGTTATTTGTCTACTTGCTTTGTCTTCTGAACGTTATTCCACTAGTCTGAATTCAGATTCTGTGGCTTTCAGACTTTCTTCATTCAGACAAATGGAATAAGCTCTTTAGGTACACACCTTCTCCTGCCAATTCAAAGTCACGGTGAAGCCGCACAGGCCACTGGGCCACAAGCAACCATCAATAGAGACAAATATGTTTTAATATGCCAACACGAAAATTAAAGACTCAGTAGGCTTTTTTTTATGGAACAAATAATAATAAAAATTGTGGATAGAGTTAGTCTTTATCGTCCTATTCTTTATAAATGTATCAACCACCAATCAATTCTATAATCATACTAAATTCATGAATTGATGTTTTTTTTCGTTCAAACTATGTCTGACATCTACATACATGCATATATTCACGACTATAAATCCCTAGAAGGGGTAGCCAGAGCTAAGGAATTACAAATTCCTCAGCCACTTTTGGAAGTTGCATGGGGAAAAGATGGTGAAATAAAGGTTGTTGGTGATGGGTCTCCAACCGCATCGCACAAAAATCCCTTAAAAGCCCCAATACCGTTAGTCGCCTCTTACGTACACCCACCGGAAGAAATGGGGTAGTGCTATTCTACCGTGGCTTCAATATTATTTAGGTGAATAATACATGTGCTTCATCAACAGTAATAATGACATTATATTCTTAGATTGGGCGTAAAACCGACGAGAACACTCCCTACCCAAACAAAATTGACCAAATCTTTTTATCTATATTTTTTTTAATGAAACATACTCGTGGATTTATAACTATGAAGTCTGAACGTATTTATGACAAGATACAAATATTTTAAGAACTGGTTTCGGGCATTGTTTGTCACACAAAACGAGTCATTCATAATATATTCTGTGACGCAGTTCCATATCTTCCAAAGAATTGAGACATGAGTTGAACAATTAAACTCTTATCTACAACGACAAAACATGAAGAACACTAGAGCATACATTACGACTATAATCATATATAAGGGTAGTCTGGTTTCAGGCATGTCCACTCAACTCAACTCAAACGTTGTCGTTGTGTATCTCCGAAGATTTGGCAGAGGTACTAATGTTTGTCAATGTCACTTGATGTTCGGAGTACCCACGTTTTGCTTGGACAGATTACTTTCGTCATCGCAATCCAACGTGGGATTTTCACGATGTTTTCACTACCACACGCACGACTTTGGAAAAGACAAATTAGTGAATGCCCGAGTACTGTCTGGCGGGTGATACTGGGGAATAGCTCAGTGGGGAGAACACCTAAATAAATACCTAGCATCAGAAAGAGAATTTTAATATGTGGCAGAAAAATGTTTGGTTGGCGTTAATATTTCAAGTTTGTCTGAAACAGATTAATTAAACTTAGTTTTGTAAATCTGTGTAGCAAAGATTTTTTCTATTCTATTTTTCTACTATCAATAAGATCATCACAACAATATAAGAATATAAATATCAAAATATTTCGGATATAAGTAGTTCCCAATAAAAACTTTGGATAGTATAACTACTTTTTTAATTAGTGTAGCCACCAGTTTCATTGAAATATTAATTACGGCCTATGACTAGGTCGTTTCCTAATGCATTATTAGGTTTCTTACGAAAGTCACATACACACCAGTTCCAGATTGCGCAATACTGTTGACGCGAACGACGAGTTCGCCAAAATGTTTGCTAATTGTCTCGTTTCTTGTTCTGGGATTATGTCTGCAGTTTTATTAAAACTAACTTAATTATATCCATGCTTTTTTCCATCGGTGTAGTCTATCGATCGCTATTTTGCAGGATCTTGAATAATATTGTTAATTATTACAAAATTAAATAAAGAATATGATGATTTTCTGATATTTGAACATCTTCTGATTTATAAAGACGTTTAAAATTAACTTAAAGTTACATTCGGATCGTTCAAACTTAATTCAATAATTGCAAAGAAGAATTAAGATACGTTCATCTTGTTTTTTTTAAGTTCGTACGACCTGCCCATATGCCCATGGCACTAAACCTTTGCAGCCGCCTCATTGCTGGTCAGTGACCGACCATGACCGACACAAAGAAGGCTCGTTACCTTCGATCATATATTTATGTCAGTTGCAGTTACTTCGTCATCGTGGTTATGATGAAACTCATATTGAAATGTCGAAGTAATGATGTTAATTTTTAAAAATTATACAGTGTATAGATGACACAATTTTACTCTTAAAACAGCATTTTACTTCTTATCAACAATTTTTTAATTAAAAAAATAATCCACTGACTCAGTTCTGCAGATTTTTTACTGTTTTGGCCAATTTACTGTTCGCCAACAACATACTTGTAAATTATTTCATGTATGTTAGATTAGAGTTTTAAGGATGTAGGAATAAGTCGTATTTTATAACTTAAAGGCGTTTTTAATTATCTTAGTGAAAACTCTTGCCGCCGTAATGGCATATTAGCAAACGTTGTGACAGTATATTTTGTTAATATGTTTATAGAATGCTTTTCGCTTTAAAAGTCTATGTACCTGTAAGGCGAAATTTTTGTCGCTTTCAACAAGTACAATCAATCATAAACTCGGACTATATAGACAACAATTCTTTTGACTAAAGATTCATTATGACTCTGAAAAGGCACATAGATAAGTCTCTTTAGTATGAGGCCAATCCTCTGTGCTCTCTCATCCCATACGGTGTATTCGTCGTGAATACTGTGACTACGTCTGTGTCTATATTCAGAATAGTATCAAATATAGGTATATAATAAAATTAAATGATATAATTTAAGCATAATGTTCAATCTTTATCTGTCATGAGGTGTTTTTAAGCGGTAAGTAGATAATTATTTCCGTTCCTAGATTGATATCTGTATTATTTGCGAAATATAATTAGATACGGAAATTATGCGAAAAGCAAATCAAAGTATATGTCTGAATCCATTAATGATGTAATAACTTATTGTGTATAACTTCACTTCACTCTTTTACTCAAAGAGGTAGGAAGAAATTTGAAGTTACTTTCATACTTCTCGATTTTCAGGTTTTCAGATTTTTCGTAAACCGCTGTAGATTAAGGAATTTTTGAATGTTAGTCTTCTGATCATCACAACTCTCAACTACATATTATACAACTAACAAAGTGTTTCTTTTTTGTAAGTCACCGATTGAAAATAAGCGTTCATCAGATTTTCTGTTGAAAACTGTCTTGGTCGGCGATTTTTACTTTTTTATAGTCGAATAGATAAAAACGAAACCATGTTTCACCATGTCTGTATCGAATTATTAATGTCTATGGACTATTATGTATGGCACCTTTCGATCAATTGTAAAATTTATTTTATAATGCGTGAACTGTAATTTTTGTGTCATGCTAAATTATAATTATTGTATTATGTGATTGGTTCACATAATAAAATAATTATTAAGGAATTTGGCACAAGAACAAATAATTAATAAAATGCTGTGTAGTGTCGGCTTAGAATAGCACTACCCCATTTCTTCCGGTGGGTGTACGTAAGAGGCGACTAACGGTATTGGGGCTTTAAAGGGATTTTTGGGCGATGCGGTTGGAGACCCATATCTTATACCTTTACTTTACCATCTTTTCCCCACGCAACTTTCCAAAAGTGGCTGAGGAATTTATAATTCCTTAGCTCTGGCTACCCCTTTTAGGGATTTACAGCCGTGACGTGAGTATATGCATGTGTGTATTTTTTAATGACACTTATTATTTTTATTTTCATCCAACCCTGTTTAGGGCGTATAGAGACAGGTTTCTGAAAATAACAATTGGGTAAAACTTTTTTTTACTATATAATTAATAGTTTGATGATAGAGACTTCCATACTTGTAGAATTTATGTCCAACCCTCTTTAACAATTAAAACAAACGTTAATACACCGATGGCTATAAATTCTAAAAAGGAGAAGTTTCACGTTATATTTTATCAGACACTTTTGGTAGTTGAGTGGGGATGTGATGTTAAAATACAGGATGGTTGGTGATGGTCCTTCAGCCACATCGCTCAACAATCACTTAAAAGCTCCAAAAATCCTGGTTCTTACGATACTCTCGAAAAAAAGGGTTAGTGCAATTGCATTAGTGAATTAGAATTCTAAGCCGACTACACAGCTAATAATATATTACTTTTGATATATTCCATTCCAGCAGTAGGACACTACATACAGGCTAACAGGCTACATAATATTTTTTTGTATAACTATATTCGTGTAATGCCCCCTGTATGGTATCTATCATATAGAGTATCTACTCTACACCACGGACGGTGATTAGTGATAATGATAGGAAACCTTAATTATACAACAGGTTAAGACCAAGATATCATTTTATATTTAAATTTGTATGTTATAATAATTAGAAACAAAACTTATTTTATTATCTTACTATACCTGTTGTTTAGGTCGCCGCCTGAGGAACCGTGGCTGGGACTACCGTTCTGGGGCATTATGATGCAGAGGATCTCCCTAGCTGTTCAGCGGGGTAACACTGCCAGCGTAATGGGGACCTTTGGTTTGGGTCGGATATGTCTCGGAGCGGTTTGTTTAATTGACTTTTTTTTATTATTTTTGTTTAATTTTATTGTTTAATAAATTTTTACTTTTAAGCCTGTTGCAATAAGTAATAGATTTTTTGTTCCACAAAGCATGCTCACATGTAGCTAGGGAATGGTTAAATAAACATCCCCCACACGGTGCAGCCTTGTCGTGGCGTGGGGGCTCAGTAGCCCCGGACTAGCCATCCGGGGTGAAGCTAATGCACCGAGGTGGCGTCGCTCCCAGTATCCCTCTCATTCGGAGAGGGGACAGGGGAAGCGACGCAAATCGTAACCCTAGCAACAGTTGTAGCCGCTGTTGCTAGGACCGAGGGCCTTGCCGTCACTGGCAGGTCGCGAGGAGTCAATCTCTATAAAAAATCGGCGGAGAAAACCTCGTTAAAAATAATGGGGTGGGTTGCTCCCGTTTTCCTTTCGAGGTGTAGAGAGGGAACGGGAGCAAGAGGGGAACTCGTAACCCTGGCAGTATTGCACTACCAGGGCCGAGGGTCTTGCCGAGGTGTAGGCTTGACCGCGAGGAGTAAACCTCTATAAAAAATCGGAAGAGGAGTAAACCTTCCGCAAAAATTCGAGGACAAAACCTCGTTAAAAAATCCGTGAGGTGGTGGGCTGCGACCGGCGGGTTGCAGTCTGCTACTCCGCAAGGAGAACCTCGAGGGGGCGGGCGTTTGGAACTTGTGGCCCAAACGTCTGCGGTGCTGAGGAAGCACAGAGGGGACTGGGGGACTTCATGTCCCCCGAGATGGACGCCGAGAGGCGTAGTGCGCGGGATTGGAGGTAGACTGCCACGGGCGTTCCCACCAATCCCGCATCAAAGCACCGAAGATGGCCACCGTGGGGTTTTAGTCGGTAAGAGTCCGACATACCTTCGTCACCCCGCCGGGTGACGTCGGATCCATGAGGATTTCCCCACGACAAAAAATAATAATAAAATAATGGTTAAATAAACATGCTACTGATCTTTCAATTTGGTCGTGTTTTGGTGCGTTGCCCTTGGATAATAACCTACCGTATCATATCCATTATTCGCTTATAATTAATTGCTTACAAATTAAAATATCTTACCATACCAACTGTCCAAACATTCGTCAGTAACCTTGAAATAAAATCGTAGATTACTAAATGAAATGTATGTTATATATATTTTTATTTCAGAACAGTGTAGGCTTACTCTCTATCTTCAAAGAATTACACCATATAGCTTAAGCTTATTTGATTAAATGTTGCATAGAGGAAACTTGGGCTTTATAATCATTACACAGCTAACAATTCCAATTTCCCCTTCTTTGGGGTATTGTTTATTCTAAATCTCAGGCTACCGCTTATTGCTCCACAACTCATTGTATTGCATTGCAGAAGAAGGAGAGAACTTACTGGATCCCTTCATATAACACTTGGTGCTTTTAAATTTACCAAAATATGGGAAAAAAGGAGTTGCTACTAACTTCAGGTCGAGACAATTACGTTCTGTCCGTATACGCTTCAATAAGACCTAAGTTTCCGATCCAACATTTTCTAAATCATTTGAGGGGTTACCCAGACGAATAGCACTGCCCCCGTTGCATGAGGCTTGCGGGAGCACATATGTCACGTGAGAAGTGAGAAACTGACGGATTTTATATATACGGGGGCTGGTTAGCTAGTGTGTGAGTGCCAAACATATTTAGCATAGCTGGCGCCCACCGGGCCGCGATTGCAGCGCCGCAGCACCAACACACCTTTCTCTGTTTCACAACTCGGCGTCGGCCTACTTTGTACTTGTCAGATTACTCCTATTTAGTGGCGATACTATGTTGTTAATCATTTTATATGCAACGAATTCATTTAGTGTATGCTTAGAAGTATGACATTTGTTGCGACTTTCGGACAAGATAGAGAATGTGCTAAAATGGCATGTATGGAAAGATTAACTAATATCTAGCGTTAACTGAGATTTTCCAATTACAATTTTAATCGACCGTGATAGTTCAGTGGGTAGAACACCCGCCTTTCACGCAGACAGGCGTGGGTTGAAATAAGTTACACAAACTTTCTGGTACTAAGGGAAGGAAATAATTATATCAGATTACCAGAATATAACGATAACTGACATCACCATAGCTATAGTGGATTTACCTACTTGACTTCGTGCACTTTAGATACGTAGCCTACTTCATGGCAGGACTAGGTGCTCTGCTTATATTGTTATTAGCTGGGATTATGGGTATAATATGGAATACAAGATAACGTCATAGTATGCCGTTTTAATTATGAAGAATTATGTTCACTTCAAGTGCAATAAGCAATTGTTCATGTTGCGAATCACGTATCTATATCGCATCTATAAAACTTCAAAGATCATCAATAAAATATAAATCAGGGATTAAAGTTATTGATTTATTATAACAATCTTCAATTAATCATTCATTCTCCACTAAGTGAATATTGTTTGCTTTGAAACCTGTTAAAGATAATAAGTAACAATAAAAATCACCTGAGTAAAAATCAAAAAGAGAGTAGGGCCTTCATCTATCTGTGTCTTCCAAAATCATATGTGTTGTTAATTTATCATTGTTGTAAATAGTGAGGAAAAAAATCGTGAGGTAAACTGCATAGCTTAGTTGTGCTTAGTCATTTTGTCTCTGGGTATTTGTACAAAAACGACTGTAGACTTGTCATTGCATTGTCCAAACAATACATGAGAACCCTGAAGCCTGAAGTGTCCTGACCACCAGGTAATATCAATGTGATGTTTAGAAGTATTAGTAACTCTGCCACGCCTTCGGGGTTAAACGGCACGAACGTTTTAATTAGAGTCATTAATTTGAGTTCACATGCTTTCAGGTCTAAGGAGAACCTTACCTTTGAACCTCTTTAGCTTTATCACCACTATGTAGTAGAATCTATGTATTGAGTTGGTATTGAGGTAGTAAAAAAAATTATAAAAGACTCCATAAACATTTCTGCTCTCTGCTTTACATTTTTGCATCGGTGAAATCCTTTGTGCAAGAATAATTTATTATTCACTTAGGCATTCGTTCTGCATACAAATGGCATCGTCCATCGTTGGATTCCAGTGGGTATTGGTACTAAATTTGGTTGTGTTGTGCTCTCTGTACAGGCAATGCCATTGACACCGCACTAAGGGCAAGCACCTTCCTACCCCAGCCTAACGGACAACGGAGAACACGCGATATAAAAGAACTTTGCAAAGGCAAATATGTTTCATCGGAAGTGGAATAAATTAAATTTTGTGTGCCACATAAGTGTAGTCTAAATTTAAAGTTATGTAACAAAACTACGTTTCAACAATTTATGTTTACAAATACGTAACACATATACTCAGCTATAAATCACAAAAAGGGGTAGACAATTAATAAAAATCAAAATTCTTCAGCCCTTTGGAATTTCATTGGAGAAAATACGGAAATACAGGATGGTTAGTGATGAATTACCAGAAACTTCTCCCAACCAACACATAAAAAGCCCCCAATACTCTTTACGTGACTCACATTACATTTCTTCATTGCCACGGGAAATCTCACCAACCCATTACAGATTAGTGCTATTTTAAGCCGGCAGCTAAATATGCTGTTAGTAAATGTAAGAATTACCTATAAGAATGCACCGGTTTGGGCTTTTGCAGTACATAACATAGCTGTGTAGTGATGGCTAAGAATAGCACTACTCCATTTCTAACTATGGGTGATCGTAAGAGGCGACTAAAGGTTTAGGAGCTTTTGAAGTGATTTTTGGCAGATGCGATGGGAGACCCACCACCAACAACTTTAATTTTACAACCTTTTCCTCACTCAACTTCAAAAAGTAGATTCGGAATTTCTTTTTACGAAGCTTTGCCCGTTGATTTTGTAATGTTTGTTTGATCTTGATAGCGAAAATGGGGACATGGATAGGTGTGAGAAATATCCACTGAAATACTAATTTATGTTATTTTCTGGAAGAGATTGCTTTTAGCAATAAAATCCTCTAATGTACTTTTGTAACTGTACTTCTACTAGAATAAAAAATATTTAACGGGGGCTCCTATAAAACAAACATGGAATTATTGTCGTGTTTATTGTTAATTTCCGACTCGCACATGGCCGATTGTATTTAAAAAGTGATCGATGATTAAACCGACTTTATATAAATGAGTACTTTTTAATCAGGAAGCCTGATTTTAAAAAGAGCCGCGTAAGCATTGCATGCACAGATTGATAGTGAGGGCAGTAATTCTCTAATCAAGCAATCTTCGATTAATCAATCGTCTTATCATGCCGCCGCCGCCGCCGTTGCGTGTATGGCGACCTTCGATATTATTATCCGTATACTACAAGTTCATTAACTACCTTTTTGATACAAATTGTGTCTGTATTGGTATCAATTATTATGTCCTATTGTCCTCAGCTCCGGTAGCTCAGTAGGAAAGTGTTCGTCTACCAGTTTAAGGGTTTAGAGGCCTTATTTCGATGTCTTATGTGTGGTTTATGCTGAAGTATATTAACGCAGAAGGAAAGCACTGTTATCGTTTTGAAATCCAAATAGCTGTAGTGTAATTTGTATTGTATGTGACAGCTAATGTATCCGTGAATTCAAAGCGGGGATGGTCTTAATTTCCCTCTATCGTGCGGGTGTACCTCTCCGGAATCTTAGTACTTGTATGAATGATATTTCTGTTCACAAGAACACAGGGTGATTATGTTTATGTATAACATATAATTGTAATTGTTTTAACCATTAAATAGCTGTTTAATGGATTGATGGGAGTAGGGTCTCAACGATAGATCTTTATGTCAAAGGCTATCTAGTTCCTTACATTTCCAGAATTGTTAACAACTAGCTTTTTTCCCGCGACTACGTCCGCGTGGATTATATTTTTTGCATGCGGTTTACATCCAGAAAACCATAACACTATCTTAACTTCTGTTTTTTTATATTTATATTCCCGCGGGCGTTTTAATAAATATAAAGAACATTGAGGTTATTAAGTGATTATTGGGCGATGCAGTTGGAGACTCATTTGACTACCTTTTCCCCATTCAACTTCCAAAAGTGGATAAAGAATTACTATCTCTGAAACTGTGGCTACCCTTTTTTTGGGATTTATAGCCGTTAGTATATACTCATGATCATGAATGATTGATAGATGAATTTAATATATTCCTTTATGTATATTCCTCATGTAGTGGTTATATCAGTCTATCGCATAAAGTTTCAAATTTCTAGATACAGAAATGTCAAAAATCTGTATACTATATATATATATATATTTCAATCCCTTAGTTAGGGGGTGAGTTCCAAAAAACCTTTTTAATCTATATCTATACTTATAATAAATCTGTAGAGAGGTCAATTCTGTACATGAAATATATTTTCAAAATAACTATCAGGTGGTGATTAGGGATCGATACTGATGCCAAAAATGCAATCAGTAAAATTTTTGTCTGTCTGTCTGTCTGTCGGTTTGTATGTTCCTTATGGAAACAAAAACTACTCGACGGATTTTAACGAAACTTGGCACAATTATTCTCCATACTCCTGGGCAGGTTTTTGTATACTTTCCAGCAGAGTAGTAAACGGAAATTTTGGGAAAACGGGAGAAGTTACTACATTTTTTAAGCTTCCGTCGCGTGTACAGCCTTAATGGTTAAACTTACATAGAAATCATGTATGACGGAAATATTCTTCATAAAATTATCTAAAAAAAATCCTCAACAGTTTATGTCTATCTTTTACGGTTGACTCACAATAACACGTGTAATTCCTGATGGCTTAGCAGTTCGGAACATTCTGATTATATTTGTTTACTCTTACGTTTGTAAACCTCTCACTCATCCCTAATTTAAAAAAGGTAACATTATTACCTATTCAATAAAAAAAGAATCATAGAAATCGGTAGAGAAACACCGAAATTATACATAAAATAAGCCATCGCGCCCGTGACCAAAACCGAATCGTTACTAATTTACATAAAACATACTAGATGGCGCCAGTAGTTGCGTCCTACAACACGTAATGGTTTATTTTTTAGATTGTTATACATACTTCATAGCGTTTTATTCCAAAATTTGCTATTAAACGGAAATACTGAACCGTTCATTAAAGCGCATTAAAAATCACCAAACTACACTGTTTAGGGAGTGCTATAAATTTAATAAATTGAAAACATTGCGCTGAATTTCACAATGCTTGAGCAGTGACTAAAGAAAGAAACCTCGGATATTTAAAAAACAACGCTATCCGTGCGAAGCTGGGACGATCCACTAGTTGTTCATAAGAATCATGAAACAAACCATTTTGTACCAAGTTTCTATGTTCAAAAATGAGAATATCTTTAGTAAGTATGGATATAGCAGTTAGGCGTTGCGGTGTCGGTCCGGTGCTGCCCCCTACACTGACCGTTGGTGATGTGTGTGAGATTGCAGCCAATCAGTCATAGATGGCGGTACTAAATTAAAATTGAGATATGTACTATTATTTACAAACTATGCATTCTGAGGCTTAAACAGAATATTAATTTATGCGTAAGTATAGCATAATATATCTATGGGAATATTAGTTTAAAAATAGTTAAAAAAAATAAAAGTTATAAACATATTCTTAGACCTACCAAATGAATACGTAAAATTCATACAATATACTTTCAATTATCTTTTTTCATATATATTCGCCATAGATTAAAAAACGTTAGATAGGTCATATACAAGGAAACCGGCGCACAGTGATTCGATTAGAACAAGCTAGCTAGACAAAATTATTTTTGTGGATTTTTTCTTCATAAGGCTTTCTTATGATGTGTTTATTAGGTTTTAGGTCATATTTTTTTTAAGTAATTTTTTTTTTTGAGTAAATTTTTTTTTTGAGTTTGTTTTTTTTTAATAAAATAAATAAATACAATCACGCCCTTATTTCCATGCAGGGTAGGCATAGCCACTTGCATAGCAAGTACCCACGGTTCACCAAGCGTATTTAGAGACCCAACGTGATAGGTGGTGAGCCCATTCGGCGTTGTAGGGTGCAACACATACCTCACGGTATGCGGGTTTTTATTTTTTACTTTAATTGCATGAACATAACATAATCACCCAAGTCACGGGAACCAAAGAAACAAAAAAATATTATAGATATTTCGTATATTGAGATAGGTAGTTAAATAACAATAAAAAAATTATCACAAAAGTAGGCACAAAAAAATCTTAACTTATTATTATTCTTTCTGCGAAATACACAATAACAATGAAAAACTTATGACAAAAGTAAATAAAAACCTAACTAATTATGATCGTTTACGTCCCGTGTTTGAAGAAGATCGTCCACGCGCCTCCTTTTCGTTTTTTCACTTGCTTCAGGGAAATTAACTGATGGACGTCCAGGATGTTGTGGACGTTTTCCAGATGCTGAGGGTGCTGAGTGGTAAACGGATACTTTAAATATGTAGAACCCAGCTAACCACTCAGACTGCAAGCGATTGATACTCTTTCCAGAAGTTTTCCATTTTTGTTCTAATTTCACTGATAAACTGGCAATTCTCATCCTTATTTCTCTCGCAGATGCCTCCGTAATGTTAGCAAAATCATTTTGCAGTGATAGAAAATCAAAAATTCTGCTATTACGATTTTGTTTGGGGTGTTGGAGCCATTCATCAAAGAACTCCATTTTTGCCACTGAGAATTCGTATTCTGGAAAACGGAAAAAAAACTAAGATGGACTCGAGTGTGCAGGCTAAAATTAATAAAATTTTATAGCTTACAGTTTTTTATGGCTACTACATATAAAAAGTCTAGCCCGGATACATGAGGATACAAGTACTTTCTAGTCCAATAAAAAGATAAAATCGTAAAAAAACTGACTTTTTTTTTAAAAAACGAGCTCTGAAATTAAAGTGACTTTACAAAATATCCATTACTAGTTATAATTAAGAAGGACATACCTTTAACTTGAAGATCCATCACTAAAACTTTTTAAAACACTTGATTTCACTGACATATGATGTTACTTGTGTTAGCGCAAAATTGCAATTATTTAATCATTTTTTAGCCCTTTCTATTTATACTCGCTGAATTACCTGATTAGTGGTTGACATCTGGCGCAAACAATTCTTGGAATTGGGTCATTGGGGGTGTTAGCTAGGGGCTTAGGCGAGGAATTCCGGGAAATTCAACAATGACTTTTGTCCAGCTAGCTTGTTCTAATCGAATCACTGTGCGGCGCTTACGAATGGCACCGATTGCGGCAGATGAACGCACACCACTCGAAATATATCCAAACAACACACCAAGAAATACATTTGAAATGTAGGCGAGATAGCACATCTTAAAGCAAGCGCTAAAAAGAGATAAATATATTTTCTCTGTATCGTTGTGAAATATGACACTAAGACGACCGTTTGACAAAGAATAATTAAGACCTATACGCACGATTTATTATAAATTATAATTAAAACGTTGTAAATTTATAATACTTACGAATTATAAGTAATCTCATCATTTTAGTAGTTTTTCTACTATAGTTTGTGCAAAATCTCATCACACACGACGGCATACTCGAACGATTGCGACGGCAGCTAGTGCGCGACTGAAGTCAGATGAGCCATTTAGCCTGTTTTTTAAGTGCCACTTATGAGCGCGCATGACTTATCTACGGTTTTATTAGTACATCTATGTATATTCGCATAGTTGAATGTGAAAATGAAGGAATAGTGCTTCGTTTTATTCTAACACAAAATAAAAAAAAATACAAGAGATTGTGGTCCCCCAGACTCGAACCTGGGTCTTCCGTTCGATTAGTATTAACTAAACGGTATACCGCTACGCCACGAAGACATTAGTGTTGATTTCAAATTTTTGATAAGCTATATATCTAGTAGTCATACTATTGACAAACAATTAAATGGACATTTATTTTGATGGAAATGGATGAAACCCTTATTTTTTCCAAAAAGATTATTAATGAAGAGTCTGATAATGTCGATCGATAAAAAATTAATCGTGTAAATATGGGGAGCCATATAAAAGTTATGTTTTTTTTACGCTCCTGTGGGAACCCTTGCGAAATCCGGGATAAATGATATCCTAAGTGTTGGCCAGGAGTATAAGCTATATTCATGCCAAATTTGATCAAGATCTGTCTGGTAGAATGAACGTGATGACCGGACATTTTTTTTTTTTTCTTCAATGTGCAGTTTTGACCTCGGTACAGTCTTATAGAATGATATCTAGATGTAATAGGCGGTATACGAAACCAGTTCAAAGTGCATTACTCTATGTATTTTGTAAGCCTAGCAAATTCAGTCATGTTAAAGTTTGCCTTCTTGCCTATTCAAAGGGACTTCTTCCCTACGAAAACAATGTGATCAATCACATGTTTAAGTAAACTCCTAACAAACAGTTTACAGAATATCTATTTCGGTGACTCATTTCTTTATTATGAGGTCCATCATAAGAAGACATATAACATCTTTATGCTGTTGAGAATACCAGCAATCAAACACATTCCATAGAATTAGGAACTCGTACCAGCCCGCTGTCGTTAGTTCAGCGAGCGACTGCGAGAATTCCTAATTCTATGCATTCCTCAAAGCTGTGTAGTGTCGGCTTATTATTATAAGCCGTACTACCCCATTCATTCCAATGGTTGATCGTAAGAGGGGACTAAGGGTATCGGGGCTTTTTAAGTTATTTTTGGGCGATGCGGTTGGAGCCCCATCACCAAAAACATTTGTTTGACAACTTAGCTTCCAAAAGTGGCTGAAGATTTTTTTGATTCTGAAGCTCTGGCTACCCTTTTTAGGGATTAATAGCCGTGTGTATACGTATGTATGTCCTCAAAGCAAAGATCTTTGACTATACATACGTTGTAGCTACCTGAACGCTGCCAATTTTATTTAGAAATGATGGATGACTTAGATTTCTCAAACTTCGCTTAGCTCAGCTAATGGTTAAAAAATGTTTGTATGGTTTCTTCATGTTGTTAAAATTATGGTTGTTATTCTTTATTGTGTTTGTCTTTACTAGCAATAAAATTGATACTTAACTTTGTTTCCTTACAACCAACACGAGTTAATCAGTCTTTTACATATGCAATACATAAGCCAATTTACAGTAAGTGACGGGTTCATTAGGCAGCTATCGACAATGTACCAACTGGTAAGGTTAAACTAATCTAGGTCCAAAACAAAGAGATCATGATTGTATACGATTGGAAAGTATAAGCAGGAACAAAAAGCAGTAATTGCAGACTATTATAAAAATAAAAGTTGGTAAATGTAGACAGCCTTGTCGTGCTTTCAATAGTGCAGCGGGGCGGCGGCGGCGGTTGTTGCTGTAGCTGGTTTACCTTGGACATGGCTTCCTGTCCTCGAACCCAACGAAGCTCTGGTGAAAGGAGCCTTTAATAAGTGATACTTTTGTCCAACAATACATACTATAATCTATTTCCATTGCAAAATAAATTTGACCTTTAACGCTGCAAATATAGAAATCTATTTGTTAAGCAGTGAAAGGCATCAGGCGTACAGCTCTTTGTCTCTATATGCTAGCTTTGTTGTTAAAGAAACTGTTTTTTTTTAACTAGGTTTTATGTAGTCGGAATAAGCTTCTAATCTTTTGGTATCCTTACGCGGAGATTGAATTATTCTATGGAGCAAAGAAAAACTTAATGTCTCTAAAATAATTAAGCCTGAAAATACATAGAGCAACAGTGTTGAAATACTCATACTATTTTGTATCTATTGGAACTTCGGAATAGAAGATAGATTCCGCTCAAACACATGGTTTTATTTTGTACACACGAACCACAGAATGTAAGTCTGTTCGTAACATGAACCTAACCGAATCTCGGACATAATTGCTAGATTTGCATAAACATAGCTAGACGGTCAGGGGGAGTTCGCAACAAAATCCTATCCTATCCTTTTGCCATCAATGCCTCAAATGATGAAAGCGTTGTTTTTGTTCTGTATTGGTTACTAATGCATTGCTTCGTGTTTAGCATTACGCTTTCGTATTTGTGTAAGTAGTATCCATGGAGATTGACATTGTAATTTATTAAGATAAAGTGAGTAGATTTCAACAGCAGTTTAACATAATAATTCATCAGACTTTTGTTTACACTTGTGTGTTTGAGCTGTTTTCAGCTCGAAAGAATATATTATTAGAATCTTGTTGTGTTTAGGATTCCGAAAAGGGGCCATAACCAGTACTAGGCTTCACTGACTGTCTCTCACCTGGCTCTATGTCATGAACCATGATAGTAAGGAGGTTGAAAATTTTAATCACCATTCGGTAGTCATGTTGATTGGAACGAAGCGATGGGTGAATTTAAGACAGTGAGATTAGTATGAGAAATAATCAAGGCAATGAAAGCGGCTGGGTTTTCATACCCTAACTCATAACTATCGAAATGCTGAAAACTGGTAAAGGGTTGGTGGCTTCTTGGTGGAACTTACTATTCCAAAAGTGCTGGTCATGTGGCAATGTACTACTAAATTGGTGCAGGGTGGTAATTGCACCTTTATATATAGGAAACGGGTCACACCAGGAGGCTGTGAGCTAAGGAATCAGCCTACTCAGTATTGTCGGTAAATTGTATGCAAAGATATTAATTGAAAGACTGATAAATTAAACTGATGATTTTTAACCCTCTTTAGATTTTAGGTACAGTAGTTTCAGCTGTATGATGATTACAAGACAGTAAGATATTTATATTATATAGATATTTTTTATCATGATATACCTATTATTACTATGATAATAGTACAAAAAAAACACAATGTTTAACATGTAAATGATATTTTTTGTACTTTAGCTTAATATTAAATTTTAGTTACCTGATAAGTCTTTAAAACAAGGTGACTGATAGAAATCCTGATTATATTTGATATTTTTTTATGTTTCATACATATTTACTGTTTTTTTGTGTCTTCCTGTTCTGATAAAATTTTACAATACAAAAGGTGTCTAGTTCAAAGGTTCAGTTCAAAACAATGTGGCACATCATCTATTCTTTTCTAAGGTAAATACTTATTGTCCTATCATTTCCATGGGGACATTATACCCAAATGCTATAGTGTAATATAAAATTCACGTGTCACATTGTTTGTTACCAAACTTTGCATACACATTCGATATCGATAGGTCTGAGAATAGGTTTATAACAATGTTTCATACTCTTAAGTGATGAAGATTGTACACCCTAACATTTTATTTTTATTTTTTCGACTAGTGACTCCCTAGACATAATTTATATGGTAAAACAACGTTTGTCGGTTCAGCTAGTATCTAGTGTAATAAAATTTGTATTAGATTAATGTTAAGCAGCATTGGATGTTAGAACTATTTCACCCTAAATCTCTCTAAAAGTATACTGAAAATTCAGGATAATACATTAACTAATCCATCATAGAAATGTTGAATTGATGATCGAATCCGCTACCTCCGAATCAGCCAATCTCCTAATGTAGGACGTCAACGTTTATACTGAGCTACGAGGTCTGCAATGCAAATTGCGATTGTAGTTAATTGAGCTGAGCGAATTAGGTAAACCTCAATCTTCTTACATTATCAGTGCAGTCCGGTCTTAAGCTTCAAGCCGCGCTCTATTTACTTTTCCCTATTAACTTCAATGTGAAAACAGTTTTTCGGTGATTATTCCGCAATGATAGGTTCGATCACGACATGCGACCCCTTACGTAACTAAGCAATATCCAAATGATCTATGAGCCTTTGGTTGAATACAGTCGAGCCGCACCAGAGAAGTTCGTTTACTAAGAAGTGGCCTCCCCGTGTATAAAATACATAATATCAATAAATTTATAAAAAATCTGCAACGTTTTGAATTTATTTTGAGCAAATTACAAGAAGAAATAAACAAAGTAGCACATTAAAAAACCTCAACATTAGACACGTATTAGGTAATATACCGAAAATACCGGTTGTTCCACTTTTATTGGTCGCATTCAATAGGACAAGTGATATTTCCATTTATCGGCAGGTTTTTAGCGATCTACGATCATGAACATGAAACTCTCATTTTTTCCAAGAAAAACGCGAGGGGACGGAAAAACATGTGAGGAAACCATTTGGGTAGAATGTACTAGTCATGTGACAGTTTTATCGTACAAAACGGCGATAGCCTTACCCCCTATCGACGTGTTAGGGAGCATTGGTATTACTATCCAAGCTAAACGTAAACCAGGTGACCAAAATGTCACGTTATATTCAGATGTATTATTACGTACTTTTTTGGTACTCTATATACAGCGTGAACGTAGGGTTTGAGAGTGAGCAATTTAAGTATGATGATGCTTCAATATAAGAATTCAAATGCCAAATAAGTTTTATAGATGCATCCTTAGACCAAGTTAAAACTGCAGACCGATAATGAGGAACAGTGCGGCATGACATGATTTCAATTTAAAAAATCTCACATTTATGCGTGTCTGTACAGAGCTGCCAGTACATATTTAACGTATATAAGATGCACATAGTGTGATGTAACTGATGTACGTATAGTTAAAGGATGAATTTAGGAAGTCGGCTAATTCGGTGTACCGCTCATTTATAGCCTCCATGTCGTATTTTCACGGTCGCGTAGACGAGACACTATTTTCACGTTAGATTTTTACTTTCCCGTTTTTAAAAAGAGGGATTCTTGGTACTTAGGCCGATTTTATATATATACTCGCGGCCATAAATTCCAAAAAGGGGTAACCAGAGCTTCAGAGCTAGAAACTCCTCAGCCACATTGATAGGGGGACATACATACATAATTAGTTTTAAATTAATAGAAGAACCCATTGGAATTATAAAGACACGGACCTGACACCTGACGCACATCTTTATGACTTTAATCGACATTTGGAAATTATTTTCAATGATGTCGTTTTTCCGCTTGGTTTAGTTGAGTTTATTAAAATATGAGCATAATCAAGGCTTCAAATATAAATAAACTTACATACATTATACTCCGTGTCGTGTAGTGCCGGCTTAGTGCCGTGTAGTGCCGGCTTAGAATGTCGCTACCCCTTTCTACCCACGGGTGTCGTAAGAGGCGACTAAGGGTATTGGGGCTTTTTATTGGATTTTTGGGCGATGCGGTTGGAGACCCATCACCAAAACCCTTTATATTACCATCTTTTCCCCACTTAACTTCCAAAAGTGGCTGAGGAATTTTATAATTCCTTAGCTCTGGCTACCCCTTCTAGGGAATTATAGCCGTGAGTATATATATGTATGTATGTACATTATACTCACGGCTGTAAATATCTAGAAGAAGTAGCCAGAACTTCGAAATAAAAAAATCCTCAGCCACTTTTGGAAGTTTAGTGGGGAAAAGATTGTAAAATAAATGTTTTGGTTATGGGTCTCCAATTGCATGGCCCAATGAATACCTTATAAGCTCCAATGCCCTTACGAACACCCACGGGAAGGAATAGGCTATTCGGGAAACTGCGCCATATCTTCTATCCAAAAATTTTGCAGAGTCAACGATAGAACATCCAAAGAGCAAAGGAGGTTTCACTCGAAGTTCAAGAACACGAAAGTTCTGGAATGGCGGCCACGTACTGGACGACGCAGTGTGGGTAGGCCTCCTACAAGGTGCACCTTCGATGTCTTGGTGAAAGTCGCAAGAATCCGTTGCATGAGGGTAGCGCAGGACTCGTTGTGGAAACTTTAGAAGAGGCATATGTGATGAGGAATGTAACTTATTTCCGAGAGTATAGAGGAGCGATAGTTATATGAACCAAAAATTAATTAAGTTTGGAAGTCTGGTGGGGGGAGGACTCATCAAAGTTTTGAAAAGTGTTGAGGCATGAATCTATGAACTACTATTACTTGCCTAGTAGTGTTTGTGTTTTCACCTATTGATGATTTTGACCATGCAAAAATTTCGCAAGTCTAAATACGGTATATAAAATCTGTTATCACTTTGGCTATGATAATATATCTGCTACTGACACTTTAGATGTCCCATTAGCATTCTAGATAAATACACTGGTGCATTATTTGTCACGCACAGACGTATCAAGCCAGCACCAAGGACAGTTAGAGTTAAATATACATGTCAAAAAACGTTGGTGTAACTTACAGATCTGTGGTGTAACTGTTAAAAAATACGTAAGGTGTATAGGACAGAAAAAAATCCGCTGTTACACTAGATGAACAGCGCGGTGTAACGACGAGGAATACCCCTAAGGCAATTATCCCCCGACCAGAGGAGATAATTGGACATCCTTTTCCAAAAATCCACCCTATCGCCCGATTTCTGAATTGAGTATTCCAGCTGAGAACAACTTAAGTATCTAAGTTCTGTCGCATTGAAATCTTAACAACTGAATGAGACAAAACGATACTTAAGTCGAAATCGGGCGTATGTGTATACCCATCTGTCCTCTATGCCACGAATCCAAAGGAAACTAAAGGTGCTTCTGCTCCCTCACCGGGAGCATTCGCGTGTAATGTAACGTTACAGATCCGAGCATTACATATTATATTTTTTTATTAATATGTACTAACACTGCGATAAGTTTTTTTAAATGTAACTAACACATTATGGATATTATTTCCGAAATAAATTTATTGAATTTGAATTACATCAGTGAAGGACGAGAACGAGCATTACAATGCGCACTTGTAATGATTATTTATTTATATAAGGAATACAAACAGCTGTGATACTTAAAATTAGGATACACTTTTAATACACACTTACCTGTATTTTCAATGTGATGATACCGTTTTGGAGATTTTTACACCAGCAGGCGGTGCAGACCCCCACCTTACCCGCGTCCATACCTTCTAGGGTACGGTGGGTCCTAAACCTTACCCTAGCTAGTGCTGGGATTTCACATTGATTTGTATTAGATACAAAAAACATGTTACTGTTCTATACTGCCCTGGTACACAAAAATAGTTTGCCTCAAAAATATATACTAGGATAACAGGATGACATGAAAAGTGTGTTTCGTTGTTGTCTTGCTAACTGGTTGGTAACTAGGGTGCTATGGGATGGTAACTAAGTTATTTATATTTATTTCACATATTCAAACAGGAGGTAAAGTACCTTATATAAGTCGAATAATACTTATAATAATTTCGACGTGTAGTGTCGGCTTAGAATAGTACTACCCCGTTTCTACCGAGGGGTGTACGTATAAGGCGACTAACGGTATTGGGGCTTTCAAGGGATTTTTAGGCGATGCTGTTGGAGACCCATCACCTTTATGTCACCATCTTTTCCCCACGCAATTTCCAAAATTGACAAAGGAATTTCTAATTCCTTAGCTCTGTCTACCCCTTCTAGGGATTTATAGCCGTGAGTATATGTATGTATGTATGTTTGTTTTTTATTTTTATCACGTCATCCGGGACGCGCCTACACCCTACACCTTATGTATGTACATTATTATTAAGAAAATGTTTTAATTCATATTTTTGTTTCTTGACAATTTTCAGTTACATTTTTAATTGATAATGTTGTTATACATTATTATATCCTCACACATTGTTTAATAAAATACGATGAGTAAAGCGATTGCACATAGATCCAAAAAAATAAAATTGTAGAGCAATAGGTTACTTTACCTCCAGTAGGAACATAAGTAAGCACGAAAAATATACACTTTAGTATTTATAGCTCCCTAGTACCAACGACGTGTTTGTTAACGGAGTTAAAGTGCGAAAAAAGTAAGCAACTTACTATTTAATACAACCCAACAACCAAAGCCGTCTTTAACCTATTGGAGGCCCTGGGCATATGAGAATAATGGGGCCCCTATGACTTTGACAAAACATTATTTTGTTAGAATAAACAAAGAAAGTAGATAAGCAAGTTTCCAGATTCATTTTTCGATCCGGTCACGATCTTCCGAGTAAATCTTAGCGATGTCTGTTGTTGAACTAGAACTTCAGTCTGTTAACAATTAATAATTGGAAAAAAATACTTTAACATATATACTTTTTGTATATCTACAGCTATTAGGCTAGTAGAATCGTTTTTAGGGTTCCGTACCAAAAGGTTAAACGGGACCTTATTACTAAGCCTCCACTGTCTGTCTCCATGCTGTATGTCATAAACCAACTAAACTGTGATAGCTAGAAAGCTGAAATTTTCACACATCATGATGTATTTTCTTTGCCGCTACAACAACAAATACTATATTATTAAGGGGGTCCCCATACTATAAACGTGTTTTTTTCGTATTTTTTTGCTCAATACAAAATCACTTATATATTACCTGTCAAAATAAATTTTTAAACGACAATAAAGTAAGTATTACAGGGGGGCTCCCATGATTTAAGCACAAACGTGATTTTCTATATAGATGATAGAACGCAACCCTAAGTGTTTTTATAGAAAGGCACTGATTTAAAGAGGCAGTTGTATATAGCGGTTTTGGTAAGTTAAAAATTATAAATGGCACGTTTAATAACTAGATCAGCAGTTAAAACTAAGCAGTAAAGTAAACAAAAATGAGTAATAAAAAATAATGAAATGGATCAGTGAATATATAATTGAGTAGGAAAATAATTAAATGGGCGGTAAAAGATATTGAACGAGCGGTTACGCGTGGGTAGTAATAAATCGGAATTTGTCGGTAAGAAATCTCATTCTAAGCAATTCTATAAAGTAAGTAAGCATATAGGCATGCATATAGGCATGCATCAGGAATTTAGGGCTCGCTCCGCTGCGCTACGCTCGCTCGTTTTATATATAATCTAACCTAACCTAACCTAATTAAATGTGACCACCTAACTTTTCTTTGTCTGCAGGGGGCTTTCGCCACCCGACCCCCCAAGCAGGGGGGCTCTGCCCCCCTGCAACCCCCGACATGCAAACAAGCGAGCAAGTATACATACAAACAGGCATGCATCGTTACGATCTGCCGAACTATTTATCGAACTGCCCATTCCATCATTTTTACCGCCCATTTAATTATTGGACTACTCAATTATTTTTAGAATTGACATTGTATGATAAAATAACCGACTAATATATTTTTTATTACTGTCTATGTTTTACTGTCGCAATAATTATTCAACCGCCATTACATTAAATAACTGCTCAATATGTTTTTCAACTAATCATAATAACATCTCGAATTTTTAAATAACAGCTCAAAAAATTAGTTCCCTTTTAGAAATTCACCGCTATCTATCCAACAGCGTTTATATTTTATTTGCGTTTGTAAAAAAATAGTACCTTTTATATTTTGTTGATTAAATATCTCGAGAACAACATATAAGAAATCGACACATGATAGACATAACTTTTAGAGAATTTTACGTACTTAGTATTTCATTAAATTGTATTTTTATATATTTTAATTTCTTTAGCTGTAATAGCTGTGAGCAAAATGGTATTGTAGTCAGTAATTTAGGTTCGATGTATACAAACCGAAAAAGTTATTTGGCAATAAATTTTGGTTATCGTTTCGTGATCTAGCAGAGACGAGGGGGCCCCTATCGATCACGGGGCCCTGGGCACGTGCCCAGAGTGCCCAGTGGGAAAGAGGGGCTTGCCAACAACAATGGCGAATAAGCACCAAATTATGGAGCGCTATTTAAGGTCTAAGCAATTGTTTTGGAGGTAAAGCAGCCACTTGAGTATGCAAAAATAAATAACACTAGTAAATTCAAATACTTAATTGATCAATGAAAGCAAAAAAACACCTACACTGTAACGAAACGAAGCTTTTTTTTTCTACCATAATGCTTTTGAAACGTTAAGATCCACCGTTACATTGGTTTGGCGGAGAGAGGTCCACAGGATTCCTACATCGTTGAATGATTTTTCCTCATTCCACTGATAGACGTCAGCTGCTGGACATAGTTCTCCCATTAAAATCTCCTCAAACACCATTTCTGGACTCCATCCATCCGGTTCCCGCAACCTTCACCAAGACATCGGTCTACCCTGCAGGAGGCCTACCCGCAATGGAACTTCCAGTACATGAATAAAAATATATATAAAATAAAAATATATTTATATCTATGTAGGTATAAATATTTAACAACTAACTTTACCTCCAGTATGTAAAATTGTATGGTGTATGTGCAACCCTATTAGTATCCATAGTACCCTAGTAGCTGCAGAAGGTAAACACCAAAAGTTTTTCGTATTCTCTCCGCACTATGGGACGCGTGAAGGGCGTTGTAGGATAAAGCTAGTAGAGTTTCTAGTGCCTTAGTAATTTATTTAAAAAACGACAAAATTCCTTGAAATTTTCTAAGTGTTTTTTACCTCTTGATGATTTTACACTCACGAAATTTTTACAAGTACAAACATATCTCTATATCTTATCATTAAAACCTCAAAACACTTATGAAATCCCAGCACTAGCTAAGGTATGGTTGAGGACCCACCGTACCTTCGAGGGTATAGACGCAGGTACGGTGGGTCAGCAGTGCCAGCAGGGATAGAAGGAAAAGTATCCCCCCTAGTAGCTTTATGTGGAAATTCCGTTCTTCCCCACCGTAGGAATAGCTCAGTAGGAATATGTGGAATAGCCCTATTTGTCACCGGGTGGACAGATGGTGATAGCTAAAGGGAACATAAAGTCTTTGTCAAGTTGTATTATTTTAATAAAACAAGAATTTGTACCAGTAGCTTCTTTATTGGTTTCAAAGATTTACATTCAGGGTTATTACAAGTCATGGAAAAGTTTAATTAAATCTTAAATCGATAAGTAATAAATACCTACAAACTTTTTAAGTAATTTACCTAAAGCGCTATAAACTGTGTACAAGTATTTTTAATTAACTTCGAAACCAGACAGAAAAATTGAATGTATCCATCAATATATATTTTTTTAAGAAGACGTTTTAAACGCCTCTTATTATAATAATAATATAAACAAGCAAGTGATTTTGAATCATTTGACTAAGTCAATCAAGGATCTACGTGTACCAAAAGATTGGCAAATTAGATCATTCAACATTTTCATTAATAAAATCCAGTCACTTATATATAAAATAATGTCTATGACACGTATGTATTAAGGATATCGCTATATTTATCAGACTAATTATAATGAAACAAACAAACAGACATAAAATGTTCGTAGAAATAGTTAAAGTTTTTACAAGAATTAGGAAATAAAATACAAAAGTGCTATACATGTAAGAAATAAAAGTTTTTTTTTTTAATAATAAGCAATTTTGTCTAAATTTTAAATATTTTGGTACACATAGATCGCTAAGAGTAAACCTACTCTTTGAAAATAAATATGATCACATTTGGTTTTCTATAATATATATTAGTTATATAATACTTTTCCGATATTTATAAATAATTCAAATTTGACAAATTCGTAAAGGTGCTAGAATATTCTTCTGGTCACGTCGTTCGAATGTGCATATTTGATACACAGCCTACGGTAGATATATGATTTCTACTAAGAAATTTGGAAGAGAACATAGACCACGTGTTCAGTATATAAAGTAAAACTAACTTACACTTAAAAATAACAGTCGTCGATCGTATCCAATGTTTGTTCCGAATCGCAAAAGCCTCATCATTTTTCCTTTTAAACTCCTTGCTATGAAAAAACAAAACATATCGAACTTTTAAATATGGGAACTCAAACAATGCAAGTAACTTACGGCTAAAATAATCACAAAGACATAAACTTAAGGCGAAGTCGTAACTAAAACCACGTAACGTGCAATAAATGCATTTGTGTGGGACGGGGGCGTCACCAGGAAAGAAGCTCCGATCTTGGCGGGGGCGGGGGGGCGCGGGGGGCGCGCGCCTGCTCTGCACTCTGCCCCATAGTTATTTCTTCTTCTGGGCCTTCTCGGCGGCCTTCGTGACTTTACCTGTCGTCACCTCCTTGAACGTCACGCTCTGCAACAAACATGCCAACACTCATCAGAATGCGCATTTATACCATTATCAGATATGTCCATAGAGGACCAGCATTCACTTAAATTCAAAATCAGCGGAACAGTACAAAGCCTCCATGAAGCTGTTTGGAATTCAACAGCATAAGGCAGTAAGCAGCGCACTCCATAAATCCAAACGCAGGATTCGCATGGCAGATAGGTTTAGTAAGCAAAGTCCACTTTTTAATAATATTATAGATTATTTAAAAAAAACTGAAGAACTCCAAGGACTCATTTCCTAATTTAATTAAGAGAAAAGATCACATTCAAAATAACCTAACACAACATTTTGTTACAGCGTAGCTTTTGAACTTGCTCATTTTACCTAGCTTTAGAACTAGAAGCAACCATATCGCATGTACGGACAACAGCTAGCAGCATACCTTGATGACGCCGACGGCCACGGTCTGGCGCATGTCGCGCACGGCGAAGCGGCCGAGCGGCGGGAACTCCTGGAACGACTCCACGCACAGCGGCTTGGTGGGCACCAGGTTCACGATGGCCGCGTCGCCGCTCTTGATCGACTTCGGGTCCGTCTCGGTGGTCTTGCCTGGAATAGCGTAACCTTTTAACACCGCAACTATTGGTAGTAATGGGTATATAATTGTCCTATCCTAATTCGGACCAGAAAATCAGTAGGTAGGTAGCTCAGGTAAAGTTCGGGAAGCGATGTTATGGAACATATAGTATCGGTTACTCCAGTGTAGTCTTAGGCTGCGTCCCCAGTAGGCAAACTGTTAGCCGCCGACAGAGTGAGCCGCAAATTTGCAGCGAACTGAAATTTGAGTCAGCTGCAGACTCAAATCAATTTTCGTGCGTCGCAAGCAAACTGTAAGAGTTTAGCCGACCGACTGAATTATAATAATTATATAATTGAGTCACTGCGCCCGGCGAACAACCAATCGCCGCCGCCGACTGGAACCAGTTTTGGTGGGAGTCGGCCGCTCACTAAGGTAGTCGGCGCGCGTAACGCTGCAAACTGCGTACAGTGAGTGCAAAACTAGCAAACTGTGAACACTCCATTTGAAATATATGGAAGGGCGTACTAAACCGATACGCCGCTAACTTAGTCGGCGGCTAACAGTTTGCCTACTGGGGACGCAGCCTTAGAACACGTGAGCGATCGTTTCGTCAGCCTCCAAGCAATCTTAGCATAAAAAGTGGTCAGTGATGCCCAAAAGGTCTATAAATGTTGAGTGTGTTGTGTTCGGTAAGCATTCCCAGCCATTGTCGTCTCTGCTTGAGCGCAATACCACCGCAACCATATATCAAGCAAGACCATTGGAGGGAAACAAAAACAACTTTTTTTTTGAAAATGAATTTGTTAATTATTCAGGATTTCCAATTCATCAGCTTCTTACTGTCACTGATTTACAAAATAACAAGAAGGTCAAGTTAAAACTATTTGAATGTTACAATGGACAGTTTCTTACCAGTACGGCGGTCGCACTTTTCCTTGATCTCAGCGAACTTGCAGGCGATGTGCGCCGTGTGGCAGTCCAGCACCGGCGTGTACCCGTTGCTGATCTGGCCCGGGTGGTTCAGCACGATCACCTGGATACAACACATTTTACTTTATCACACCGATTAAGCTCACTTTTAGCTGAGTAGCGGAATATTATGAAAATGGGGCAAAGGTTGCAGACATCTCTGAAGTCTAATAAAGTAAACGTATCATTGCATTTACGTTTAGTTAAGAAAACATAAGCATACACATTTTTTCTTGATGAAATCATTCTTGAAACAAAATGGCGGATGTCACGAAATGGCGGACTTGACAATTTGCGTGCACTGCCTTAATATGGGTGCCCAATGATTTGTTAAGGCGATTACAATTTCCTAAATTGATCTTAACAACAGATAAAGAATTGTAAATTGGTTAAAGCAATCAAGGGAACCTTAACCTAATCTTTTCACAATCATCTTTGATTTGATACATAGTGAATCCGTAGAGTTGCGATAGGCATCACCCCTATGTGTTAATTATCTATGAATCAGCTATGATATTATGTTCAAAAGATCAATGCCACACAAAAGGTAATATGGCGCCGCGCCGTTTAAGTTTGATATTTTATTCTGAACGAACTAATAATTACCTGAGCAATGAAGTCAGCTGCACCCTTAGGAGGCGCGTTCTTGGAGTCTCCTGCCACGTATCCACGACGCAACTCTTTCACTGACACGTTCTACAGTAATTAAAGAAAAACTATAAATAATGCTGACTAAAAATATAGTTGCTCAGTGTATTTATAAATTAAACTACATGAAATATAAACTAAGCCAATAGTATTATCAAATGTGTATAAGGTATATGTTACCTTAACGTTGAAACCAACGTTGTCTCCCGGCATAGCTTCTTGTAGAGCCTCGTGGTGCATTTCAACAGACTTCACTTCAGTGGTGATGGCCGCTGGAGCAAAAACTACCACCATACCTGTGCCAAGAAACAACATGTTTAATTCACCAATCAAGTCAAGTACAATAATTTTAAAAATATGTGACTGTTTTAGAGTTTTCTTGTCACGTAGAGTTTCTGAAAGACTTATGTTTCTTACCAGGCTTGAGGACCCCGGTCTCGACTCGTCCGACGGGCACTGTCCCGATGCCGCCTATCTTGTACACGTCTTGAAGAGGCAGGCGCAGCGGCTTCTCTGTCGGACGGGATGGAGGCTGGATAGCGTCTAGAGCCTGTAGGGTTACACATTTGTTTAAATAAATGGATATAAGTTTGACAAGAGGAATAGCTAAAATGCCAATTAAAATGAGATATTTTGACTGATAATACGCATCAGGAAGTTACAATTTAAACATTTGTAAAGATTTTGCATTTTTGTTTGCAATGTATTAATTATGATACTATTCCGTCTAAATTGCCAATTCAAATAGTCTTGTTATTCCATTACTACAACATTGGGTTATTATCAGAATACCTCTTAAATAAACGCAAACTTACTTCGATCAGGCATTTCCCTTCAACCTTTCCTTCTTTACGTTCGATAGTCCATCCCTTGAACCACGGCATCTTGTCAGACGGCTCCAGCATGTTGTCTCCGTGCCAGCCGGAAATTGGCACGAACGCCACAGTTGCTGGGTTGTAACCT
The DNA here is from genome assembly GCA_963576735.1 of Bedellia somnulentella. NCBI lineage: Eukaryota > Metazoa > Arthropoda > Insecta > Lepidoptera > Bedelliidae > Bedellia > Bedellia somnulentella. Next base: position 13,316,585 of record OY755172.1, on the reverse strand, counting down.
ATTCATTGGACAAAACATATATATATTAAATTAATTTCGTGCATATATTGTAAAAAAATATAACGTATGTCATAGTTTTAATATACCCCAAGTATTTTATGTATTATACAATTATCAAGCTTGGTTTCTTTAAATTAGGAATCAATATAAAGAAGCCTAATATAGTCACGGTGTTTTATTTACAATCTATAAATAATAAAGGTAACTCACCAATCTTCTTGATGTACGACGAGACTTCCTTCTTGATCTCCTCATAGCGGGCCTCGTGGTAGGGCGGCTCCGTGGAATCCATCTTGTTGACGCCTACAACCAGCTGCTTCACTCCCAGGGTAAAGGCCAGCAAGGCATGCTCGCGAGTTTGCCCATTCTTGCTGATACCTGCTTCAAATTCACCGGTTCCGGCTGCTACAATCAGCACTGCGCAATCAGCCTGTTTGAATAAAAAAACGTATTAAAACACTAAACAAATTAAATAGAACGACATGTACAAAAATTGTAAATGGTTGAGCATTGTCAATTACATATCAAAAATCTCGGGTAATAATTTAAGTCAAGAGTTAAGAAAAAAAAACCGATTTCAATAAATTGCGTTTAAATCATGATCATGATTTATAATTAATTGTCTTTCAGAATTTTCCTATTAGGTAAATAGGTATAAAAGTGGTAAATATCTTCTTGCCCCATTTTTTTCGTACTGTTGCTCTGTTTAAAGCTTAATGATAAATAAATTTTTATGATGCTAAAACATTTTCTGATCCCTACCTGTGAGGTGCCAGTAATCATGTTCTTGATAAAGTCCCGATGGCCGGGAGCATCGATGATGGTCACATAATATTTGGCAGTTTCGAACTTCCACAGTGCAATGTCGATGGTAATACCACGTTCACGTTCAGCTTTTAGCTTGTCCAATACCTGTAAATAGCACATAATAATATAAATTCAAGCTATAAAATGTTAATTATGTATTTGTATACAGAATTAAACATACCCAAGCATATTTGAATGAGCCCTTGCCCATTTCTTGAGCTTCCTTTTCAAACTTCTCGATGGTACGTTTATCGATTCCACCGCATTTATAGATGAGATGCCCGGTGGTGGTGGACTTGCCGGAGTCAACATGACCGATGACGACGATATTGATGTGAGTTTTTTCTTTACCCATCTTGGTTTAAATTGATATTCCAGTAATCAGTAAATAAATTCCGCTTTAATTCCTATAAAAAGCAATATGATATATACATAGATGTCAGTTATGTCTTAGGATGTGAAGGTCGATGTTAGTACCAACCAGTAAATCAATATTTAGAAATAACAACTAAACAGATATTCCTGACCGGGATTGTTGAAGGCATTTAGAGGACGAATCACTTGACATTTTTCGAGTCTGCGCATAAGGTCCGTTATGCAAACGGTGCCTATCAATACAGCTAGAAATTGCCGAGAATAGATTGGACAAGTCCCTGGAATTACATATCCACTTCAAATAAAAATACCGTTTAAACAAAATTGAAAATGTTCTTTCAGTTTCTTACGACGCATTTCTCTCGAAAAATAATGTAGAAATATAATAATGCGAGATATGGAATAATATAAAAAAAAGATATACTGAACATTAGCAACATTAGTTAACATAGTAGATTTAAATGCGCATTTACCTATAAAGAAGTATGTTACTATAATAAGTGCGAATGCATTATCCTTTTTTTACGCAGCATTGCAGTTTATTATTAGCAGACTTCACAGTATGCAGCGGCGCATATTGCGGCCATGTGAGGTTTAATGTACTGGATTGATCTTAGTTGTTCTATTGCGTAATTACAAATGCTATTTTATTAAATATTTCAAGTTTTTATCAGGCAGTTACTATACAAAAAAAAATATGAATATTTTCATAAGTTTTTTAATCACAATGCAAATTAAAACAGTACCTTAACTTATAAGAGAAACAAGAGTTTATATAATATTCAGAGATGGAAATTTCATAGATTATAATATTATTCCAAATTCTATGTACATAAATTGCATAATTTGTACAACGTGCCCCGGTTGCCGGTTTGTGACGCAGATTTATCACTACAGTCAAACTTCTTTTTCTGAACAATCCTGAGCCAGAATATTACCTAGACTAAAGAGAGGAGGCTTTAAGAAAGTAATCAATTGATATCATCATATTTTTACGAAAGAGAGCACATTTTACTTACCGCTGGCGGCTGCAGGTTTTTCACAAGAAAATTTCAAGAAGATTCGGGCATGCGCATTTGATAGTCACCCCGGGAAGCAAATCAATAAAGCCAATCAAAGTAAATATTTTTTTTATAATTGTACTGTATTTTATTATTTATAAATTAATTATTTAAAATTATGTAATTAATATTCCGAATCACTTTTAAAAGCTATTTGCACTAATTTGCGTTAAATAAATAGTTAGCTTTATAAGTTCTGGGAAAACCGGAAAAACGTGTAAGAACTATTTTCTTTTTAAAATAGAATATGTTGTCCAACTGCCAGCATGTAAAGCTATGGCGATTGGTGCTTACCAAATAGTTTTGATAGAATGACTGAGTAACGAGAATAGATGTACAACAAAACTCGAGTTAAAATAAGTTCGTTCGCAAAGCAGCGATACAAAATTAACCTTTTTCTTCTTGTAATAAAAATGTTAGCTATAATGTTCTGAATTTAACGCTGTACACACGGCTGTAATTCCAAAAAGGATGAAAATTGTTCAGAAAAAACTATTCCTCAGCTATTTTGATTACTTTAGTAAGAAAAGTTCGGTAAAAAAGTGACCACGTGTCTGCTAGCCAAAAAAGGGTTACTAGAGTATTAGCAGTGTATTGTCGGCTTACATTATCAATACCCAATCTCCGCTTCCCTCCTTCGGGTGTCGTACGAGGTATTTTAATTTTCTCTTCTCATCTCAGTATCTAAAAATCGTGGAAGAATCTTTGATTCTGCAGATCTGGTTAGCTTACTTGGGATTGTAGCCTAAGTGGCAAGTATAGTGTCTGCTTACTTACCGTTTTTTCTCTTCGTTTTTGTAGGAGGCGACTTGGGGCTTTATTTGTTATTTTTGGACTGTATCGCTCATGACCCTTAACCAACCATCCTTTGTTTTATTAAAAGTGACCCTAGGAGTTGCCAATCCTGAGGCTTAGGCGCGGCGTGAAAGATGATATTGTAAAAAAGATAGAAAAGTAATGTTGAGATGGTTTGGGCACATAGAGAGGATGGATGACATTAAATTGATGAAAGAGATCTATAGAGCCAATGTGGAAGGTAATGTGAGTAGAGGACGACCACGGAGGACACACCTGGACCAAATAGAGTGAATGGCGTGAGTATATGTATGTATGTAGGTTTCAAGACATAAGTTGCGGTCCACTGTTGTAGGGATATACTTATGCTTTCTCAAAGGTGGTAGAGGTATTAGTAACTCTCAATATCGCGTGTCGCTTTCACACCTTTTGTTTTAAGCCCAGTTTGCTAGGACAATGCTTTACGAGATAGGGTACAGGCAGGCTTATTGTAAAAATAAGGATGGTGCGCAAGGTGCAGGCCATCGTGTACTAGGTACCACCCAGCCATGTGGGTTGTCTCACGATGTTTACCCTCTCCGTTAACAACCTTGAAAAATAAAGAACACATATGACTTAAAAACTGCGGCTTTAAAATCTAAGCCTACCCAAACCACCAATTTGCCAGATTTTAGGAAATAGGTGCGTACTGACTTGTCGAGCGCACGCTCAGTTTTACTTGAACTTGAAAAGAGACCGCGCGTGCGTATAGTTGCTCAAACCCACCCTGAGGCCGCACATTCGGAAAGCTGTCGCCGCCACTACCTTTTTAATAAGTCCGCTCAACTAACACGCAACGAATAGATGCGTATTGACTGAGCGAGCCGCCTCGCGAGGCAGCCTCGGACGTTTGCCGCGGTACACATGCCGCGCGAGGCAGCCTCGGTCTGTAAGTTTTCTTCCTCGCGCGGCAAGGCCGAGCCACGGTGAGGCTGAGGCACGCACATAATAATGTACTCTTTGGCACGCACGACACTCAGTTTTACTTGTATTTGAACAGAGGCCGCCCAACTAACACACAACGAATTATTATATATTATGATATAAATTATTTTAAGCTTAGCTAAAATTTTCATCAATCTCTTATTTTTACATCATAGGCTATGCTGCCATGTCAGACTCATTTGTGACCAATGTAGGGACTCTAGTCACTTGGTAGATTGGTGATGATAGAAATTTGGACCAGTTAGTTCTTCTTTCCATTTGATTTCTTATTCTCGTTTTTAATAGGATCTTACAACATAAGTAGTGCACTGCCTTGATATGTCAGGCCTCACCTCAAAAATATAACTTTTTTTTGTTAGATGCAAACTAAGAGGTTGTTGTCGATGGGTCTCCAACCGCATCGCCCAAAAATCCCTTAAAAGGCCCCAATACCGTTATTCGCCTTTTACGTACACCCACCGGAAGAAATGGGGTAGTGTTATTCTAAGCCGACACTACACAGCAACAGCTTTATTTTACCATCTTTTCCCCACGCAACTTCCAAAAGTGGCTGAAGAATTTCTAATTCCTTAGCTCTGGCTACCCCTTCTAGGGATTTATAGCCGTGAGTATATGTATGTATGCAAGCTAAAAATATTAAACTTTATCACGAAAAATATTAATTACGTTACTTCAATAAGTTTATTCATTTTACAGCGAAACAAATAAAATAATCAAACAATTTAACAAAAAAAATATAATTTATCATTTATTTATTAAGGAATAATACTTGGAATTGTATAATAAAATAACATAGCAAGGAATTTTATTGCAATAAAAAATTAATATTTTTGGCATAATCACAAAGACATAAGATTTTAGAATAAGAATAATATTAATTCTGCTTCTGATGTATATTTAAACGTATACGTGCTAAACCATTCAAATACATAAGCTTTAATCAATAAAACAGTTGATGTCCTTAAGTGCACATATTTGGAATTTAAAATAACTTCATATAAATTTTCTATAACAACATTAATCTATTACAATATAGGCACCAAATTCATCCCTGGATTAAATTATATTTCTAAAAGATTATTCAACACTACACCCGATAGAAAATTTTAGCTTATTAAATTAAACAGAACAACTCTACACAGACAGATATCTGCTGAATTTTTTATGTCTTCAGCCAGGAAACTTTTGGTAATCTAATGTGACAAAGTATTTCCGAAAAGTCTTAATGATTAAATTAAATTGTGTAGTAAAACTGTAGACAAATACCGAATCTTCGGACCAATTGAACCCAGACAACAAATAATTATTGTACTTAATCTGAAGTTCACTCTATCTGTATTCGTGTTATATGTCCATTAAGACATCTTATCACATAAAACATTTTAGCACACACAACTCCACTACCTGTTTAAATGCAGATTTAAAACAAAATTATATGTAGTAAGTTCACTATGAACGAATTTTTTTTGTATATAATCTAAGCTTGTTACGAGTTTTGCCTGAAGAGGAAAATCATTATATTACTGAACACATTTTCATTTTATAATATACTACTATATACAAAATATTATAAATCGAATCACAATTTTGTTATAAATGCTGCGTAATGAAATTGATCACAGATATTTAAATTGTTATACATATTAATAATAAATCTTTTGTGTAATGTCGATACTTTGACACGTCGCTCACTGTCCACCGCCCCATGGTAAGAAATTGCCCCAACCTTTATTTGAATTCGGGTCCACACCTGCGAACGAAATTTCATTATTTACACACACAAGGATGTCACAAAATTGCAAGGATAAGTAGCGAGCAGGACATAGATCAAATATAACATTATGCAAGTAGAAAAACATCAATCAAACCAACCCATAAAACAATTAGATGTTTTGTTCATAAAAACCTCATATAGGGAATTTTTACAGATTCGGGATACCGAATTTGTAAAAAATCAGAGGTAGGCAACGCCGACACTACTTAAAAAGTGTAAAAGAAAAAAATAAAACAACAATTTCACACTAGAAGCCATTGAGACTATAGCTCAATTGGCAGAGCGACGGGGGCGTATACCCGGAGGTCGTGGGTTCGATCCTCGCTGTTGTCGAAATTTGTCTTCCTTTTATTTATTACAACTTTTATAATGGTTAGGGACACAAAGTTCAAAATTTTTATTTACATTGAGAAAAAAGTTTAAAGATGCACAAATAAAATTTTCAATCTAGTAGTAATCCTAGATAATTTAAAGAATGTCAAGCCTACACATACCTTTCGCAACAGCATTGACTTGTTGTGTTTCCTCCGGTGACAACGTCAATATTTTTTGTAGCACTGGTACCAGACGAATGCGTTCGTCACCGGGTGGCAACGTCACGAACTATAGAAAAAGATAATTTTAGCGAGTTACGAAACGAAACATTTTAGCATAAATAAAAAATTGGCGTTTCGTAACATTTGCTTTATTATTTTGATTACAAGAAAAAACTTCAGAATTTTTACTTAACGCTTCAAGAAGTGTTTTGCACTTAGCACAATCAGAAAAGCGTTTACATACTTATTCACGTTTTATTTCCGCCTTGGGGCAATATGCAGTCTCTGCAAGGTATCCTCTACACTCATATGTTCACTCTCACGTCGATTTACTGAGGGTAACACTAGCGAAAAGCGCGCATACACTCAAAATGCACCAAATATATTTAAATTAAAAGAAAACATCCGAGACCACTTATGTGTTACTTACTTATGCTCACTTATGTAAGCGCAATAGATTTTAGGCGAGGGGATACTCTTTATTAGAAAATCATAATCTACTTTTCATATGTGTATATATAGGTAGTAAATACCTTGAGCGTAACATTCTTGACGTACTCGGCGTTGTGCGCGTGCTCGGCCCGCTCCAGCGCCCCCCGCGCGCGCCGCACCTCCGCCTTCAGCAGCTCGTTGAGCTGCGCGCCGCGCGCCGCCTCGCGCTCCGCCTCGCACAGCAGCCCCGTCACGTGCTTCAACCTGCCACACCCACCAACTACTACTTACTTCTTTCATAAACGTAAATGTTTGTTACTCTATATCAGAGTTGCCGGTTTTCCTAGCGTGCTAACATGCTCGCAATAGGCATGATGACAACAAGTAAATTTCATTGAAATAATTTGTGTGTATATTATTACAAAATTCCTTATTCTAAGACTCTGATTCTTTTCATGATTAAACGCAAGATGAATATTATAATCGATAAAATAAAATCGCTAAATACGGCAATCCGCCATGAAATGTTGAACGCCAATCAGAGCGCATGACGTCACGTTAGAGTTCTTTCTCTTTGTTTACATTTGAACTACTTAAGATAATACACACTCGTTCGCTTTTTTAATTAAATACGCCGTTATTAACTTCAATTTCTTTTGTGTAAATTGATTGCGCTAAATTCAGTTATTTCCATAACATTACAAAGGCTTCCAGCGCAAATTTACCAAGAATCGACTTGATAATGCTAGTTACGTTTCTGGCATCAAACAAAGATTTCTGTTCAGCTGAATTTAGAAATGTTAAGACTTCCATGTAAGTATTGTGTATTATACAGTTAATAAATTATTAAAACCATAAAAATAAATAGCTATTGTACATATTTCAGTATAACATTCAATATTATAATTTGAGGTTATGTTTATGTTAAATATTTCTTTTTGCCATTAAATATTTACATATTTAGAATTTGGTAACTGAAAATAAAATAGCTTTTTAATAGCTCATACATTAAGGATTTGATAACAGTAAGTAACAGTGAGTAAGAGAATCATAACCTCCAAAAAGTTTGTATATCAATGTTTACTTCTTCCTATAAAATTAGCTTATAATGAATTTAGCAACAAAATTCTACAAAATAAAAAGGAAATACTGTCGTCAAAGTGATCTTCACAAAAATAAAGCTGTGTAAAGCCACTTCTTTCTTAATTTCTTATCGAAAGGAACGAAAATATATAACTTCTCATGAGTTTTTATGGACGTATGAGTACCCAGAGAGACGGAACACCACCTATATGCTTTTGAAGTCATGTTTTAATGTAAAAAATCGTGAAATGTCCTAATTAAATATGAATTAGATAATGTTTACATATACCAAATGTTCCTTGTACTCTATAGTGACGTAAGCAAGCGACGCCATGACACTTTGACGCGTTTTGGTGCAAATTTTAAATTTATGAATCAAAAATTATTTTTTAAGTACTAACCTAAATTTTCCGCAGAAATATTATGTTTATTACAATTCATATATATTTCCAAATATTATAGAACAGTTTCTCAAAATTTGTCATCATGCCTATTGTTTAGGAACAGAGACACAGGCACCACTATATCAGGAAAAAGAGCTGCATAGCAAAATAAAAAAAGGAAACTTGTATGTTCCAGATAAACAACAAAATTCAAACAACCCAATTTTCTAATACATTTAATGAGTTCTGCGGACTAATTACAAATATTTACAAAACTTATAAACAAAATATTTTATTATGATTGTATATTTATATAAATATGGTGTGCATACCTCTGCTGCTGCACGTGCACCTTCCTCCTTAGGTCCACCAGCTCCTGCTCGGCGGTGACGGCCAGCGACGCGGCCGCGGACAACGAGTCCAGGCTTTCGTCCTCCGGGACACCTTATAAATGAACATTTTATGGTCAATTATCTATATAATCACCTCGCCACATCAACTCGTTATAAATAATTGAAAATTCATTTATTTTACTGTAATGACGGTTTATGGAGATGATAAACAATCGGTTTTTACTTTTACAAAAACATATTAAAAATAAATGAATTAGTAAATTTCTCCTTACCTTCTTCCAGTAATCTCTCCAGCGGCACGGGAGACCTGCTAACGCCGGAGCCGAGGAATGACTTGGAGAGGGGAGGGGAGGGCGCTGACTCTGACCCCTGGAAATAAACATCAAGGGCATCTTCATGAGAAAAGGTTTCTTTTGGTAGTTTTTTAATTTTATAAAGTCTTTTTGAATGTTACATTGTACATTTAAAATTTACTTTCAGAATGTTCATATAACCAGTTCATATAATTTAAAGGCTCCACTAGCACTACATAGATATAAATATATTTTGTATGTTTTTGTACACAATTGAACTATCTATGATTTGTGTGTTCAGTTCTCATTAATTTCCTTCGTTCATTTTCATTGTAATAGAATAAAATTTAGTGCATGTCTACTACACACATGTTTATTTCTTCTCTATTATATTTGGATAATTTTACGTTAGACTGAGAGCAATAGCTGCTAGACGATAGCGGTCTGTTAATCAAATAACCAAAAAAAAACTAAGATTATAGTCGTTTCAGTTTGCCAACCTTTTTTTAAGCAGTGTAATGGACTATGGCTAATTCACCCTATCGAGGGTATCCTTTTCTTGGGAACTGGGAACTTAAATTGGCTATAAACATGAGAGATAATAATTAAATAAGTTCAGTTAACGTACCTCTCCTTCCTCTCTTGGCAGCATTGATACGTTTATATCCATTTCAGTGTCACTACCCTCATCTTTAGGTATGAGTGGTAACACGTAATTGCTATTAGCTTTATCTGATATGTTAGCGAAACTCCTTTCTTGACTTGCAGCCAATTGTTTCTTCAACTGTTCAATTTCATTGTTGAGTTTGCTCTCAATGTCTGCTATTTGGTTTTTATAGCACTGGGTCAGAGTAGTCACCTGAAATAAAATTATTTTATTTATTTGTTTTGGTATATTGCCTCAGTGACCCTTCTGATTTTGAGACTACTATGCCACATAGAAAAGTTTCAGCTAAGAATTAAACAATAAATTCTACTTTCGATAGAAAATCATGAAGATGTGGAAGAAAATTTATTATTCTAAAAAAGTAGTAGTAACAGTTAGATAGAAAGGTGGATTAGATAGGCAGCCGTGCCATGTGATGTGACGGACTTTTGTCGATATACGATTATGTCGCTAGTTTTACCACTCAATTCCAAAAACGAACTTTCTACTTTAACTCGAATAACACTAAAAATATACCTGCAACTTATGCTGCGTTCTATCCGCGTCCAACTGAGCGGACAGCCGAGCCACGTCGTCGTGCAATCTCGCCGTGCGTTGCGACGCGCGACTCGCCTCGTTGGCGGCGTCCGTCGCGCGGCGTCGCTCGGCGGATAACGTGGCTGTGGCCTCTTTTAGCTTCTCTCTGTTGGGAATTACGTTTGGTAGGTTGCGATTACGGATAACTAGGCTTTGTTTTGCATGAAAACCTCATGGGGGGACTATTACTAATAAATTAAGCAAATAAAAATAAATAAGTAGATACATACAAACAATCGAACTGAGAATTGCTTTTTTTGAAGTCGGTTAAAAATCGACACCAGCGGGACTCGAACCCACGACCTCGGATATATGCCCCCTTCGCTCTGCCAACTGAGCTATGATATCAAGTAATCACTCACTTAATTAATGTGTTTACGGATGTTAGGCTTTTCAAATTATTGTTGGGCCAAGGGAGAATTACTAAACATCATTTATTTGTAATATTTTAATACTCAATTTTCAAAAGTGACTAAAAATTTGTTATTCTGAAGTCGTAGTTACTCTTTTTGTATAGCTGTGAGAATAGGTATAGGTTATCAAACGAGCTTTTCAATGTTCTTTTAAAATTTTACACAACTGTTTCTATCATCTTTGATGGAGACCTATGTTCTGTAGTAGGCGTTTACCGATAGAAATGAGGTTAAAATTTAACAAATGAGACGAAAATTAAGAGTGGAAGAATTTAAAATAGTTTCACTTACTGTGTGGTATTCAATTTAGTAGTAAGGCTCTCAATTTGTGATTTTAATGCCGCATTTTCTTCTTTTATTTGTTCTTCTAGACTGTGATCAACCGATTGATTTTGTCGAAGTACGGATTGAGCTCTCACCTGCAATAGTTCCAATCAACACGTGATAAATAATATACAGTTTAGTTAAATATATAAAACAAGAAATCTCACATACGCACCTTATAACTCGTATATTCTGTTTTAAGATCTTCTAGCTCAGAATTAGTTATCTTGAGTTTCTCTTCTAGTTCAGCGCACTTGAATTCAGTTCTCTTCAACCTCTGGTTTAACTCAATCTGTTTTTCATTGAGAAGGACAATACTATGTTCTTTTTCTGCAATAAGCGAAGTCATTTCTACCACTTGTTCTTCACTCTTTATCTTCTCGTCTTCAAGATCTTGTTCTAGTTTCCGTATCAATGTATCTCTTGCTTGAATTATATTGCTTTTTTCTTGGGCCTCTCCTTTTGCTTCGTGCAATTCTTCTTTTATTATCCTACACTGTGTTTCCTCAGATTTTATCTGTTCCTCTAATAACTTAATTTGTGTTTTCATTGCCGTTATAGTACCTTCTTGGGTATCTATTGTAGACTCCATCTATTGCATAAATAAATCATAGTTATAAAATCAACAACATAAATACATACAAAAATATTGCTGTTTAATTTGCTAAGCTTCAAAGAAATGCTCCAAATAAACTATCTTCTAGACAACATAAGCTTAATTTTATTATGCAGCTGTATACTGCAGCAATTCACATTTTTGCAGCTTAAGAATATCTGAATCTGAATATTTTATATTTCTGATATTCTACTTTGTACCTTTAAAATAAAATATTAACTTTACCTGCACCATTTTCCTTTTACTTTCTTCCATTTTAGTAGTTAGCTCTTTCATTGAACGCTCGTAGTCTTCCATTTCAAGGCTAAGTACACTACGTTTTTTGACTTCCCGTCGGGCTTTCTCTAATGCTTCTTTTGTTTGTTTGTGTCTTTCAATTTCTAAATTTAGTTCCTGAGTCTTAGTGTCTAATTCAGCTGAAATAATGAAACATCATGTAGTTAACCCATGACATGTTATATTTATGGCGTTCACGCCGAAGATCCTTGATAGGTAGCAGAAGTAGGAAAGAGTTATATTCATCTGAACATGGCGTAATATTATGTAACCAATATTCCCACGCGAAGCCTATCGCCGCTCTGTTAAATTATTATTTTTATACATACACACTTAGATTAATATACCCACGGCTATAAATCCCAAAATTGGGTAGCCAGAGCTTCAGAGCTAGAAACTCCTCAGCCACATTTGGAAGTTGATAGGGGATAAGATGGTAGAAATAAAGTATCTTTCTTGATTGCTTAGTCGCCTCTTACGACACCCGTGGGTAGAAAGGGGTAGTGACATTCTAAGCCGGCACTACACGGCAATTTATAATGATCTTTAATTTTATTTCTCATTTTCCTTATCATATACCGCAACCCTATTAATATAATCATATTCCCAACATACAAATTTTATACTATACCGGGATGGCCATTCTTGAGTAAACCATCTGACATCTTTGATTGCCTAACTGATAATAAAAGTCTACTATCTTTAGTGGTATTAAAAAAAATGCTACAACAACTTTTTATGTAATCACAACATCTCTCACAGGTATTAATATAGAAATCTGCTTGTACTTAAGCTTCAAAGTGAAGCGGAACATAGTGAGGTTGTAAGGTATAGCCTATAATTTAGACACATTGCAATTAAGAATAATTGGCAAAGCATTATATATCTTCCCTCGATGAAAATATTCCTTTTTTTTCAAGTTGATACCTAAATAGTTACCTTTAAGGTTTTCTAATTGCACTGGCATTTGTTTAGAAGATTCCAACTCTGCAGTCAGAGTTTTAACTTCTCCTTCTAATTTTTCAACAACTGATGTATCGATTGATATGCTACTGTTAGAAGTCTCTTTTATAAATTTTTCAAGTTTTGCTTTGTCATTCTCAACATTTTGTAACTGCGCTAAGGTGTCGTTTAGCTTCTTCTTCAGTTTCAATGCAAATATTCTCAATTTAGTGTATCTGCAAAGAAAAAACACTTGATCAAACTTCAAAAGATTAGATAGTCATTAACTATTTATACTGTTCTATAAGAAAAGAGAAAATTTAGTGTGGGTATGACCCACCCTTTTTAAAATGTGAATCAATGGCTATAGAAGATCGGCGGAATTTACGTTATTTTATTTATTCTGATATTAATAAAACTTACTTTTCTTCAAAAGATTCATCTAAATCTTTCATCCTTGCTTGATCTTCAGCTTTTGAAATCGTTGAAGTGGATAAGTCATCATTTGGAAGATCCACTGTAAATGTAAATTTTAATAAAATTTAAGTTAATTAAAAATATTGCCGTGTAGTGTCGGCTTAGAATAGCACTACCCCATTTCTTCCGGTGGGTGTACGTAAGAGGCGACTAACGGTATTGGGGCTTTTAAGGGGTTTTTGGGCGATGCGGTTGGAGACCCATAAGACAAAAATAATCAGTTAAATTCCAAAATACATACATACATATACTCACGGCTATATTTCCCTAGAAGGGGTAGCCAGAGCTAAGGAATTATAAGTTACTCAGCCAGTATATGTATGTATGTAAAAATAATAAAATAATACTTTGTTAATCTAGAACTATTTTTTGTAAATGCTGTTTTTACTTTGAGTACTTACTCTGAGCATTAGAATGTTGTTTTAACTTTTCGATCTCTTCCCTTAAAGAAACTATTATGATATCTTTTTCTGTCGCCTCTTTTATCGCATTATCACGATCTACAGTAAGAGAGACAAGTTCTTCTGAAACATGCACTTGTTTCTTGACATTTGTTAAATCATTTTCTAAATTGGTAATTGTCGCTATTAATTTGTCTTTTTGCTCATAAGATTCGTTTCTCTCCTTTTCTAACGTTTCAATTAACCTCTCCATGTCCGATACAGCTTTTTGAAGTTTGGAAATGGCCTCCCCACGTTCTTTTAAAACTTGGTTTATTTCTTTCATTTCGTGCAACAACTCTGTATTTTCATTTTTGTAACTTATCAATTTGGCTTTAGCATCTTCATAGTCGATTGACAATAATTCCATTTCACGTAATCTGACACGATTTTCTTTGTTTTCTGCTAACAAGGCATTATTTTCTTGTTTATATGCAGCTAGTTTAGTTTCTAGTTTCACAATATCAGCCTGAAGAGACGCGTTCAAATCCAATGAATTGTATGCGTCTTCTTTCGGCTGCTCTAAAGACAATTTTAATGTTTCTATTTCTTCTTTGAGTAGTCCATTTAAGTCATTAATCTCTTCATTCTCTTTTTGTAAAAGATTAAACCTTTCCTGTTGTAGAATTATATCACGTTTTAAATCATTAATTTCTTCATTATGGCTACTAGCAATATTTTGTTTAAGCGTGTCATATTCGATTTCTAAATTAGTGTATTTGGAACTGAGACTCTCCAACTCTTTGTTTCTCTCTTTCAATTGCTCTGTCAGTGTTTGGTTACACTTTTCCAATTCGGCTAAACAATCTTTACTCATAAGTTTTTCCTTAACTAATATGGCTTTTTCACTTTCTAAGGCTTTGATTTGTAATTTAATTGCATCATATTTATCTTTATTGGAATTATTTGATAAAAGTTTTACTGATTTCTCCAGATCCTGAACGTTATTCTGCAAATCTTGTTTCAAATTAGTTAAATTCTTGATTTCTTTGTTTAAAGCAATATTTTCTTTTTTAAGTTCGTTTACAGAATCATTTGAAATAGTAAGCTGATTTTCTAGATTTTGGCATTTTAATGTTTGGTCTTCTATTTGCTTCTGGAAACTTAAAAGACTTGTTTCAAAATTTATATTTTCTTCATTTAAATTATTCATTAGTTTGTCTTTGTTGTCATTCTCTTTATTGGGTGATCCAGTAAATTTATGTATTTCTTTTTCTAAATCAAGCAAACGGTTTTTTAAAGATTTATTTTCTTCACTTAACTGAGATAATTGTACATCTAAAAATCGGGAAGCATTCAATATTTCATTTTGCCATTTTGGAATACTCTCAGAATAATCTTTCACTGTTTTGGAAAGAATATATCGCGTATTTTTAAGCTGATTTATGCAAGTCGCGCACTTTAAAATCTTTTCCCTGTAGTTTTTAAGTTTTACGTTTGCTTTCTCTTTCTTTTCTTTTTCAATTATCAATAAAGCATTGATGTCTCTAAGTTTAGTTTCATATTCAGCAATAGTTTTATCTCTTATTTCTTCTTTGCAATTCAACTCACTCTGCAAATCATTTATCTTCTTTGTTAGTTCTTCAATGTTTGTTTTGTGATCTAAATTATCATCTAGAATGAAAATAACATAATAAATATAAATGGTAATGAGCCTTTATTCTATCATCATTAACAGTAGCAAGTAGAAATTATATTGGATTGAATCAGGCGTTACTTTGCGGAAATCCATAGCAATACTAATATTAATAAATTTCTTCGCTTAATTCCGCTAAATAATACCTGCAGTCTTCATGCAACATGCACTGTGCACCGCCCGCCCTCCCACTTACAAGAAATCGAAAAGCAAACAATGCACCACACACACACCCGCAAGCGAAAACCACAGGCAACCACAAACATGCGACGCGTTTCGACTCAACACGAGTCATTGACGAGCAGTTAGTAGACAGTTCGGCAGCTGACCACCGAGTGCCGGTCATACGATTTTGCGGTTATATTTATAGGCCAGGCTCCCCACTCCCCCACCCAAAGAACATCAATGACGAGTGACTATATTATTGGAAAAAATTGACAAAAGTGGGGAAACGGTGTAGCCCAGCTGTTCATTCAGCAGTGCAACGGAATTATCATTATCATATCTGGAGATTTCAAGTTTCTCTAAAAGACATAATCTTAATCCCTTATTACAAGTATGTAAAATCTCCAGATTATGATTATCGGGGAGAACGTGTCCAGTATCCAATAGATGTTTCGCAAAGTGAGACCTTTCTGGATGGTCGTTTCTGAATGCTGCCACGTGCTCCCCGTATCTTGTTAGAAAACTTCTACCAGTTTGCCCAATATAGACGCTGTTGCATTCAGGACAAACAATTTTGTAAACACCAGATTGTCTGTGTTTATCTAATTTCTCTTTTTGATTACATAAATAACGTTTCAAACTATTGTTTGTTCTGAACGCAACTTTAATACCAAACCCTTTAAGCGTCTTTGAAATCTTTTCAGAAATTGGACCAACATAGGTGAGACTGGACTTCATGCGGTCCAGTTTTTCAGGTGGTATAACATATAAGAGTCTGTTCACCATGTTGGTCCGTTTTCTTGTAATCAGTCTGTCTATTAATTGCTTAGTGTAACCGTTTGCAACAGCTATTTGGTAAATAGTACTTAATTCTTTATTGTAATTAGAAGGTGATAATGGAACTGTTAGCAAACGGTGTACATAGCAATGAAAAGCTGCCAGCTTGTGTTGCCAAGGATGGCAAGAAGATGCGGGGATTACTGTATCAGTCTGTGTAGGCTTTCTATAAATCTCAAAAACATGCTTATTTCCTGACCTTGTTATTTTAAGATCGAGGAAATTGAGAGATCTGTCCTGTTCTTTCTCTAACTTGAATTTAATTTTAGGATGTATTCTATTTAAAATTTGAACGAAACTATCGAGCTGCCTATATGTACCTGTCCAGCATACAATTATGTCATCGACATATCTATAGTAATAAAGTATATTACTCCTCCCAACAATGTTGTTACGCTCAAAATTATCCATAAAAATGTCAGCCATCAAGGGACTCAATGGAGAACCCATTGCCAGACCTTCTCTCTGTTGGTAGAAATAATTATCAAACATGAAATAATTTTGCTGCATACAGATGGAAGTAAGCCTTGATAGCTGGCATCTTTCCTCCGGGTGTTCTTCCGGATCCTTCCGGATCTTATTGATAAAATAAAGGATGTTGTTCTTCCTTGCAATGCCAAGCTCGTTTCTCTGGATGTAGAAAGTCTGTTTTCAAACGTACCATATAAAGATTGCTTACGTTTCATCTCAGAATTCATGGTAACTCAGCGACTACACCCGGAGGAAAGATGCCAGCTATCAAGGCTTACTTC